>VBSM01003157.1:38623635-38733731 GCA_008086735.1 Cheirogaleus medius
AGAAGAACTCCAAGTGTTGCGTGGTCCTTGCTGGCGAGGGGCGCGCGACACACCACAAAACAAAGCCCCTCTTTCATGATAGGAAGAAAAGCTTTTACGTGCAAAGATACATATCATCCCCCTTTCTCATCCATTTAACTTAAAATAGCTTTACATCGACTAAGTCCACTTCTCTCCTCAGAGTCCAGGGGACAGCAGACAATGGCAGCAAAGAAAGATACCACATTGAAGAGGGCGTGTGCATTTCCTTTGCCTCTGCTCTACTTTGGTTTCTTTGCTCCCTCCCTCCCAGCCTCTCCCAAGTCCTCATGCCTCCTGAAATGCACAACTATAAAGAAACCAACTGCACTCTCCTCCGCCTTCAAAGACACCTCTTGGTTCCTTAAATGAGGAATTTGCCTGCAATGTTTTGCAAATAGGTAACATCTTTTTTTTTTTTTAAATGTGGTTCTTAAATATTTTTCACCACCTTATAGAATAATCTGCAGAGATGTATCTTATTATAGATTTCTTAAAAGTGTTCTTTTTCACAATCATCCATGAAACTGTACAGAAGCCATGGCAGATCATTCTTAGTGAAACTATTTTCTTTCTGACTAATATAAAATTATGATGGCAGAGAATTGAGGATTTGAGGGATCTGAGCACCACGACTTCTTTTTTTTCTTAAGGAAAAAAATCAATTCAGCCCTCGTTTAACAATGCCTCTTGGTGGTTTTGAACCAGTTCCTTCTCAGTGTTATCTGATTTTGGCAAGTGTACCAGGAAGACAAGATGACAGTGCCCACACTCTTCTTTTCAATCTTTCTGGAACCTTATTTGTATCTCTATGTCAACAGAGTATAGAAAAGATAGTGTTTCATTTGGAGCAGCCCACAGCTACTGGCATGCTCCTTAATTAGTGTCTGTGACCAGTTAGCAATGTTTAGATTTCATTCAACACACTTCCCCAGAAACACACTCCTTCTCGGCTGCTGCGGTGTGCGCCAGCTGTCTTTAATCTCTCAGGACCCAACCCACAGACCAAAAATTCTGCTATGAGCACAAATGTCTAAGAGTGGGCATTTGTTTATTTTCTGCTTAGGAGGCAACTTTCTGCCATTAAAAGTAAATAAGAATATAAAATAAATACCCAAACACAACAGACCTGAATTGAATATCTTACTTCCAACTAAACCGAATGAAAGGTGTGCCTGATATGGAAGTTGCACCTCTTTTTGGTCAAAGAAAATACTTCTCTTAGAAATAATCAACTCATTCTTAAAAGCCATTTTGAAGACTAAACATAACTGTAACAAAGAAAAATGGCAAACGAGCTTGTAGTTTCAGGCAAAAATTTTCTTATTTCCATTGGCCAAGCCATGCACATTCTACTTCATTTAAAGATAGGCTACCGAATGGCATTTTAGTGAGTTTCCTCTCTTCCTATACATGTGAATAGAAATGTCTGCAGACGACGCTAGCTCATGCGTAGCTGGATGTGTTCTTCTTATTCCAACACTTGGGGCAACAGGGCACACATGACTATATTGTCAAGAGCATTTGGAATTCGATGCTGGCAGTGAGGAAATCTCAGATTCCACTGGGTGCTCTGACTCTGTGTTTCCCCCAACAATTTATGCACATTTTTTCTATGAATTAATCATTTTATTAATATGATCCCAGCACCCAGTACAGTTTCTGGCATACAGTGGGTAGCCAATCAATGATTGTTTAACTAATACTAGGAAATAGCTCTTATATACATGTTTATTATTTACCAAGCACTATTTCAAGAACCTTGAACATATTAACCACTTAATCTGCACAACCACCCTCTGGAGTAGCTGCTATTCCTGCGATATTTTACAGACGAGGAAGCTGAGGAATACAGAGGCAAAGCATCTGGCTCTTAACGTGGCAGGGTTGGGATTTGAACCCAGGAATTCAGCTCCTAGTGGATATGGTCTTGACCACCACACTATACTTTCTCTCTCTGCCACATCCTGGTCTCTAGGCTTCATTTGTGTCACCTAACTAGGTGGTCCCTGAGGTTTCTTCTAGTTCAATGGAATGTGATTTTAGTTCATGATTCTTGGATAACCAATGGGTACAGAGAATCTTCTACTCTATCCATCTCCTCCAAACCTTCCCAGGTCTTAAACTCCTGAGAAGATTACACAATAAAGTATGGAACTCCAAAAGAAGGAGGTTGTCACAAAAATACAGCTATTAGAACAAACAAGAAAACAGCACATGGTTCTAATTCTTCCAATATCATTTTCTTTCATTTCAAGGTATTAGTAATATTTTATTTTATTTTTTATTTCAAAGTATTTACAGCAGTAAAAATGGTTTTGATTACAAGGACCTTTCTTGTAATACTTGAGTCAGGGTTATAAGTGTGCCCATCACCCAGATAGTGTTCATCATACCCGTTAGGTAGGTTTTTGTCCATCCTCTGTCCCCCCCTCCCCGTGATTGATTTCCATTGAATTATACTTCCTTCTATGCACATGTGTGCTAGTCAGTTAGTTCCAATTTAATAGTGAGTACATGTGATGTTTGTTTTTCCATTGTCTAGATACTTCACTTAGGATAATGGCCTCCAGCTCCATCCATATTGTCGCAAAGAACATTAAGTCATACTTCCTCATGGCTGAGTAGTCCATGATATACATATACCACACTTTGTTAATCCACTCACAAATTGATGGGCATTTGGGGTGATTCCACATCTTTGTAATTGTGAGTTATGTTGCAATAAATGCTCGCATGCAGGATTCTTTTTGATAAAATGACTTATTTTCCTTTGGGTAAATAGCCAGTAGTGGGATTGGTGGATCAAATGGCAGGTCTACTTTTAGTTCCATGAGGAATCTCCACACTGTTTTCCATAGAAGTTGTACTAATTTGCAGCGTATAACCTCTCCTTTCTCTCTGTACCCACAACATCTATTGTCTTTGGACCTTTTAATAAAAGCCATTCTAACTGAGGTAAGGTGATATCTCATTGTGGTTTTACTTTGCATTTCTTTGATAATTAGTGATCATTACCATGTCTATCATCTAACTGATAAAACCAATATCATTTTAATAGACAATTAGGTCATAGAGTTGGTAACCATTCCTAGGATTCCATTTGCTGGCTGCACATCACCAAAGATGAACCAGCACGGAGAGCTGGGGACTTACAACAGCAAATGTGAGATGTCTCGAGTCAGTCAGCCAGGAAGGCATTAGGGAGCCACGAGACAGGAGTGAGGATGTCGAGGATATAAGTGTACGTGTGTGTGTGTGTCTGTGTATTTCCCAAAAAGCTAGACTATGAGGAAAGCAGAGAGGGTAAATGGCAACAACTGGGATGCAGAGAGGAAGAAAGATTTTTTTAAGATAAGAAACACATGTCTACAGTTTGCAAAGAAGTAAACTTTTGATAGTGAGAAGTAGAAAACATCAGACAGAAAGAGAGAAAGAGAGAGGAGGAGATAATGGATAAAATGTGAGTCTGGTCCTATTAGGAGGGCGTGGGATGAAGAAAATAATCTTGAAGAGAAGGAAGGGCACCTTTTCCTTTCACAGAGATGAGGTGAGAATGGGTCTCTGCTACTTTGCTGCTCAGACTGGAATCGCGAGGTAGCAGAGCATAGAAAACTGAAACCTTCTTTGGGGGTTTCACTGATCCCCAGAATAACTACTCCAGGAGAAGTGAAGGAAAAGATAGTTGCAAAATGTTAGTGACTACTGTTGGGAATATTAAAATGGGGTGCCAGTAGCTACGTACAGGTATTCCTAGGTAGAAACAGAAATCTGGGGCATGGGATCCCAAAGAGCCAATGCTTTCCTCAATCAACCATCCAGATCCCTAAAGAAAATATGTGTGTGTGCAGAAAAGAAAGCAAAGCAAAGTGACACTTTTAGTTTTTATTCCCCAAATGTATATTAAATATCTCTGTGTACCAGGCACAGGTGCTAGGGATATAGAGATGAACAAATTGAAGTCCTGCTCTTGTGGGATTTACTTTCTGTCTCCAAATTCATCCAGAGAAGTTTGACCTCAGATTGTCAGCCCAAGCTGTCTATGTGGCCTGCCTCCAACCCAAAGACCACCCTGCGATGTAAGAATGACTACACCTGCCAGCAAGAAGCAAAAGAAAGTGAAAGAGAGAGAACGTTTGCCCCAACAGTGAAAGCAGAACTGGTGAAGGCCACCTGCCCCCACAAGAGGAGAAGGGAGAAAACTGCCCGGGGGCTGATGGCCTGGTTGGGTGGGAGACACAGAGTAAGGAACACTGCTGGGCCTCAGCCCCTGGGCAGTAGCCCTAACTCTAGTGTCCCCTCTGGCCTCCGGCCTCAGGAACCCAAGAGAGATCAATGAGTCCATACCCAAGCACACTGGGACCCTAATTCAGCCTCACTTCAGCTCTCACTGGGGAATGTGAGATTCCCTGTATTTTACCCTATCCTTAGGGATGATTCCCAAGTCATCATTTAAAAAAAATGAAATTATCTCCAATGCAATTAATAGTCTTGACTCGATCTATCTTTTTGACCTTGACCTATAGTTTGTCCAGTGTATATTTTGCACACAGTGGTTTTGTCACTGGCTCCAGACAGTGGCTTGACCTGTGCACTCTCTTTGTCTTTGCTTCAAAAGCATCCTCTCCCACCGGGCCTGGCCTCTCTTCCCTCTCTACCTGTTTATATTATATAATCTCTTCTTCTATCTTGACTGTTCTGTGCAGCTTTCCCCAGCCAACTCCAGCCCACAGGGCTCTACTTTCCCTGAGCTATTAAAATGCCCACTATTTGTAGCCTCCCAGAAATTTAGCATTTACTGTCATGTGTACATGTCCTGTTTCCTGTGAGGAATTACAGCTCCATAAAGAAGTCCTTGGCAAGCCCCAAACACCTCATACAGCATCTTGTGTATATTTAGTATGCAATAACAATTTCAATTTTAAAAAACTACTCATATTGTGTTTACTTCGTAGAGTATTTAAACAGGTGGTTTCTGTATATTTTGATTGATGGATGGATGGATTGGCTGACTCATTGACAGTACTGCTCACCTTTATTAAAGAAACAAACTTGAGGTTCACACAGTATGAAAGGCCCTCAATAAATGAGGCTAATCACCATGGCCAACCTGCTCAATCATGAGACGGGAGTTGTCCTTAGGTAAATTACAGTATAGCATACAGCTTTTTGCGCACAGGTGTAAAATCTGAGGTTAACTTTCCTTCTCCGCCTATAATATACATAATGAAACAAATATAGAAACAAATAATAGGGAAGTAAGTTATAGATAGTCCTTTAAAAGTCAATTTCATCTGCGCATCTAACCATAAAAGCAGCATCTGCTCGGCTAAATACAGGTGTTTTATATCCTTGTCATTAATTGGAGGGGACATTATGTCATCATACATCAGCAGTTAAGGTTGGTTAAAGTGCCACTTATCTCAGGTGCTGTCATTAATCAGGTTCTTTTCAGCTTAGTGACTCCAGAGGCTTGGCTCGAAGCTGCTCTATGTGAATGGGTTTTCCCTGTAGGTTTGAGGTGCCTTTTTATTATCATTTTGAACGAAAACCTTGGGACCCAGACATAAGTGGCCATTAAGGGAGCTGTTCTGATGCTTCAGAGAAGAGAAACATTTTTCTCCCTCACCCTCTCTCCCCCTACTTCCTATGCCTCCACCAAACAGCCACAGTGGAGAAGAAGGCACGTCAGACAAGCTGTTGTCTCATCATGGTTTAACCCATCAGCGAATGTCAACGAACCAGCTATAGTGCATCTGGTGTTCCCCAGAGCTGGAGAGCAGCAGAATCCTGTGCCAGGCAGCACGGTCTCTTTCCATCTGACACCCAAATCGTCCAAGTGCCTCCCTGGCTACTCCAAACCCAAGGTGTGGTGTCCATTCCAGACAGCCTGCCATGATGCTTTCGTCCTAGTCTCTGAGTTCACTGAAAATGTTTGTCCTTTATCCCATTCCTACAAAGCCATTGAAAGTGGTCTAAGTTGTCAGGGACAATAATGGTAGCATTTTTAAATAGTGACTTTATAGTTTCATCTCCTTAACCCTAAAAATTAAGGTAAAATGCTCAGGTAGCAAGTTGACAATTCAGGAAGGGGGCCATTTTTTACCTATCAAGTTCTCACTCAGGGAGCCTCTACTCTACCCTGAAAATAAAATCCCCTACATATCCCAAGTGGAGTCTCTGATTGTTTCAACCTGCGCAAGAGAGAGAGATGGAACGAATAAGATGGTGACGAGGGGGTTGGTTTTGTTTTTATCATTCATTCATTCATTCAACAGATATTTACTGAGGGAGAGGCGCCGCGCTGGGAGTGGAGTATACAATGGAGTGGAGTATACAATGGAGTGGAGTATACAATGGAGTGGAGTATACAATGATGATCATAAGCAGATACAATCCTTGCTCTCAAGAGTTTACAAGGTGGATGGGATAGAAATGAACAAAATAGCAACCAAAAAAATGTAACATTAGAAGTATGATTAGTTCTCTAGAGGAAAACACTAGGTGTCTGTGAAAATCTGTTCAAACATACAGACATACTGTGACCTGCAGTAGAATAGAAGTTGGTCGAGGGAGGGGAGAGGAGGGATGAAGAGTGTTCCTGTAGAGGGAACAGGAGGCGTAAGGTGCTGTGGGAGGAGGGAGCAGGAAGAATTCCAGAAATTAAAAGGCCCCTGCAGTGGGCAGAATTCTAAGATGCCTCCCAAGGGCCCCACCCACTGGGTGCAGCCACACTGCATAATTTCTGGGACTATGAATCTAACGGATTTTATTCCCCTGATGAGGTTATACCATATGATGCAATTAACTTTTAGAAAGAAAGACTAGCCAGGTGGACCTGACATAATCACAGGAGACTTTTTGATCTAGGTCTAGAAGTCAGAGACAGGAAGCCAAATATTCTAAGGACAAGAGGATTCAACACAGCACATGGCAAGGGGTGTGGGCCGCTTCATGCAGCTGAGAGCCCCCGGTCAGCAGCCAACAAGGAAAGTGGGGCATTCAGTCCAGCAGGTGCAAGAAAACGAATTCTGCCAATAGTAAGACTGAGCCTGCGTGTAAGTTTCCTAGCGCTGCTATAACAAAATACCACAGACTGCGTGGCTTTAACAGCAGGAATTTATTGTCTCACAGTTTGGGAAACGTTTCCTGTTCCCATAGGCTTTGGGCACCCTCATGAACCCCCAAAGAGCCAGTCAACTGGCACTGCTCTCCCCTAGAATGAAAATTCCTACTGTTCCTTATGTCGAGAAAAGCAATGGCCCTGACATCCTGAGCCCAGCGACCAGCTGCCTCTTGCCAAGACGCAAGAGTGACACCACTAGGGGGCGTTTCAGCAGCTTGCCATTGTTGCTCTGCCTAAATAGTTTTGTAGCAAAAACAAAAACAAAAACAAAATCAAGTTGTTGGCAGGATTGGCTTTTCTCCCGAGGGCTAGAAGAGAAGTATCTCTTCCCGGCCTTTCTTCTTGGCTTGTAGATGGTCTATGTCTCCTCCCTAAGTCTCTTCACATCATCGTCCCTCTAAGCGTGTGTGAATCTGTGTCATAATTTCTCCCTTTTGTAAGGACACCAATCATATTGGATGAAGGCCCACTTCATGACCTCATTTTTAGCTTCATCACCTCTGACCAGACCGTATCTCCAAATAAGGTCGCATTCTGAGGTAGTGGGTGTTAGGACTTCAACATATGCATGTGGGTTGGGGGCATAATTCAACCATGACAGCTCGGAAGCGGATGTTTCCTGAGAGCCTGCAGATGAGAATTCAGTCTGGCCCATGCCCTGATTCAGCCCTATGATACCCTAAGCAGAGAAGCAGCTATACCGTGCCTGGCCTTCCGTCCTGCAGAACTGTGAGCTAATAAAGGGGAGTTGTTTTAAGCTACAGTTTGTGGTAATTTGCTGTGCGGCAATAGAAAACTAATAGTGCCAGAGCTTGGAGGCAGAAAAAGTTGGCATGGTGATGATACCGGGGTCATGAAGGTACTGGCAAAAAATTTGATCTTTATCCCGAGAACAAAGAGAAGCACCTGAATACGGGAATGATGTGATCCGATTTTGTCTCACTTTGGTCTTCTCTTTTGACTCTTCACTTTCCTTCCAAATGAAAATTCCAAAGCAGTGAGTAGGCATCTGCAGAGAAAGAAGGACAGACAGTTCCTTGTCCCACCTTAATCCTTATGGCCAATTGAAAAGGAAGAAGGAGAAAGGAGAACAAGATGAAGACAAATTCCAGTTCTTGAGGGCACATTCTGATTCCACTTATTAACACTATTCTGAAGCTTTCAGAGCATTTTCAGATTTAATTCTCACAATAAAGCTCTTCTTAGCCCTATTTTAATAACATCCCCAAGGTTTTTAGCTTGGAGGAATGTAACTGGGATTTGAATCCAGGCCTGGCTGGCTTCAGTGCTCATTCTTTAAGTTCATTGCACTGAAACCATCCACCCATCTTGCCTTGGCCAGTCTCTTTTTAATACAGCATGGCACATCTTGTCCAAACCTAAGAAAAGAATCAGGTAGAACAGGTCTGACTACACAGAATTTGAGAATGCCTTGGCAAATCAACCCAATTGTAGACGGGTAGCAGAGCTTGTACAAGAGCCCAGCAACCTGCCTGGCAGATTCCCTTCATTTTCTTTCATTTTCTTGCCTACATAAAGTCATTGCTTGAAGACAGGGGTGGTCCAGGTGCTAAAAGTTCCTCCTGAGGGTTTTAAGGTGAGATGAAGTGTTTCTAAAACCCTTCTCAAGAACAACCAAGCTCTGAAGGGTCCCCTGGCGACATCACTGGGGAGCATTGCATTTTTCTTCCTTTTTTAAAAAATTTCAGAATGTTAAAGGGGTGCAAATGTTTTGGTTACATAAATTGCTTGTATACCATTTGAGTCAAAGTTATAAATGTGCCCATCACCCAGATTGTGTGCATTGTAACCGTTAGGGGTGAATTTACCCATCCCCTCCTCTCCTTTCCTACATGCATGATTTCTGATGAATGTTATTTCCATATTTGCACATAAATCTTGATTGATTAGTTTCAATTTAATGGTGAGTACATGTAGTGTTTGTTTTTCCACTCTTGTGATACTTCACTTACAAGAATGGTCTCCAGTTCCATCCAGGATAATACAAGAGGTGTTAGTTCACCATTTTTATGGCTGAGTAGTACTCCATGGTATACATATACCACATTTTATTAATCCACACATGTATTTATGGACATTTGGGTTGTTTCTACATCTTTGCAATTGTGAATTGTGCTGCTATAAACATTTGTATGCAGGTGTATTTTCTACAGAATGTCTTTTTTCCTTTGGGTAAATACCCAGTAGTGGGATTGCTGGATCAAATGGTATGTCTACTTTTAGTTCTTTGAGGTATCTCCAGACTACTTTCCATAGAGGTTGTACTAGTTTGCAGTTCCACCAAAAGTACATGAGCTGCATCCATGCCAGCATGTGTTGTTTGGGGACTTTTTGATAAAAGCCATTCTCACTGGAGTTAAATGATATCTCATTGTTGTTTTTATTTGCATTTCCCTGGTAATTAGAGATGTTGAGCATTTTTTTCATGTTTCTTGGCCATAAGGAACTATCTTATGATAGTTCCTTTAGCTGTGCAGAAGCTTTTTAATTTGATCAGGTCCCATTCATTTATTTTTGCTGTTGCTGTGATTGCCTTTGGGGTCTTCTTCATAAATTCTTTGCTTAGGCTGATGTCTATAAGAGTGTTTCTAGCATTTTCTTCTAGAATTCTTATGGTTTCATGCCTTAGGTTTCAGTCTGTTATTCATCATGAGTTGAGTTTTGTGTGTGGGGAGAGGTGCGCATACTGTTTCCATCTTCTACATGTGGCTATCCAATTTTCCCAGCACCATTTACTGAATAGGAATTCTTTTCCCCAGTGTATGTTTTTCTCTGCTTTGTCAAAGATCAGATGGCAATATGAGGATGTTTTATATCTGGGTTCTCTGTTCTGATCCATTGGTGTATGTTTCTGTTCTTGTGCCAGTACCATCTCTTTTGGTGACTATAGCCTTGTAGTATAGTTTGAAGTCTGTTAAATTGATTACTCCCAATTTGTTATTTTTGCTTAAAGTTGCTTTTGCTATACGGAGCCTTCTCTGGTTCCACACAAAGTGTAGAATTATTTTTTCTAGATCTATGAAAAAATGATGCTGGTATTTTCATATGGATTGCATTGAATCTGTAGATCACTTTGGGTAGTATACACATTTTAACAATCTTGATTCTGCTGACCCATGAGCATGGTATGTTTTCTCATCTGTTTATATTTTCTACTTTTCCTTCCTCGATGCTTCATAGTTCTCCCTGTGGAGATCTTTCACCTCCTTAGTTAAATATATTCCTAGATATTTTCTTTTCTTTACTGCTATTGTGAAAGGTATTGAGGCTTTGATTTGGTTCTCAGCTTCACTGTTGTCGGCATATATGAATAGTACTGATTTGTGTACATTGATTTTGTAATACGAGACTTTGCTGAATTTATTTATCAATTCCAGTAGTCCTTTGGCAGAATCTTTGGGGTTTTCTAGAAATAAGTCATATCATCAACAAAGAGCAATAGTTTGACCTCTCCTTCCCCCATTTGGGTACCCTTGATTTCCTTCTCTTGTCTGATTGCTCTGGCTAGAACTTCCAGCACTATGTTGAATAGAAATGGTAATAGTGGGCAACCTTGTCTGGTTTCAGTTCTAAGTGGAAATGCTTTCAATTTTTCCCATTCAGTATGATGTTGGCTATGAGTTTGTTGTATATGGCTTTTATAATTTTGAGGTAAGTCCCATCTAGGCTTATTTTGTTAAGAGTTCTTATAATAAAAGGTGCTGAATTTTGTCAAATGCTATTTCTGCATCTGTTGAGAGGATCATACGGTCTTTGTTTTTACTTCTATTTTTATGGTGAATTGCATTTATAGATTTGCATATGTTGAACCATCTCTGTATCTCTGGGATGTAGCTCACTTGGTAGTGATGGATTATTATTATTATTTTTTTTTGATGAGCAGCTAAATTCTGTTTGCTGGGATTCTATTGAGAATTTTTGCTTCTATATTCATAAGGGATATTGGTCTATAGTTTTCTTTTTTTTGTTGAGTTATTTCCTGGCTTTGGTATAAAGGTGATGTTGGCTTTGTAAAGCATGTTGGCAAGGATTCCTTCCTCTTGATACTGTGGAATAATTTCTGCAGGATACATACCAGTTCTTCTTTGTAGGTCTGGTAAAATTCGGGTGTGAAATCATCTGGTCTGGGACCTTTTTTTTGTTGGAAGATTTTTTTGTCATTGCTTCAATTTTGGTACTTGATATTAGTCTGTTCAGAAATTCAATTTCTTCCTGATTGAGCTAGGGAGGTTGTGTGTTTCTAAGAATTTTTTCCATTGAGCATATCTAAATGAAATCAATAACAAAAGAACTATACAGAAGATTAATGAAATAAAAAGTTGGTTCTTTGAAAAGATAAACAAAATTGACAGACCTCTAGCTATATTAACCAAAAGCAGAAAAAAAAGGACTCATATAAGCTCAATCAGGAATGAAAAAGGAGGAATTACAAATGATACCACAGAAATACAAAATATAATCTCTTAATGCTATAAAAATCTCCATGCACATAAACTTAAAAATATGGAGGAAATAAGTATTGCATTTTTCATCTGGCTGGCACTGAGGAATGTAGGATGCAGTGCTAGGACTGAGTCTACTGCTCCATCCCAGGGCACTTGTGAAGATTTGAAAAAGACATACTAGTCACTCCTCAACCTATCTGAAATCATCACCTGAGAGAAGTGAAAGTTAAACAGATCAAAAGCCTAGGACAATAGTGCATATTCTATATATTACCTTTAGTGATTTACAAGCAGTATCTATCTTATTATATTCCCTATTCCCTAGAGAATTATTACATTTTATATTCTTTACCTTCTTTTAAAAAGAAGAATGCACTGCTGTTCTAGCATTCATTTACATTCCTTTGATAAATTACTGTAACCAGATTAGGGAGATAAAATAACCAGTCTATTAATTACAATGATTATTATTTAATGGAAAATGGGATTCCAGACAAAATGTGTAGTAAGAAGAAAGCTTAGCAATGCATTATATAGATGTGGTATTTTATCTTAAAGAGTAAGATAAGTGTCCAGTCTGCTCCACAATCTAAAGAATATGTTCATTAACTCTGCAAGATTTATATGTATAATTGACCATAATATTTTAACACTATTTGCTTGATTTGGAGGTAAATGAGGAACAAGGAAAAACTGTAACTTCAATTAGACTGAGTAAATCCCTCTATGAATGTATAAAAGGCTAGGTCAATCCAGCAATGAGGGAAGCAGAGGATTAAATAGTGGTTCAAAATAGTTCTTTAAATTAAACAATGTATTGTTCTAATTTGAATTCATTGGGAATTTATTTTTAAAAAGATAGAGGTTGGGAGGAGAGCTTCCCCCACATCAATTATCCTCATAATTAACCTCAAAAATAACCAAAAATGTAATTTTTGTATAAATACTGACACTTTCTAAAAAAGAAATGCTGATTCAACTACTACCAGATATATGATCTTGTATCACTTCACTCAACTATTAAAAGAAGAATAATGTTGTATCTTCCATCATAGAGTTACATGGGTTAAAGCAGGGTTTTGCAAACTTTGGTCAAATCTGAACAGCTGCTGTTTTTGCATGGCCCTCGACCTACAAATGGTTTTTATATTTTTAACTGGTTGGGAAAAAATTAAAATAGCAATACTCTTTTGTGACATGAAAATTTTATGAAATTCAAATTTCTGTGTCCATAAATAAAGTTTTATTAGAACACAGCTACATTCATTCACTTACACATTGTCTATGGCTGCTTTAGTGCTACAACAGCAGAGTTGAGTATTTGTGACAGAGACCATATGGCCAAGAAAGACTGAAATATTTATTATCTGGCTTTTTACAGAAAAAATTTGCCGACTCCTGAACACAAGGAGTAACACACAGACTTTTAATGTTTGCCACACATCACCTGGGGAGATCTGAGAAAGCATTTGCCCACGTTACACACCAGACCAATTAAATAATAATCCCTGGGAGTGGACTGCAGGCATCAATAATTTTAAAACTTCCTAGGGGATTCCAACATGCAGTCAGATTTGAGAACCCGTGGACTTAGGTGCTATGTGGGGCATATAAACTTTAGTAAGACCTTGGTAATCGCTAGCTGAACTGATAAAATAAGTCCTCCTTTTTTTATTCCTCATTGTATTTCAGTAAAAAGTTATTAAATATTCGCCAGGTACTAAATATTTGTTTTCCTTCCCTCTCTCTTTCCTTCCTACCTACCTCTCTATTCTCATCTGCATGTAAGAGTTAAGACAGAAACATAAAATTCTCCTGCATGAGTCAAGTTTCTAAATATTCATACATTTGGTATTTTACATTTTCATTTATTCATCCCACAAATTTTTAATGTATAATACAAAGTTTTATACAATACTCATGGCAGGTAAGGGCTCTAAAGATGTGCTGTGCTTTATAAGTGTTAGGGAGTGCACCAGTGTTCTTCTTGCAAATAGCCCCTGCATTCAGGTGGAAACCCTTGAATCTCCTGCGGTTCTTGTAAATAGTCCTATACAACCCGACTGGCTTAGTAGTAGCCTTAAAATAATAGATGCATAGCATCTTCAATAGGCAATAACTAAAAAGAACACCTGAATGCAAGACTCTCAAGAGATATTGATTTCAAGAGACCTATGATTTAGTTAGTAGGACAACATTAATGTACATGAAACAAGCAGGGGAATCCAGCTCCATCATGAATAGTCCACTCCTTTTTCACAACCAATGAGCACCCACTAAATCCTCCCACCTGATGGATAAACATGGGGAGAGATAGAAATAAAACAAGGACAGAGGGGTTAAGTATATGCATTTTCAATTCACACAGCTAAGTTCAATTCCAGCTCCATCAGTCACTAGCTATGTGACTTGGATCAATTACTTACCTCTCAGAGCCTCGTTTTTCTCAGCTGTAAAATGGGAATGATAACAATTCCTACATCAAAGAGTTGAAGAAATTATTTTTAAAACACATACAAATTCTGGGATTTTTTTCCCCTAATTCTCAGACTAGAAGACTGAAAGATGGTCTTCACAGACTGACTCACAGAGATGGACCGCTCTGTTCCATGAACTTGGGTCTCCGCATTTGAGGTCCTCACTTGAGCACTACCCTTTATGGACGAATATGAACTACTTGAAGGAAGGGATTAAAATTATACAGACACTTCCCAAATTACATCCATTCCTTGCAAAGTGTGAATTTGGTGTACATTGAAAATACGTGAACCTCACAAAGGCCTTTAAATTACCTGTGGATCTTCTCAGTAATAAGTAGACAGACAGCAGTTCCTATTTGCAATTTCCCACTACATTGGCCCCAAGCCCAAGTATATCTTTTGCATCCTTCGACCCTGGAGTTGGTTTTAACTCTTCACAATGTATATTCTTGGTGGCATATTTTCTCTAAAGTCAGTGTCCTTTCATTCATATGAAGACTTTCTGTGCTGTGTAATCTCCTATAATTCCTTTTACGTTCCCACATTTTTTTGTTGTTGTTGCTTTTTTGTCTATTCTAGCAGTGTCAGCATCCACTTTATCATTATGTAAATTTCTAAATGACCCACCAGGAATAACCCCCTTCTGTAAGAATTCACAGTACTTTCTCTTTCCTTTCTCCTACTTCCAGACTTTGCTTAAATGGTCTTTAGGCTGAGTGACGCATTTTTAATTCTGATTCACCACTCTCATTGTGAGTAAATCCTCCATTTCTGAAAGTAACTTTTCCTCCTGAACCCTACTTTGTTAACCCTGTGAGTTTCAAACATGCAAAACATCTTTCATGCTTTTTATGCATGTATTATGACAATTGAAAATAATTTTCTCTATTAAATAGGCCAAATAAAGTATATTGGACAATAAAGACTTTGGAGGCCTTCTCCTTTCTTTAATATTTTCTATTATCTATTATGTATCCATCTTCTTAACCTACAAACTGATCCTCTCTTCTTGCTCTTACTTTGTTAATTTTTAGTCCTGAATAAAATAAAGCAAAGGGGAGAATAAAAAAAACTGAAATAACACACGATAATGCAATGAGAATACACATGGTAACAGAAACCACATGGGACCGAACAGAAGGGCTTTCCCTCTCATGTGAGTACAGTCTGCCTTCCATCTATTCCTAATACTCATCTTTGCCATGAGATAATTTACATTTCCATATATCACACTAATATTTTCACATCTCTAAAACTGTATTCTGAGGCCGGGCGCGGTGGCTCACGCCTGTAATCCTAGCACTCTGGGAGGCCGAGGCGGGTGGATAGCTCAAGGTCAGGAGTTCGAAACCAGCCTGACCAAGAGTGAGACCCCGTCTCTAAAAAAAAAAAAAAAAAAAAAAAAAAAAAAAAAAAAAAAAAAAAAATAAAACTGTATTCTGTCCCTTATGGAACAACTTATAAAAGGTTGACATTATGCAAATCAAGAGTTATACAATTTTATATACATACATATAATATCCAAGAGGTACCAACCTCTGCTTTGCACATTTTATTTATTTAATTAATGTTAGTTGATTGATTTCTCTGTAACCACAGAACTGGGGCCTTACTGCCTGACCACACAAGCCAAACAGAAATGTTTGACACATGTCCAAGAAATCCAATCATCTATTATATTAGTTATCCATTGCTGCATAACAATTTACCCTAAAACTTAGTTGCTTGGAACAGAAAACAGGAATTATGTCACAGTGTCTGTGGAGCAGGAATTCAGGCATGGCTTAACAGGGTGCCTTTGGTTCAAGATCTTGCACAAATCAAGGTATTGGCTGGGCACGTGGTGCCATCTGAAGGCTTGTCTCAGGGGAGGTCTCTGCTTCTAAGCTCACCTACATGGTCGAAGCAGGATCCGGTTCCTCGACATGCCATGCCATGTGTACCTCTCCATAGCACATATGGAGAGGTGTAAACTCTTTAAAAAGACCAATAAAATAAACAAATCTCTGGCCAGTCCAAGGATAAAAGAGAATAAAAAATAAATAACATTAATGACAAGAAAGTGTATATGGCAGCAGATATGCTTATTTTTAAAGTTATAAGAGAACTATATGTTATTTCACTTTACCAAATTGAAAATCTCAGGGAAATGGATTATTTTCTAGGAAAACATAAATTACAAGATGTACTCAAGAAGAATTAGAAAATCCAAATAAACCAAAGCTATTAAAGAAATTGAAAATGATTGTTTGAACATGATCCCCACAAAAAGCTCACAATGTTGTTTGGGGGAGTTCTAACCACCTTCAAGAAACAGAAAATCCCTGTATCATTTAAATTTGGCAAGCATAAAAAGATAGAAAGATACCAATGCATGTTATAAAATTAGGACAATTGTAATGAATCCCATGTAGCCTGGTAGATATAGAAATGCTAAATAAAACATTAGTAAATTAAATTCAGATGTATAACATGAGAATTATGTATCATGACTAAGTAGGGTTGATTCTAGGAATGCAATGATGCTTCAACTTGGAAAGTGGATTGATATAAGCTATCACATTAACAGGACAAAAATCAATCCATATAACTACCTTGATAAAAGGTAGAAGTAACCTATAGGATAAAATTCACTACCAATTCCTAATTTTTAAAAAACCTATTAGTAAAATAGAATATAATACTTTTCCTTACATTATTCACAGAATTATCTGTGATCAGATCCTGATCAACATTTCCAGTACAATCAGGAACAATACGAGGATGGCAATCACCACCACTTCTGTTTAAGATTATTCTGCAATTTCAATGCATGCAATTAAACCTGAAACAAGATGCTGTGAAGGAGGAAGAAAAATAGCCAGCAAGTATAGATGTTATTGTTGCTTACCTATGAAAGACATTGGGAAAAGTAGATTTATCTGAAAAAGGATTAGAACACTGATATCCCAGTAAGTATTCAGCTGCTATGTCATGGAAAGTCTGTATAAACCATTCACACTCAGTATGTGCTGATTGGTTGGTTCTCAGACTGCATCACTAGTTAAGTATTTTGAATTGCGTCTGCTAGTAAGATATGTCATTTGAAAGGCTGGCAATAAAATAATAGATAAATAAGCAGCTTTCCTACTTACCAATTATGACCAGTTAAAAAATATAAGGGCCAAATAAATTGGAACAAATATATATATAATGGCAAGATGCTTCTACTCATAGTAATTAAAAGATAAATTAGGAGCAAACTGGACAAAGAATATGCAAAATATTTTTAATAAAACTAATAAACTTTACTGGTAGTTATATAAGAAGACCTGAATACTTGAATACAGAGAAGTTGTATTCCAAAAGTAAGAAGACCTAATATTGTAAAGATTCTCTACAAATTTAATCCGTAAATGTAACTCAATCCTCCCGACAATCCAATGGAATTTTTTTTTTTTCTGAGCTTGATAAAATTCTGGTAGAATAGACATGCAAAAATATGTTTAAAATGAAGAATGATGAGTTGGCATTTTCCTAAGCAGATATCCAAATGTGTTATAAAGCCACAATATTTAATTTGACGTTAGTGCCAACTTAGACACATCAGTGAAATCAAGTAGAAAATCCAAAAGCAGCCCTATGTACATTTAAGAATTTAATAAATGATAAAGATGGCATTTCAAATCTGTGGGGAAAAGATAAATTATTCAATTAATAGCTGAAGAAAATATGGTGACTAGTTTTTATAATCTTGAAGTTGGGAAGGGTTTTCTAAACATGACACCACAGGACGAAATTATAAAGGAAAACAAAGATACTTTGACCTCCAAAAAAATTCAACTGACAAAAATTAAAAAAACAAAGAATAAATTAGAAAAGAATTTTTTTTAAAGGCCAGTACTTTCTTTTCATTATTGTATCCCTAGATCCTGCCACAGTGCCTGCCATGGAAGAGGTTTGGGAATAAGTTGGTACATAAAGACTTCTCGCGAGTCAGTAAAGGAAAAAAGAAATGCCTCGATTTTTAAAATGAGCACAAGACATGAATCAAAAAGAAGAAACATGAAGGTCAATAAAAAAGTTCATATATTTGAAATATCATCAATGTGTAACAAGATAAATACAAATGAAAACCACAGTTCACCATTTTTCACCTAGTACTATCTTTCTTATGCTGAAGTAGCCCATATGTGGGAAAACAAGCGCTCATAAGCTGCTGGTATGAAATTAAACATTTGTGCAATATAAGTCATAGTCTTTAAAACTGAAGACTTTCTGACCTAGCAATTCCACTCTTAAGAATTTTTTCTAAGGGAATCATTAAAAAAGCATGAAAAGATACAGTTACAAGGACATTCATCAAGCATTGCTTACAAGAGTGAATTAGAAACAAATGTTCAAAAACAGGGAATTGGTTTCATAATCTCTGGTACACCTTTTCAATGGAATACCATGCAACAAAGATATGTAATGATACATATATGCATTAATTAACATCAAAAAGATATTCATGATATGCTGTCGTCTTTAAAAAGCCAGTTACAAAGTAGCACATATAAAAATCGTATCTCTGTATGCACAGAAAAAAATGGAGGATACATTTTAAGAGTGATTTTTATCATGGTAGTTTTATTTTCTTTTTAATTATCTTTGATATGTTCTAATTATTTTCATTACAATGTGCTACTTCTGTAAAAAAAAAAAGTAGTGATTTTTAAAAACAACAGAAAAGTAGTACTTATGTACTAGAAAGAAATCGTTTGGTATCTTCATTGGTGCTTCTGTCCTCTGAGCTTACAATTTTATTTTGAATGGCTTCTTTTCAATAGATCTTTATATAATAATTTGCAAGTATTTCCTAAAAGGTAACATTTAAAAAGTTTTAAATGGCAACCCTTGTTACCCTCCACCCTCCACCACCATATTCAGCTACTACCTCCCACCCACTCTATCCCTTACCCTGCTTTATTTTTTTAAATTGTCTTCATCACCTTTTGTGTAAAATCATGTCATTTACATATTTGCCTACTTGTTTAATATTTTCCCCACTAGAATGTAATCTCTTTGAGAGCAGGGACTTGAATTGTTTATGTTTACAGCTATATCCCAGGACCCAGAGCAGTGACTGACATATAGTAGATGTTCAATAAATACATGTTGAATAAATGGATTAGTGGATGAGTTCATCTTGGAAGAGTTGGTTCACTTTTCATGACTGTGCAAAAGATTCATTGCCTCTTGAGAACTTTTTGGAATTAGATTTGCCAATTTCTTCAATTAAGCAGTGAGGCTGTTCTTCCGAGCAGCAGTGTATGATAGAAATCACTCAAGTCTCGAAGAAGTCAGTAGAGCTGCCAGTTCTGCTCTCACCACAAACAAGCTTCCTAAACAAGTCTCTTTTGCTGTCCTTGCTGCACAAGACCGGCCATAATTGAAAGCTGGAAACGGGCAAGAGGTTGTTGCTCTTAGTCCTCCTGCATATTGTTTTACCTCTTCAGCAGGGTCCCCGTGCTCTCCTGTGTACCCTCACCCTCTCTGGATTTACTCTCCCAGTTGACAATCAGGCTGCTCAGGCTTCTGAGATGGTTAACTTGTGTGTTGACTTGACTAGGTTAAGGGTTGCCCAGATGGCTGGTAAAACATTATTTCTGCATTTGTCTTGTGAAGGTGTTTCTAGAAGAAACTGGCATTTGAATTGGGAGATTGAGTAAAGAAGATCACGCTTACCAATGTGGGCAGCCATCATCCAATTTTTGAGGACCTGAATAGAATAAAAAGGCAGAGGAAAGCAAATTCACTCTCTTCTTGAGCTGAGATGTCCATCTTCTCCTCCCTTCAGACACTAGAACTCCTGGTTCTCAGGTCTTCAGACATGAACTGAATTATACCACTGACTTTCCTGACTATCCAGCTTGCAGATGGCAGACTGTGAGATTTCTCAGCCCCCAAAATCATGAGTGTCAATTCCCATAACCACTCAGTCTTCTATTGGTTTTGTTTACCTGGAGAACTCTGGCTAACGCAGCCTGTATAGGTTGCATCTGCCCATCTCCCGGGGACACAGGTTGCTATCCTTGCACTTATGATCTTCCTCACTTGCCTCTCATGGAAATCCACGTTCAAGGTAGTAACCAAAAAATTCACATAGATTGCCCTATTCTGCCTGCTTACTCATAAGATCAAAACAATTCTGTTGTCTGAGAAACAGGACCCCTGGAGCAGAATCATTGTCACCTTGTGATTTATATAACTCAGATGACAAAAATTTGCTAGATAATTACAAGGCATATTTACCAATCACCTATGTGTGCCCCAAGAATAAAGTTACTAAAAGAATAACAATGCTTTCCAATACATAATAATGTAATGAATGATAGATGTTATCAATAACTATCCTTGAATACCATCAGCAACTCCTTAAATACCATCAGCCCCACGGAAGGCACAAAAAGTTGGACCAACTTCTAGTCTAGTGGGCTCAAGATCTAAATTGTAAATGTGAGATATCATTATCTGAACCTCCCAGGACGGCCTTGGCACTAGGAGAAATGGTATTGCAATCTTCAATTTAATCCTTTCCTATTTTTTCCCAAATATTTATAACACAGCTGTGGAAAGGTGCTCCTAGCAGGAAGCTGGCATGCAACTTCTCAGGCTGGGAGAAAATATCTGAATCAAATAGGAAGGGAAAAAAATCCAAGGGATACATTTGTTCAAGTTTGAGAGCTGGGAAAAAATGAAACATGCGAAAGAGTTGAAACTCAGGTCTAGAGAGCATTGAGTGATGTCAGGAAATAGATAATTATCCAAATAACCCAAGTTCCAAGTCTCTGCTTTTTCTTTTATTTTACAAGTAACACAGGCCAACACCGATTTCCTCTTATGTATGGAGTCAGTGATCACATCAAAGTCGGCCTATTTGAAGATGTTGCATAAAAGAATTTTAATACCAAGCATAGGTTTCACTTTTCAGAATAAGGTTTTAAAAGCCTTTGGCACTTAAATAAAACATCTTCATTTTGCAACAGACTAGCCCTTTTCTTTCTTTCTTTTTGGGGGGAGGGGGTAAGGGGAGTGGGATTATATAGAATACTACATGGTTTTCATAATTTAAAATCATACTTTAAGGATATATTTAAAGGATTTTAGGAAAGACATTAGAGGTATTTATGGGACATCTGAGACTACCCTGGGCTGGAGGGAAAGCAAATGACTTGAGACTGGAAGACTTAACCATTCATTGGGCTCAGAGGACACCAATCATCTCTGTTCTACAGGAAGAATCAGAAACTAAGCTCTACTACTCAGGAAATAGCAATTGGATCAACTTAAAAGAGAAAGAAGTCTTTGAAACATGCAAAGATTGCACTTCAGCCTCTGGCTGGTTGGAAGACAGGTTGGAGAGCTACAGGCAGTGATAGCATCCTCCACTCAGGCCACACAGCCAGACAGCGCCACAACCACTCAGCAGCATCGGGCTGCACCCCATGGTTCCCAAGGCCCTGAAGTAGACGTTGTGTCATCTGATCTTCACATGTATCCTTTGGGAAGAGCAAGCAAAAACTGGCTTCTCTGGAATGTCGCACCGGCTTAGCAAGTGCACGGTAGATGTCTTCAAATATGCCGAATCAGTCAGCAATACGGGCTGGAAGGTCTCTGAATTTGAAGACTCTTGTGGGCATATGAATGTTGTGTATATACACTTCTGCAGCCTCCACTGCACCCATAATAGTACTTTACAGAATAGGCAATTAATTGCTGCTCTGCTGCTAATAACTAGTAATATTTATTGAGCATTTATAATTTACCATGTAATTCTCTAAGCATGTCACATGTATTACCTTATTTTATTCTCATAATTACCTTAAAAGGCACTCAATAAATATCTGTTCAGTGAATGGCCAAACTTGAGTCAGTGAAATAACACTTGGTGATACTACTCTCTCCCTTCACATTAACATCATGACCTTCTTTTGACTCCTATTGGGAAGTATCAGGATGCTAGAAAAGAAAGGGAATGAAAGTTCACTCTGACAGCAGCAGAGAAATTGGACTCTTGGCGAACAGAAATCTTGAAACAGGATGCCATTACTCAGATAAGAAACGATGAAGATCTAAACTGAGGATGTGATGATGGAGTTGAAAAGGAGACAAAGTGCTCGGGTCGACTGGCCCTGGTGGTGGGTTGGATGGGAAGAGAAGGATGCAACTGTGAGGAACTAGAGGGAATGTAATGCAATTAAGAAAAATGAAGAAAGATGGTGTTTTGGGGGATGAGGATACCGATTTCCATTTTGGATGAGTTGAATTTGAAGCACCTGCTGGGCATCCAGATGCTAATGTCCAGTTCAGTAAAAGATATTTTAATCTGAAATCTCAGAATTGAGATCCGGGGTGGAAATCATGAGCTTCCATCAGTCGGACTTGGGAATCCTCCACAGAGAGAGAGTAGTGAAGATAAGGAAATACTCAAGACCACACAAGCTACACAGTTTGGACTTTATTCTGTAGGCATAGAGCCACTTCCATCTGCCTTCCAGGTTTCTGCGACCTGGAGGACCACACTGCTGTTTGCAAGGTCTTCCCCAGTTCTCTCCCTCCTCAGCCAGTGTCCTGGGTGGTTGCCACCATGCCTTAAACCAACTCCGTTCTTGCTCGAGGTTTTGTTCCTCCTTGTCTTTTCCTCTTTATCACAGGAAACATAAGCTCCCCATCGCCTTTGCAGGCTGCTGATGGAGTTGTGCAGTTTCCCACCAGAAAAGTAGTCCCCAACTCCCACCCCTTCACTGGCTTGTCAGTGGCATTCCAACCACTGCCCCTGCCTCTCTGCCCTGGGTTCAGAAAGAACAGCAACTCCTCGACCAGGCAGCAATGAGGAGTGCCATCCCCGGCCCTCTGTGCTCTGTCTCGCACACCCACATTTGCATGAGTTCTCAGCTTGTTTCCACTCTGCCAGTTTTGTTTGCATGTCTGGCACTCGGGGTGGCTCCCGGGGCTTTTTGCAGCCCTCTTCTTTCACCCAGAAGGAAGGTGGACCACTCTGACTCCAATGTGCTGCTGCGGAATGCCAACTGGCAGGTGGCCGGGGTGAAGGGAGGGCGATGACACTGCAGGGCACTCCCAGCAGGCAGGGAATCGGGGCACCAGATTGGAACCCACAGTTGCAGCTTCAAACCGTCAACAACAGCCAGAATCCTGGATGCTGAACCCTCCTGTCATTCCCCACAATCTTGGAATCTTCTCAGAGTGGCTTGAATACTAATGTAAAGGAAATTCTCAGAAGCCACATTCAGTCTAGGAATCAGAGAGCTGAAATAGCATCTCATCCTCTTCTACATGTGTGCAACGTAACAGATTCACTCCCCAAACCAGTCTTAATCTCCTCAAAGATGGGGAGAGAGCAATTGCTAGACATATGCCATAACCAGCGCTCTTCCTCTAGACAGCCCCCAGCTTCTGCTTTGCTGTTTCTCCTATTTTGGAGTACAGGATCCCCCACTGCTTGTAGTGTTAGGGTCGAGGGCCTTCTCTGGCCACTGGTGTCCACAGGATGTCCACAAGAGAGTGCATGGAGATCATCTGCATCCCAGCTCGGAACTAAGCCTTACTCCCAGATGAGCTTCTCTGCAACTCTTGCTCCCAGTTTCAGAAACTCATCTTCTGCTTTCTTGAGAAAAGAAAATTTCTCCCATCCCTGTACCCACCACCCCTGTATCCCTGTATCCACACAACCCCTCTGGGTTTTCTCTCTCACACCCACACCACAGCAGCTCCCATTTCTACTTCATTTAAGCAGATCTCACCATGCCCCTATGGACAACCTTGTGACCAAAGGGCAACAGTTCATTTGCTTTAGGATGTGCTCAGGCTATTTCGTGTTAGCCTCTCCATACCCGCTCTCTGCCCTTTTCTGCCCTGCTCTGTGTCTTGGAAGGCCAACTCCTGAGGGCATATCAGTGGGAGTCCCTTGCCTGCTGGCAAAGGGAGTTTGGCCAATGGGAGGTCCCAGCAGGAGATCAGAAGGTAGGAGGAGAGTGAGGTCAGAGAACTTACTGCCCCAGCTCCATCTCTACCAAGCACTGCAAGTTGGACGCATCCCTCTATGTTGGTTACAGGTCATTTTAGAAGGCTTTCTCTTTACAGCCGCTCTCTCTGAGCTCCCCAGAGCTGCTCCTCCACTTGCCCCTCAGGTCTAGGGGTAGCAGTGGCTCCCTGCTGTTGCTAGCCCCAGGGCACTACAATAGCCCTCCTTGGCTTTCTAGAACCCTTCCCACACCTTGCAAATCTTTTCTCAATGAAAATCTCCTCAAATGTGCAGTGTGAGTTTGCCATCTCTCTCCCGCCAGGACCCTGAATGATACAGGAGACTTTTGCTACACTGTCATGGAAGGTTTTTGCTAATTTAATTCAATTTAATTTAACAAATATCAATGGAATGCCTATTCTGTGTCAGGTCCTATTCTGTGTACTGGGATTACAGCAGCCAACAAAAGAGAAAAATTCTGCCTTCATTGAGATTAAACACTAATGGGAAGGATAGATAATAATTTTTGAAATAAGCAAACTATATCATATATTAACAGGGGATAAGTGCTCTGAAGAAGAAATAAAGCAGGGAAAGGGGACCAGGAAAGCCAGGGGCTGGGAGGCATGCAATTTTATATAGGGTGGCCAAATACAGTCTCAGAAAAAATAGATACGAATGAGAACGCCGTGGGGGCACGATGAAGCATAGTATGTACATGGAATGCTGCCCTTAAAGAGTTTACACCCAATATAAGAAGGCAAGATGGACACACAGGAAATTACACATACCACAAGATAATTCAAGAGATGTGAAAATGGCAGTGAATGATTCGATGATGGCAAAATATATATATATGACAGTAAGTTCTCCCATGTCATAGGTTAGGTTTTCTGCAAAACAGACTGAAATGGAGCTTAGTTTGTGAAGTGTTTACTAGGGAGTACCCTGAGCATCAACATCTGTAGAAAGAAGGGGAAGGAAGCAGGCTTGAGTACAAGGAAAAGCCAAACTGCAATGTGGGCATGACAGCATTGGCTGAACGTTCAGGGAGCCCTAGAGCTAAAATGGCCTGTTGGACTGAGCCTTTATACCCTCATCTTGATTAGTCATGGATATGGGCCACCATCTGAATGGGCATGACCTTAGGCTAGTCAGCTCTCTGAAGCTAAGACAATCCCCGCAAGAAATAAGAGCTAAAGGCTCTCTGTTTATACCACTATCAGTAGCTGGGACAAAAAGGACTTCTTTGAAGGAGGATTTGAATAGTACATATCTATGTCCACCCACTCATGTACTAAAAATACCTGAAAATGAGATTGTTGAACTGTGTATCATTGAAGAATCATAGTTACTAGAGATGTGCAAATATAAATCTTGGTTTTGGTTCTGCATAGTACAGATCTATGAAGTTGAGGTTGATCTTGGGGAAGATTCTAGAATGGATTGTTGAAGTGATGGTTTGTGGTCTCTTAGATAATGTGGAAAATTTAAGACCCAAGTTCCCCAAGAACAAATCCTACCAAATTAATCTCACTTCCTTTGATAACATTATTAAATTAACTCATCAAGGGATTTGATAGACAGAGTATGTCTAGATTTCAGATAGATTATTATGATGCTCTTGTCAAAATGGTATGCTAGACAACACGCCTGCCATATCAATCTCCCCTTCTACTTTCATTAGCTTAATCAGCTCTGTAAGACACAGATCTTCTTACTAAATGATTCTACTCTCTCTACCCTTCACCCACAGTTGACAGGACAGGCTTGATAAAGGGAAACCAATCTATCATTAAGCCAACAATTAATTAGATTCTCTCCTTCCAGGATTTGAGCAGAAGGAAAGAAAGGGAGGAATGAAGGGGGATGGGTGGAAGGGAGGGAGGGAGAGAGAAAAAGAGAGAGAGAGAAAGAAAGAGAGAAGAAAGAAAAGAAAGAGAAAGAGAGAAAGAGAGGAAAGAAAGAAAGAAAGAAAGAAAGAAAGAAAGAAAGAAAGAAAGAAAGAAAGAAAGATAGATAGATGACATTGGGTCCTGGAATAGTATGTTCATGCAGAAATGATGCCAGGGTTGGTACCCTGGAAAGTCAAAGTTAAAGGGAGGTGAAACCAAGAGTCAAGCTGAAGTTGTCAAGCTACAGCAAGAAGAATGAAAGGGTCTGATGAATATATGTGTGTCCAAGAGAGAAAAATGGAGAAACAGCTGACTAATGATTTTCTAATTTCATGAGGCCCAGCAGTATTTCCAAGTGAGTTATATGAAACTACCTTGTGCCCTTACAAGTCTTATTTTTATTTAAGCCACTTTAAATAAATTTGTATTACTTGCAACCCAATAATGCCTAAAATAAATCTCTAATCACATTCCTATGAATTGAATAATGTACTGGAAAATGAGCTAGATGACAATATATTAGATGGGCTATTAATTTGTTGAAAAAACATATCTAGAAAACACTGCCTAATTAATTGATAGGTATCTGGAAGGGGTTACAAATGGCTTCCAGAGTGTTTTATCCTCATTGCTGAGGCCTTCAAAATTTTTGTCAGTGACTAGAATCCATGAAAGTTAAGTATAATGACCACCTTTTAAAGTTCCATGTTTAGTACATAGCACAACATTTTGCAGATAGTAGATGTTCAGTAAGAAAATGTTAAGTGAGACTGGGTGCAGTGGCTCACACCTGTAATACCAGCATTTTGGGAGGCCAAGGTGGGAGGATGACTTGAGGCCAGGAGTTTGAGACCAGCACCTGGGCAACATAGCAAGACCTCATCTCTACAAAAAATTTAAAACTTAGCCAGGTATGGTGGTGTGCACCTATAGTCCCAGCTACTCAAGAGGCTGAGGCAGGAAGATTGCTTCGACTCAGGAGTTTGAGGCTACAGTAAGCTATGATCATACCACTGTACTTCAGCCTGGGCAAAAGAGCAAGACCCCATCTCTACCAAAAAAAAAAAAATTTAAAAAAGAAAGTGCTAAGTGAATGAAGATATAGATTTTGCAGATAACACAAATCCAAGAACGATAGTGATTTTGATGGATGAGAGAATTAGGAATTAGCATGGGAAAATGAATATATTGTATAATAATAACTGCAAAGTTCTGCAAATGGGTCCAAAACAAAAACAGTGCATCTTAGGAGCACACTGAATAAAGAAATTTAAGAGTTTTCCTTGATTGCGGGTTCAAGAGACAGCAGCAAGCTGATGTACTTGCAAAGGAATTGATGCGGAGTTAGGATGTGTTCCTAGAGACCTAACATCTGAAGAAGATGCTGGTCCTACTGAAGTGTACACCAGTCAAACCATGCAGAACATCTCATCCAGTCCTGGACACCACCTTTAAGTAGCAAAACACAAACTAGAGTATATTTAGGGGATGGGGACAGGAAGGCAAAGGGACTTGAAAGCATTGCAGAATGGCCTAGGGATGAAAAACCCCCAGAACCACGAACTTAAGGCAGATAGTGTGGTTAATGAAGGCAGCCTCAAGTCTCTGAATAATTGTCATAAGGAAGAAGAATTAGGCTCATTAAGTCTCTCCCAGGAGAGAAAAACTAAGATCCATGGGTAGAATCTATATACTTTCTATCAATGAAAAATTAATTGAACAGTTTATCTTCAACCTATCCATCATTTCAACAGTGGATATACCATGCTGAACAAAGTAGACAGGCTGCCTTCATGGAGCTTATGATCTGGTAGCGTGACTGACATTAAACAAAAACATCATGATGTAAATGTTTAAGGACAGGTAGAAAATGCTGTCAGAGTTCCCCAAGGTTTCAGGAATTGATTTGTTTTGATTTAATTTTTGTTTTGTATTGTTTTATTTAAGAGTTCTAGGAACTGAAAAACAAATGATGTGCTGAACCTTGATGAGAAAATGGGAGAATGGTATGAATGGTTGGGAGACCAATTAAGATGCTAGAGCAAAAGACCAGAGGAGATATTAATTAATGGGCTAAACTAGAGTGTGCGGCGGCAATGGAAGTAGAGACAAATCCTTGTATTTAAGGTTCACTTTGGAGGTAAAGTCTAAATGACTTCAAGATGTATTGCACAGAGGTAAATAAGACATTGGTTAATTCACACTCTTTGATGTTTTGTTATCGGAACAAAAAATGATCTAAAATATTTTGCACTCTCCATAAAGAAGGTGTTTATGGAGTCAATGAAACAAATTTGGAGGGAAGGGATTTGGAAGGGAATGTTGAACCTACTTCAGAGAATACATAAATATTTTTAAGGGCTTAGGTAAATGCTACATTAAAATAGACTCACACGGGGTCTCTATAATTTGAAATAAATTTCTGAAGTTTAGGCTTCTCCCAGATCCAAATTAGTCTTTATCCCACAATCACTTATTCATTCAAAAATTTTTACTGGACATTTAAAATATGCAAGAAGCTGTGTGGGTTGCAAAGATAGATCAGGAAAGGGCTTGTGGAAAAGGGAGAGGAACACAGACTTTGTCCTAACTTAAGGCCCCTGGGACAAGTGCAAAGCCAGTGATCTAGGGTAACCGTGAAGGATTCATTTGGGCTGTGCCCTGAAGGTGGGGCATTCAGAAACAGAGTAGCAGACATTCAAAGAGGATCTATAGCATGGGCTGCAACACAGTAGCAAGGGGCTTGGGAACGTGGGCTGAAGCAGTAGGAATGTTAAAACAGTGTGGGGTGATGTCTGAAAAATGTTAGTGAGATGATCAGTCAATGGAAAATGAAAAGTGTCCCCTAATGTACTTTGTGCATCACAGATTCATCTAAACATTACCTGAATAGCAACTTGGAAAGCAAACTCTCCCACCCCCTTGGTTTTCATCATTGCCTTGCTACGGCTTGACCATCTGAGCCAGGACCTATGACTTCAGTGATCTTTCTCCTGTGGCAAAGACACAAAAAGTATTGATCAGGCCAGGTGCGGTGGCTCACACCTGTAATCCTAGCACTCTGGGAGGCTGAGGCGGGAGGATCACCTGAGCTCAGGAGTTTGAGACCAGCCTGAGCAAGAGTGAGGCCCTATCTCTATTAAAAATAGAAAAATTAGCCAGGTGTTGTGGTTCACCGCTGTAGACCCAGCTCTTTGGGAGGCTGAGGCAGGAGAATCGCTTGAGTCCAAGAGTTTGAGACCAGCCTGAGCAAGAGCAAAACCCCATCTCTACTCACTCTACCCAGGGCAACAGAGTGAGACTGTCTAAAAAAAAAAAAAAAAAAAATCATCAAACTTCCAGGTTTCCAATGATTATACCCTGTATCCACTCCAATGTTCTCTTAAACTTTGGGTGATATTATTGTTTTATAATTAAGTTTTTAAGTCATCCATATACTCTACCAAGTCCAATTTCTTTTTATAGGGCTCTAAGATACCAAGCAGGCCTACAAACTCTTATTTGGGGCACAAATGTCTAAAGCCTTCCTAAGATACCTCATGTCTGTTTTTCTCCTACCAACCTCGAAACAAGGCTGCATACTTCCAAGGAAGATCTGAGTGCAGCCAACTCTGGGGATTCTATGTCTACATTGCCTGAATAGAGTCAAGGAAACAGGATTGATGGTTACTCACCCAAAACATCAGCAGTAGGCATAGGTCTTTCTGACAAAAGAGGTAGTCTATGTCCCTCTGTCCAGAAATATCAGAGAACATTTTGGAAAGAGGTTGCCCCATAATATGACATCATCCTTTCTTTACAAACATCAGTGCCTTTTATTAGTCAATTGTCAGTGGCTATTTCTTGTGAGCTATTTTTTCCAATAGTGGTCAAGTTGAAACAATCTGTCGATTCTCATTCACCTCCTTGATTAATCCTACCCATCAAAAAAAAAAAAATGACTGTTCAGGATCAAGAACAAAGTAGGACAAAACCTACACAGTATAGACTAAACTTTGATCTCGTTATTACTCTACACTAACCTGATAATTAGATAATGACAAAGAGCTCTGAACCATATGCAGCAATCAGCTATCGCTGGCAGCCTCTGTCTTCATACCAAAGACGTCACCATTTGCCTGGTCCTAGGGAACTCAATGCCTGCGTTTCCCTGGAGGGCCACCTAGGGAGTTTCTCACATTGAAGGATGGTTTATTTAAGTGATCGCAGCTAGTGCCAGTGAAAGATGGTGAGGCTCACAGAGTGACGACCACCTGTCATCTCTTATTAGTTCGATATTTCACACTGGAGATTTGTTATATTACAGTGCACTGAAATTACTTATATCTGATAACTGAATTATAATTACATTTTATATAGATTATTAAATACCATTGTTCCTGTTATGGGGAAACATAAAGAATGGCATCAAGACACACTCATTACAGAATTCTCTTATTTATTTCTAGTATACCCTGCCAATTTGTCTCTAAGTGGAGGCTTTGCCAGACCTACCTGCACTATAGCGCCTTTTCCACCTCTGCTGTGCTCAGAGCAGGGAAGAGAGTGGTCATGTGCTTATGCCTACCCATCCACTGGAGGGAGAGCCTGGAACAGAGATCCGATGGCTACGGCAGGCTCTGGCCCAAAGAGAACCCATGTGAAATAATAGACTAACCACTTATGAAACCCAAAGTAGAAAACCAATCCACAAATAGCTGAAAGGACTGTAACAATCATCCTCCTAAAGGTTTCCTCCATATTAATGTCAAAATCCCCCTGTTCACAATCCTCCAGGGAAAACTAGATTATGAGGAATCAAGTCTTGGCCACACTCAAGTTTGGCTTTCTCTATTTTCTAGCTGATATCTTCCCAGAAAAGTCCAACTCACAATTGCACCCTCTCCTCTAAATTTCTGGAGCATACATTGTGTGTTCCATTCATCATTACCTTGTGAACCTCTCTAGAACCACTATGTGGAAGCCTTACTTATCTCTTCTATTGATATTTAACTTTCACGTATCATTGACTTCTATTCCTAGTAAAAGCATAAGCTTTGTGTGATTAGGACCTGGTTTTTATGCCTCTGGTTCACCCCAATAGTACATAGGTATACAATAAACACCTGTTGCTTGATTTAAAAAGAATGGTGTTGGGAAATCTCAAAATCGAGAGAAAATTTATACAGCAAATATTGCTGCCAAACAAAGGGAGTTCATATAATTCAGTATGAGGCAATTCACAAGGTCTAAGTCAAAGCATATTAGAGCCCACTTTTAATTTTTTATAGTAAAGGATAATGTCCTCAGAACCTGAAGAACTCAAGATTAATGTATTGAGAAGTGAGCAGAGGAGCTGGTGAAGAGCTCATGACCGGCACTGCGAGGATATTTCCTTGACGTGCAGCCAGAACATGTGGTCATTGCCTTTGTGAAGACACAGGGTCCGTGCTCCTGTCCCCTTCTCAGCAATCAGACCATGGCAGCTCCACATCTGGACTCAAGTGGAAATGCATGTGCTAGAAACACATAAGGAGAAAGCCAGGGTGACATTTTTATGGCACCTATCTGGTATTTCTAGGATGAAATACCAGAAAGGAAAATATTAAATATCAATAATCGAACCCAACATGGAAACTTTAAATAGCTTTCAAGTTAAGGAAGAAAAAAATTGGGGGACAATGTTGGCTTGGTCCCCACTTGGACCCCTCTCCAGTTACCTGGCCAACACACCATTCGTCAGTGTGTTAGTGGTTGTACACGTTTGTGAACTTCAGCGTTGGAGGTGAGTGCGACACAGGCCAAAGTCACCACATCACTTTGAGGAACCGCAATTTGAGGTCCTAGCCAACATCACCCTATTCCCGCTTATGCCTGTCTTCACTTCCTCTGCCACCAGCTTGTGCTGAAGTCCCAGAATAGCTCCCTGCCGCGTCCTCAGTGAGATTTCCATTTTAAAGGATGGTACTGTCTCGGCAGGCTTCTGCTGGCCGGCTGGGAAGCAGGGCAGTTGAAGCTAGGAAAAGAAAGCCATGCATCCTTTGTGTCATTTGACCCAACATCTTAAAGTGCTCAAAACATTCTTTTGTTGTATTAAAAGCCCTAGTCAGAAAAAAGTAAATATAAACATATGAAGAAAAGAAACATGTATGTGAGGAGCCATCTGAATTTTAATTAGGAAGGTACTAGTTTTAAATCTCAATCTGTTGAGTCATTTGGGACAATTTATATATTACCTTTGAGCCTCACTTCCCTCATAATAACAACACCTATCGCATAATGACATTGTGAGAATAATTAAATCAGTTAATGCATTTAAAGCACTTGGAACAATGCCTGCCACGTGATAAGTGGCAGCCTTGCTTGGTACTTCTCATTGCTAGAGGCTATTGTCAGTTGATGGACATCACCAAATTTAGATGGGAAATTCCCACTGATTTCAAAACGTGCACTATAAACAACGATCATAGATGGGGTACTATTATGAGTTGAACTGTGTCCCCTTGAAATTCATATGCGGTAGTTCTATGCCCTAGCACCTTAGAATATGACCTTGTTTGAAATAGGGTCATTGTAGATGTAATTAGTTAGGACAAGCTATATTAAACTAGTGTGGGCCCTTAATATAATATAACTGGTGTTTTTATAAAAAGGGCAAATTCAGAGATAGACACATACATAGGGAGATGCCATGTGAAGATGAAGATGGAGGTCAGAGTGATGTGCCTACAAACCTAGGGACACCAAAGCTTGCCAGCACACCACCGGAAGCTAGGAGAGAGTCACAGAACAGCTCAGAAAGGAACCAACCCTGTCAACACCTTGATCTTGAACTTCTAGCCTCCAGATTGTGAGACAATCAATTTCTGTTGTTTAGGCCACCCAGTTTGTGGTACTGTGTTATGGCAGCCTCAGCAAACAAATACAAGTCCAGGCCCAAATGTCAATGTCAGTTGAGCTCAGTCAAGTGAGAACTGCTTGTTGAGCACCTCAGGACCACTGTGGCAGATATTAAGGGGGAGAAAGACTTTCTAAGGTACAGTCCCTGGATTTGAAGACTGACACTCTAAACCGATGAGGCAAACACATACGCACGTGTGTGGGCGAGCACACACACAGAGAAAATTCAATATGGAATAAAAAAAAATGTATAATCAATGTCCAATGAGTGGCCAAATGATGCACATTACAAGAGTTCAGAACCAGGTAATCAGGAAAGGCCCCATCCGGAAATACCCTACATGCATTCCAACACGGAGTGGAAATAGTTAAATTCCTGCAAAATTCTTTAAAGCCAAAAAATCCATCCTTAAGGATCCTGCATGCTCCTTTCATGCTGTCTCTAATTCTAGCTGCCTTTTTCTCAGCTCATCCTTTGGGGTGTATCTTTTCAATCCATAGTCATTCCCATCTAAGTGTGAAATCCCTCCTCTTTTGTTCCTTCAACTTTCTTTGCAGAAGATGCTTCGCAGCAGCAATCACATTAGCTTTACAAATGCTGTTTGGAAACCCAAACAGAGCCATTGCTTTCTCAGATGGTTGGGAACTTGGTACTCCAAATGATTTTTTTATCCCAATTTCAGAGACTTGCTGTTCAGATATACAGAGGGGAGAGAGAAATACGATTGGAAGAAAAATCCTCCCCCACCCCCAACAGGAACATGGAGCTTTCGCTGGAAGGTGCCAACGCCACAACAAACAAACAAATAAAAAATAAATATTCTTTCACTAAAATGATAAGTCTCACTTCAGTAAGCAACACATTATGCACCATCCTGGTATAATAAAGCACACATCCCCCTGAATCATCCCCACTAATACAATGTATTCAGTGCTCATATGATTACACTTTTACAGCCTGTTAGCAAAAACACACACAATTGCAAAGTGCTGCTAATGCAATGTGACAGAATACTGTTATTACAAGAAGAAGTTGTCAGCACCGAGCAATTGATTTTCTTTCATCTCCTTCCTGCTTCTGCCCATCCTCCCGACCTCTCCTGGAGATGTTTATTATGTACTCTGGGTGCAGTCCTTTCTCTGAATCAATTCCAATAGAGTGTAAGGGAAGGAATACAAAGACAAGAAAAGTTAACATTATTCCAAATATTCTAAGGGGAAGAAAACTTCCTTTGGGGGATATTTTCTTCTCAAAGTATTTATTAAAGCTTCAGGAACTGGATCTCCCTTCCCCCAGCAGAAAGATCTGATCTTTTGTTCTATTACTCCATGACTATTTATTTTCCTCTTTCCTTCCCTTTCCTTCTTTTCATAAAATAAAAACTGAGAAGGCTTTAACGTATTAGGGCTCCTACTTTCCTGCTGATTTCCTTCCATGCATTTTGAAGAGCAACAGAGGGAAGAAATAAGAAATATAAGAACCCAAGAAGAAAAATGATGTGCTTATTGCTTTGTCAGGACTTTCCTCACAGATGTTTACCTCCATGCACAGGTGACAATAGATACACTAAAAAAGGATGCCTTTTTTGAAATGAAAATAATTCTGTGGCTAGTACCAGCAACCTAATCTAGAATTATAGCATGGTACAACTGGATGGTATAGAGAGATTATTGAGTCCAATGTAGTCTTTTTACAGATAAGAAAATACAGGCCTCAAAAGTTAGGGAATTTAGTGGGGTTCTCACAACTAGTTTGTGTTAGAGCTGAATCTAGAAGCCAGTTTTTTGTTTCTATACCATGCTAGGCCTTTACGTGTAACACACATATATTAATATATGTGTTAATAAATTACCAAGTGGCCCTTAACACTTCATTCTTCTGTTTTTTGGTTATGATGGAATAGAAGAGTTTCACTTGCCAACGTAGGTGCTAGGGATAATAGAGAAGTCAACGTAAATTGTTTCATGGTCTTCTGAAAGAGCAAGTGACAAGAGGAAACATTAAAATATCCTGGTTTAGAGATTCCATCTTGGGAGGTTGGACCTTCCAAGAGTACTAGAAAGTGTTATTTCTTCCCTACCCTGTTTAAATGTATAATACACACATCTTTATTTTCCCATCTACTGTATTAAATAGAGTGCCCTTTGTTGGTATCTAAAATAAATGCTGACTCCTCCTCTTACTCAGGATCTCATTATAAAATTCTCTTGGATATCCAAGAGTCACATGAACCAAGGGTTACGTCTAGGTCCCTGAACATTATTGCCCATTAGCATTAGAAAGTTAAGGCTTCAACCAGTTGGATTTTGACCCATTGGGCCACTTAAATCTGCTATTCTGGTTAGACTGTACATTTTTAAAAACTGACTGCAGAGTTTGGGATCTTTTCTCTTGAAGATGGTGCTCCCATGCATGAACAGGAGGCATAGTTGTGAGTTTTGTGCATTTGACTTTGGTTTTGGCTTATGATGCCAACTATCAAATGTGCACAGGTGGAAAGCATTTAATTGGGGCCAAAAATCATCTGCATTGAATAGGGACTTGCAGATACAACCTGTTAAGGGGGGGAAAAAAAGTAAGAAAGCAGGATGTACCTCACATAATTTAGTGTAGCAACCCTCCAGAAGCATTGGCCTGCTGCAACAAGGGTGACCCAAGGCAACCATATGGAGTGCAGGGAGATAATATTGCAGTCCACCCATCTCATCTTTACTGTTCCCCTTTCTCCATTTGACACCACTTTCTGGTGTCCCTCTACAAACCCCGCTGAAGCCTGCCTCCTTTAAACAGTGTTCTTGGCTTTCTTCTTTCCACATCACAGTTTCCCTTTCTTATTTCTTCCCCTGCCCATAAATCTACTAATTCATGCTAAGATGTTAGGTAGGAATCACCATTTTTCACCTTAAAAATGGCTACTTCCTATAGTTCAACCCGATACTGGTGGGTAGCAATTAAGATACTATCCCTCTCTGGTTTCTCTTGTCTTTATTTTTAATATATCTTTACAAAAAGCTTCTTTAGACATAACTGTCTTTAATGGGAATATTTCAGTCCCAGCTGACAAGTCTCTGATATAAGGGGACTGTGACACTCCCAGAAATCCCATTAGACATCCAGCTACCCCACATCCCAATCCTGCAACTGAAAAGGGGAAGGGATGAGGGAGTATTTTCTTCTTTGATATTCCAGTTCAGTTCGACTCATTTTACAGTATTCACCAAACATCCATATACGGCAGGCCCAGCACTGAATAGGATGAGAGAAGGAAAGATGGAGAAAGAGGAAGGCACCATCTAGGGCATCCAGAAACTCCTAATCTGGGTAGGAGGACAAAGTCACGAGCAGAATGAGCCAAGTGGCAAAGCAGGGTCACTGCCAAATGTTTCCAGAGCCAGGTCTGAGGAGGTGAATTCCTACTCGGAGCACCAGTCAAGGCAACAGGGACTGGAGCGTCACACTGGGTCCTCCTGGGAAGCATCCGTAGGTAGACCTTTGGGGCTAGGGCATCAACGAGAAGCACAAGCAGTATTAATAATCAAACAGGTTTCCTTCTAGGAGCTAGTCATGAAAGTGGCTATGACACTACTAGTGGAGGCCCTCATCTCCTGCTGTTCGGATGAGGGATGCAGGCCAGCACAAGAGCTGGGAGGATGCCGTGCATATGTTTGTTTGTATCTCCATGTGTTCATTTATAGAGCACTTTAACTAACCAGCTACGGTCTTCTCCGGAATAGTAGATAAAACGACAAATGAAATACGGGGCAATAATAGGAGGCTAAGGCAAAGTTGCTGGTTTGAATATATGCCTCTTTGTAGGCAGATAGGCCACCACATGATAATAATAAAGTATAAATAACTTACATAAAAAAGATAAAAATCAGGTAGTTGCTGAAGCATCAGTTCTTTATAAAATAATTGGTAATGACCTTTGATAAAGAAATCACATGGTGATATTGCTGACAGGACGATTTTCCACCGAGGCAATGGGGAGAAATGTAGCAGCTGGTTCTAAAGGCAGGGAAAACCTAAGTTAATTTGTTAACCCAGGCAAGACGACTCTGCTCATTTATTGTTATAAGGTTGAATGAAGACCTATTTTTAACTGTTGGCCAGCTCAGGACTGCTGCTCTTGGATAGGGTGTTAGGTCATCACCAGAGCCTGCGCATAGTCCCAGGAGTCAGGCAGGGTTCTAGTGCATCCTGATGGCTTCCTGTGTCTCTCTGCCTGAGGGTTCTTCAGCCACACTCTCCCACAGGTAGGAAGTAACAGGCATTAGCACCCCAGGACCAATCTCTGATCAGTCAGGGTTAAGAGTTGGTAGAAAATAACCCGGATTCACCTCACCCCAGTGATATTACCCTGATGTGTATCCTACATCTGTCAGAGGGTTTCCAGCAGAATTGAATCTCAATTGCCAACCATAACCCATTCACTGATGTACTTTTTATTGGCTTTCCTCACTCTCTGTCTCCATTTCGCACTCCCTGTATGGGCTTCCTGGGATTACCTCCCAAACAGACTGTTTGTACTCAAATTGTTGTCTCAGGAGCTGCTTGTGAGGAGTAGGGATGTGGAGAATCAAACTAAGACACATCATGTTTTCATATGCTGATGTGTCAACAAATATTTATTGAGTACCTATTATCTAAGTAGCCTAGTGCTGGACTTAAACTATAAGAAAGTTTATGTTCCTAATTGCCAGGAACTCATAATCTAGGTGGGAAAGTTAAACATGGATTCATAAGATATTAAATAATAAAAGCAAGCAGTATGTGGTGAATACAAAATGAGCTATCCAAGGAAAATTGGGAAATGCATAGATTTGGGTAGATGGAATGGAAGGGGAAAGACAAGATGGTTCTGTTCAAATGGCACAAATGAAAATATATACTGTCTCTGAGAAATTCTGCAATAAAGAAACCTACTAAAATATGATTAAGCCAATGTTTTCCAAACATTTCTGATCCTGGAAACTTTTCCTCATGTAACATCTTATAAAACTAATGTTCAAAGGAACCCACTTTGGGAAATACTGTCTTGGAAATTAAGTTCCAGCCACTAGTGCTAGAATCCAATGCCTTCCTCAGTTTGACCCAGGGTTTCTCTACCTCCAACCTCAATGGCCAACTTACAAGTGAAGTAATTCCACTTTTCAAGCCAATTTGAATGAAACAGACAGACTGAGGAGTCTTCCAAGATATTTGAGCTTTTCTGCGTGATGTCAGGGTAGATGTGTATCTTTCTAACATCTACAACACTATTTAAAGCCCTGGGAACAATAAGAGGAAGGTGACACATATTTAATCCATTCTTTAGAACTCCAGCTGCCTTGAAGAGAAAATGATCGGTTTTTTCTCTGTGAGAACATAAATCTGGTCAGCTGTTATTATCTGCATCAGATGAAGCGCAACCTTGCTGGCTGCCTGGGTTCAGATCCTAGGGAACCTAGGGTGAATCACTTTAATCCCCTATGGTTCTGTCTCATCTGTCAAATGTACTTACTTCTTTGGGCTACTGTGGATATAATGAAACAATCCATTCAAAGGACTTAGCATTGTTCTCGGCTCATAACAAGAGTTTAACAAATGGTAGCTGTGCCTATTATTTTATTAGTACCAGTATCATCATCATTACTTGGTTCCCTTTTATCTAGAGTGGGTTTCTCCCAGCTTTGACCAAGACCACCTTGACTAGAATGTACAACTCTGGCACCTTGTAGTGTCTGGACAATGCCTAGATGAGCCAGACAAAACACAGACAAGTTCTTAAAAAGAGAACTTCCAGGGGAAATTATTTCCACGGATATCACTTTGGGAAATCTGAATTTAAGACATGAAATTCACTCTATAAATAACTTTTCAGAAGAGAAATTATTGGGAAAAAATAAGATAGACTTTTATATGAATTTTTCAGAGTTTTGTGTTTTTTAGGACTTTTTTTTTTACTTGCCTTCTTGCTTCAATGCTTATAATTGCTCGGAAGAGGTATGAGTCAGTGCCTGGGTTTCATTTGCTTGTAAAATCTTATGTACATATGTGTCATCCTAGTATCAGAATACCAAGGAGGGCTTAAATAAATAAGATTGGATCTTGGTGGAAGATTTTCTCTTTCTCTCCTCTTTCTTCTTTCCCCTCCTCCAGTCCCCCATCTTTCTCTACTTTTCTCTTTGTCTCTCTCTGCCTCTTCTTTCCATCTTCTCTCTTTTCCACATTCTCTCCAATTATCTGTACATTTTGTTCAGATTCTCTCTTTCTCTCCCTTTCCAATGCTGACTTTAATCCCAAAAGTCACAATCCCAAATGATGGGCCCCCAAATGTTGAAATCCCTAAAGCTAAATTCTGGGGAAGGCGATAGGGTGTTTTCAGTTGTATGTGGAACAGTTGCATCATGTGAGTTGCACCATGTTAGGTGGATCTATTACCTTGTTATTGCCTTTGTCTGGAAATTAAGTATAGTATAAGCAGGTGCCTATGGGTACCAACTTGGCAAGGGGTGGACTTGTGGACTTAATTTTAGGTGCCTACTTGACTGCATTAAGGAACACCTAGAAACCTGATCAAGCTTTGTTTTCAGTGTGTCTCTGAGGGTGTTTCCAGAGGAGATTAGCATGTGAGTCTGAGTGGATTAGGTGGGGAAGATCTACCCTCAATGCTGGTGGGTGGGGGTTGGGAGAAAACAAAGACAGAAGGTGAATTGGTCTGTGTCTGAGAGATGAGATAGATTGTTCTACTGCCTTGGACGTCAGAACTCCAGGCTTACAGGCCTTTGGAATCCAGGTCTTACACCAGTGATCTTTAGATCCTGAGCTTTCAATCTTGGACTGAGCATTACACCATTGATTTACCTGTTCTGAGGACTTCTGAGTTGGACTGAATCACACTGTTGGTGTCCCACATCCTGCAGCTTGCGGACAGCCTGTCGTGGAACTTCACAGCCACCATAATCTTATGAGCCATCTCCCCTTATAAATCTTCTCTCATATGTCTATAGACATATCCTATTGGTTCTGTCTTTCTGGAGAACAGAATAATACAGATCTGGTATTGGGGGAGCAAATATCATTCCTTCTTACTGTATTCCTTACAACACGATAGAAGAAATCTGTGAAATTGTTCCCTCACAAAAAGACTGTGATGAGTTAAGTTTTTGAGGTTACTTAATGGTAAAAGATAAAGGTTTTAAAAGCTAATTATTATGGGTGCTGGGAAGCCAGAAAATTGCTTAATTGTAACAGCAAAGCAATAACCAGACATTCAAATGGATAGCACATACTTACAAAACTTGTAGACCACAACCATCCTCTAAATACAAGTGCAGGAATTGTTTCAAAGATTGTAGAAGTGAAAACATAGGCACGTAATACAAGAAAGCTCCCCTGCCAAATCATTCACTCAGGTACAACTTCTGTCCCTTCACACATGGCACCAATTTGCTGTGCTGTATATTTCATCCCTGCATTATTTCCAGTGCTGGAGGTATAAATTGTGTAAAGACTTTTAGAGAGCTCTAATTCATTTTATGCACTCTTTGCAAATTTGACTCCACAAAAATGCATTATCAAAATGACGACTTTGCATAACTATTCTGTTTGTAAAAACGTTAAAACTTCCTCGATCAATAAAAAAATGTCCTTTTTGTACATCTGCACTTATAAAAGGTAAAATTTCTCGAGATCTTGGCTATTTGAGCTACTACACATGCAGTGATAACCTGTCTCAGCTTTTGATCAACCTCATCAAAAGACTTAGGTTGTCCATAATGGTATTTCAGATGACAGCAGTTTTAAAGCTGAATGCACACAATTACCAATCACAGTGATATGCATTTTGCTTTTTGATGTATTTTTTTATACATGTGGTTCATCTGCACATAACTGTTATGCTCATGTGATTGTCCTTAGCATACTTGAGTGTTTATGCTTGCAAAAATATGTATGTTATCGTTATCTATTTTATTATTTCTAGTGGTCTATAAAGCGCTCTGTCATGTTTTCATGTTTCTCAAATAAATCCCCATTAAACATTTAAATAAATGTCTTTTACAGAATTTTTACTATCTTTTCTAGCATTATATATTTGGGATTTTGGCCTTTTGGGATTTCAACATCAGGGATTACATTGCTCAGAATTGTGTTTTTCAGGATTATAGCTCTGGCTCTCCATCTCTCTCTTTGGTGTGTCTTTCATCTTTCTGGGTATCTCTGTCCATCTACCTGACTTTCTGCCCCTCTTTTTCTGTTTCTCTGGTTCTCTCTCTCTTTCCATATGTTTCTCTTTTTCTGTTTCTCTGACTCTCTTTGTCTCTATGTCTACCTCTTTCAAGCATGAGCTCCAGATGGAACTAGACTCTGTATCTCACATTGTCCTCTAAGAGAGGATTTCCTGATGTAAATGGCATATACAACATTTAATGCTGCTGACAGCCTAATGAGTGACACGGTACCAGCAGACTTTACAGAATGTGTTGCGGGGGGGAGCAAACAACCCTCTCAAATCACTGCAAACACTGAAACAGATGAACAAAGGAAATTAAACCAGTTGCATCCAACAGACTTCAAAACACACCCACAAACCTTCTCTGCCCCCTCCTCCACCAGCAGATCTTCACACGTTTGCTAATACCAGCTGGTTCATACACTCCAGAAGTATCACCCTCGCCAGTTACTGAAAGTGAGACTTTAAATATGGGTTAAATCCACTGGTCATTAGCCGGTCTTTCATCCATTTCCACCCCCCCCGGATTTTCTTCACCTATGAAAACTTCAGACTTTATACATCCATCAGAGGAAGAAAAATACTGCAGCAACTGGAATGAGTAAGAGAAGGAGGAGAAAATGGACAAATGTGGCCCAGAAACTCAGACTTTTTCTGTTATGAAAACAAGCAAAGGGATCGGAAGAACATTGTTAGTTTCAAATTGGTGGTAACTAAGTAAACATGTGTTTGACAAATACAGAGAAATAGCTGATATTTGTGTGACATCCTTTGGCAAAGAGATCAGCAAATGTGAGATTAACCAGCTAATACTTATCATGTGTCCTGGGAGTTTATTCCAGTCTGGTCTCTACCCATTAGCAGGCTGAGCAGCTAGAGAAACTGAGGCATGGTTAAGTGTCTTGTCCCTCCTCCCTCCTGTCTCAGAGAAGCATAGGGTTGACCACTGGGATGAGCCTGGACAAAACCTTAGAGAAAAAGCTTGCTGGTGGCACCTTTTTGATCGGCCTTGGGACTCCAGGTCTTAAACACACACACACACACACACACACACACACACACTCCATAGCTACCTAGACCCTGTTCCTATTGCCACTCCACCTTCCACCTGCAGGCATGCATGTAAACAATCCCCTGTGAGCTTAACGTATCCTTTGGTTCTTGCCATCTTTCCTTCTTGACAATAGCTATTTATTGCTATAATTTCATTACTTCAGGGTCCTGTCCTCTCTCTTCTAAGAGGTAGTCTCGTTGATCTGGACTGAAATTAACCCACATGAATGGGTTTAAGGGGTTCATGTGTTTCCCCTCTAAAAAGGCATTTGTTCAATGCAATAATGAAATAATAAATAATGAAAATCTAAGAGGGGTCTACTGGGAGGCATTTTAAAGTTGGTAGAGAGCAGAATCTTTGAGGGCGGAGTAGCTGCCTGCTGCTTCTTGAATGACTAACTTCGAATGAGCCTTGAAATTCTATGCCATTCTTGTTAAATTTCTACACTTCATCATGGGTTGATTGAAATACAGAAGTTTCACATGTGTGCTCCTGGCTGCCAATATCTCAGTTAGAAGCACAAATCTTTGTGCACCAGAACTTAACTACACAGACATTCGCTATACAATAGAACTTTGCTTGAAGCAGGTACATCTTAGTACCAGTTTAGAAGATTTAAGTACTCCAAATGTTTTGTTAGAAGCTACTCATACCTGCAAAGCAACCTTAGGGCTTGAGTACCATAAACAGTGTTCTCTCAGACTTCAAGGGACTTTCTTCATACCTTTTAAAGTACAGTTTTCATGTCTTGGGCCCAAAAGCCATTTGAAACTTCTAGAAAAATAAGCGACAACGCCTAAAACAAAACAAAGTTAAGGTAAATTAGCAAGGAGATAAATTTTTGGAGTTCAGTTTAAAAACAAAGAAGAAATCATAAGGTTAATATACATAAGTGCTCATTTAATCTTAGTATCTATAGTCAACATGATTTATTCAGACACTTTTAACAAAGGTTCGTTGGTTGCCATGTGCCAAGCATGGTGCTAGGTACAGAGCACTCAAGGTGAGCAAGACAAACAGGGTGGTCCCTAATCTCACAGAGGTTATGATTGTCCAGCTGGAAAGGCAGACAATCAAGCAAATATAAGAAATATGGTAAATCTTACAATAGAATGACAAAAATCTACTCAAGACTATGTGGAGATATAGCAGGGACACCTAACCAAATTCTGCAGAAGGCAGTGGGAGAAGACCAAAGAAGAAGCCAAGGGGCTTTTAAGAATCTCTGGAAACTAAAAACTTCAATAGAGGTCAACATCTTGAGTGCAAAGTGGGTAAAGGGTGAAAAGGCAAGAGGGCCGGAGAGAAAAGGGTCATCTATACTTCTTTTAGAAGTTGTGACTTTATCTTAAAGGTCACAGGGAGTCACTGAAGGCTTTTGAGCAAACTCTTTGTGTGATCAGACATGACTGTGGATGTATCACAGTCACTGCAAAAGGAGAGTCTACATTTTGCAGATATGCCTGTTAACATACATGGGGCTCTCAAAGTTGTTAAAATTGTCTCAAGAAATGTCTGGAAGGCATCAGATGCAGATGAGCATGATCAAAGGCCCTCTTGCTAAGCTTCCTCAAAAAACAAGACTCTACTTCATTGGGCGGGCGGGAGGCGGGAGGTAGTCTGTCATCATCCGACTTCTGTATTAGCAAGGAACACGATTTAGAAGCACAGAAGCTTGTTTAGGTTTGAGGAAAGTCAGATTAATCAGTTTTAAAATATTCACTGCCCTGCATGATCTCAACCACCAGTCAGACCAGTCTTTTTCCATCAAAGATTCAGTCAGCAAGACTCATAGCTGCATGATTCCTGGAAATGGGGCCACAGAAGCAAATCATGGAGTTCTAACCCAGTTCTTAGTGATCCTGTAGTTGGATGGAGTACAATGTCGACAGATGAGCCCAGATGGCCACTGGAACATGGGCTCTGAGGCGAGAATTCATTTCTAGGCTTTCTAGTGGTCCTTGGTGAAGCCACAGTAGTGGCAAATGAAGCTCTTTTCTCTCTCTCTCTCTCTCTCTCTCTCTCTCTCTCTCTCTCTCTCTCTCCCTCCCTCCCTCCACCCCCTACTTCTCTCTCTCAAAGCCACTCTTTTGCAAACTGGTTCTGCTAACTTCATCTGACACAGCCTGTTCTGCCTTGTCCATAAAAGTAGGGGCCCAGGGTCAGGACATGTCCATGCTTTCTGACCCCAGAGCTTTCACACAAGCCACAGGAGCTATATGACAACATTTGATAGAGCCATTGTTAATTGACTCTGTTTTCATTGTTTGTTTGATTTTATAACTCAACTAGTCTCCAAGGAGTAAACTTTCTAGTCCACCATATGTACTATACAGTTAATTATAACACACTCCCTCTCTTACCCATAGACCCTGAACATAAGGATGTTTCTAGTCTACATATGGTGAACAATACTGTTCATGCATTCTACCCTCAACGCATTTCCTAGAGCCTTCACACAGTGGACATTAATGACTTCTTTGGGCCCCTTCTGGTTTCACCAGATGAACAAAAATGAAAATAAGCAGCTGTCATACTTTAACTTAAAAAAAGAAAGAAAGAAATTCATCAAGCCTACTCCAATTTGGAGAAGTGTTTGGCTTAGAGAGAGAGGAATCGGCTGTACCATTGGTAGCAAAAAGCTCACTTACTAATGCACCACTTCCTGACATTTAATTTGCACAATTTGTCTCTTATTATCTGGCAACTCTCAGAAGATTTTGGAAGCAGGAAAAAAGAAAGCAGAAACATAATAAGCAGTAAGATTAAAATGTAAGAACGTGGGGGGCCACCAAGTTAAGAGAGTCAGACAGCTAGTTAGACCGTGTCTCCCAGCCAATCAACACCTGTTGACAAACCACTCCAACCAGATAACGGCCACAAAAAGGAACCAGATGGAAGAGTAGCCAGAATACAGCATGCAATAATAAAACAAAAGTCATATTTGTTAGTTGCCCAGCACGTTAGACACCAGAGAACTCATTCGAATCTAAAGTTAGATGTGATATATCTGAGAATATTACCATACACCTAGATAGGGGAAATTGCATATTTTCCATCATAAAAAAAATATCAAAATGTTTTATCTGTGCTTCTGTGATTCAAAAATGACTGAAGCTGTGAACTTCAAATTTGGCAAGATTGTAGTCCTCATTAAGGAAGGGAATGGAAGCCAATTTTTAAGAAAAATGGTTTCCTATTTTTGAGTGTAGAAGGCTTTAACAATGAGTGTTGAGCCTAAGATGAGGAATATTTCCTCTGCTGTTTTAGCTTCCATTTGGATAAAGATTATTAACCAGAGAATAAAACCAGGCATGTCTCTTTTTGACTTATAAATGAAAACACCTTCCCCGATTCCTTTTTTGTTTCTCTTCCACCTTTCTAATTGAAGTTGAATTTGTTTACATGAAGTTAAGATGTAAAATTAAAGCATCTGAAAAATCATAATTCATACAGTGGATTTACATTGGCCAGCTTAGGCCTGGAGTGGTCTATCCCCATGTGTTTTTAGAGTTAAAAGTCTTTGGTGCAGATATATAGGATGTGCATGGGATTAAAAGAATACTGTTATAGAAAATGTAACTTTGGAATTTCCTGATTTGACTGCAAAGATTTCAGTCTTAACACTGTGTCAATATTGGCTTTAAATATGTACATGTTTGTTTATTGGCACACACACACATACACACAGGAATCACGTCCATAAAATGCACCTACATCTGTGGTTAAACACAGCAGCTGTTTAACAGCCCAGTATAACATTCTGAAAAAATTGGGGCCTGAATTAAGAATCCAGTCAAAGCTGCAGCAGGAACTGAGGTCCTATATTAGGAATGCTGTCTTGAGAGCTCTCCAAGCTTCCCCCAGACAGGAGTGCTTTGCCAAATTCACGGCATGGTTCCTAAAATTTGGAATCGGTAATGAAAGTCCCCGACTTTATTCCTTGCTCTAATAATTGTATTGTAATAAATAATACTTTGAAGCCAGCTCAAAGTAGAACCAAGGCAATTTAAAGTCTGCTAAATGTGTACATTTACTGATCTCTGCAACACTGATGATGAAAAGAAGCAGATGCAACTCAAAGGCTCTGTTCACATCCCACAAAAGAAAAGGGCCACCCGTAAGCAAGGTGACGGCATAGGAGCTAACACACACCTTTGTTAGCATTCCACACCGTGGCACCTTCTTTGGCTGCACTCCCTGTGTCCAAGAGCCTAAGTGGAAATAATCTTGGAAATGCACAGCAATTTAACATCACACCCATAAATCATCAGGATGCATTAGAGCAGGTAATCTTGAATGTAAGGGCACCCCACCCTTCCTTAGTAATTTTTGCCATTGACTGAAGTTATTGGAGAGACCGCCAAGGGGTATACCAAAAAAACCCACAAAAGGCATGTATCATTTCTGTCACCGAAAACTACCCAAATTTCCAGATACAGAGATGGGACATTTTTATTACAAAATGAGTCTGCAGATTTTTGCCACTGATTTTATCACTGAAGTTCCTTTTTCTCTCTGATCACTTGTTTTTTTTGTTTTTCTTTTTTTCATTTTTTTTCTAATCTTACTTCTTTACATGTGAGCTGAATCAGTGCATCTTAACCACACCCTGCTACTGCATTTTCCTTCCAACAGCTGTACAATGAACTCCAATTCCCTAGCCTGGCACTCAAGGCCCTCCATAATCTGATTTCATTCCTTTCACTTAATCATTTATCTTTCATTAAATTATTATTTATTAAGTTCAAGGTATGATGATAGGAAACTGGAAATACATGAATAAGATACACTAATGGTATGGAAGAACTTAGAGTCTAGCATGAAGCACACAAGATAACTATTAATTATAATATAATAAGGTAATAAAGGGCTAAGATAGAACAATGTACAAAACACCATGGAACAATCGGGAGCAAAGTGCCTAATTCTGCCATAAAAGGAAAGAGAAGAGAAGTGAGCTAAGGTTCAAAGCCTGAGAAGGAATTTACCAAAGGATACACAAAATGAGGTGAGAGGGGCTGTAATAAGAAGAAACAATGTGAGCAACGATCGACGGGGTGGAAATACCCAACATTCCAGTATGGCGGTGCCCATGGTGGGCAGAGCAGGAGAGGAGGATTGAAGTATAGGGGTACAAACGTTGGCAGCAGCCAGTGCCCACAAGGCCAGGAGAGCTGTGCTAGGAATTTTGGATTGTTTCATGGTTTGGTAGATCACTGAAAGATTCCAGGTAAGATTCTAGATCTAGTTAATCTAGAAAGAATCTAGTTCATGTGTAGTTTTGTAAAATCACATTAGTAGAGTATGCGACATGGAGGATATACCTAAGGAATTCCATCTCCCTCATTTCCCACCATTCTGTCTTTTCCAAAACTTACTCCAGTCCAACTAATGTAGCAAGTAGGAACTACTTCTCCAACACAAGTGTGCAAGAAACAGGCCTATCTAAATTTTAATACAATCTTGTGTTCTCAAGGAATCTAGGGTTCCCTTCTCCTTTGCCTGACTTTCTGAGCTCTTACAGGGTGAGTGCCTGAAGGATCTGACAGCTCTTAATTATATCTGCTCCTCATTCTTGCAGGGAACCTATCCTGTGCCTTTATAAACCCCCTAACACACTAGACTCGTAGTACACCATGAAACTAATTCACCTTACTCTTCCTTCATAAAAACTTTGCCACCCACCAAAAGCTCTGCACTTTGTGTTTTTGCAAGTCTTCCGGCCAGGGTGCTAAACACCTGGGGATCTTTTTTTTTTTTTTTTTTTTTCTGAGGCAGAGTCTCACTCTGCTGCCCAGGCTAGAGTGAGTGCCGTGGCGTCAGCCTAGCTCACAGCAACCTCAGACTCCTGGGTTCAGGCGATCCTCCTGCCTTAGCCTCCCGAGTAGCTGGGACTACAGGCATGTGCCACCATGCCCGGCTAATTTTTTCTATATATTTTTAATTGGCCAATTAATTTCTTTCTATTTTTAGTAGAGACGGGGGTCTCGCTCTTGCTCAGGCTGGTTTTGAACTCCTGACCTTGAGCGATCCGCCCGCCTCGGCCTCCCAGAGTGCTAGGATTACAGGCGTGAGCCACCACGCCCGGCCCACCTGGGGATCTTGTTAAATTACTGATTCTGATTCCCTGGGCCTGAGCTTCAGCATTTCTTTCACATTCTTGCATCTCCCACTGATAGCTTCTTCCAACTGATTTGCTGACTATGTGCTCCATGCTGCTTTGAGCCCTTTACTGGCTATCAGCTATCCTCAGGATTCTGTTCAAATTCCTTAGATCACACCAAAAACCTGGCCCTGCTCCCTCTCCAGCCTGATCTCCTGCTGCGCCCCCACCTCCTGCTGTGTCCCTGCCATCACCAGTGGGCGGCTCCCTCATTCAGATGGGGGCTCAGGGGTACATTCCTGACTACGGTGCAAGACATTGCTAACCTTAGGACTCTGGGGAGTTTAAGAAAGGATGGAAAATATGTCCAATTTCTTTTGCCTTCAACTTTAAGTCTGGATGAAGGGCTCTCCATAACTCAGATGCAGGCGTGACTTCTCCCAGTATCAGAAGCAACAACAAGCTGACCTGTACCACGAGGGATGAAAAGCCATTTTCTCTGTTCTTCTAGTCCTTTATCCTCTCTTCCCCAATTTCTTTCATCTGTGTACCCACTACTTCCTGCTTTGGTTATGTTCTTCTATCCCATGGTCTAACTTCTAATTACTTTTCTCTCACTATGTTTTCATCTTCAATAATTTTGGATTTTCTCCCAGAATATCCATCTTTTGCCTTTGTTTCTCTTGCTGCATTACTATCTCTTTGAAGACTTCCATTCCCAGCTCTGATAAGTGGCTTTCCTGTTGCCTCCCGGGTCCAACTGCCCTTTTGGTAATTTGGTGCATGGTTGACAAACTCCAGCTTTGCTCTCCTGACCAGCCAAGATGCGTATTTAGAGATTGACTTTCAAGTTTATTCCTCTCGTACCACCTATCATTCTATAAAATTGGATTTTATGATTTCATGGCCTCCCCCATGCACACCATTGAGCATGTCTTTATCTCTTTCTCCATCTTAATTAGAGCCAGTTAAACTCACATGCACAAATTAAAACGAATTTTACATACGTTCTCTTCATAGTTGCTGGCGATTTGCATGTGAGCATGGAAGTGAAAGCAATAGCTGAGGATGTTACAGCCTGCAGCTGCTACCTGCTCCAGACACCTACATGGAGTTTGCTGACAGGCAGCCCAAGTGGTCTCAAGGCTGGAATTCTGACAAGTACCGCACCTGCTAAGGGAATTGATCTGATCAGAGCTTGTTTAGAGCCAAAGTGACATCAATGAAGATCTCTTCCCTTATCAGGTTACAGATTGCTTTCCCATAAGCCACCGGAAATCTAAAGACTCATCAGAAACTTAAGGGAAATTCTCACCCAGCTGCTTTCTCCCCTAAACGACTTGTCTGTTGTCAGACTGATGGCTTAGGGCTTGGCATGAGGCTTTCATCCAGATGTGGTGGGCTTCGGGCCCCAGCACATTCTTCCTTTTAAGTGGTGGCCTGAAACCTGCCATCGGAAGGCACGAGGCAAGAGTGTATTCAAGCTCTTTAGAGGATATTAGCATATTGCTCAAATGTCCTCTTGGGCATATTTCCATATTCCTTATGCATTAGATTAGCATGCTAAGGATATGCTTTCTCATGAAGAGTGAGGAAGAGCTGATACCTTCAGCAGGAATGGCCAGGTTCTGTCAAATCAGAATGCTCCATGGGGTAGCTCAGCATATTAGCCTGGTTCCCAACCACAGGCCCAAAGAAATTAGGTGAAACCCAAAGGAATCCAGCTATAGTCCACCAAGCATTTAATCAAAACTGCTTAGCTCTTCAACCACACCGTCCTCAAGTAGAAACTATTACGTTCAGTGGCAGGAAATGTACGTAGCCCTGTAGGTGTGAGGAAATGGGGGAACAGCCAGGCAAAATTGGGAAGCTTGCTAAATTCAAGGGAGAGGACAGGAGGAAGAAAGGCCACTATGTCTCCAGGACTCAGGCACCTGCCTGTCACTTTGGAAAGAATCTTGACAATTATTTTAATTTTATAATAGTTTTCTGATGCATTAAAAATGCCTTATAATTCCAGGCCCTACTTGCATATAGAAATTAAAATATATTGATCCACAACTTCCTTCACATTTCAGTTTAAGGGTAATCAAAGGAAGGAGCTGCATTTTTCTTATATCACTTTCCTGCAAAAGGGGGAGAAAACAAACACAGGTGCTTTAAAATTTTCAAGGTGCAAACTAAATTACACGATGCCCAGGAGTGTGCAGTAGCATTTCTTTGTTTGAGCATGGAATAAAAGACAGATAATTAGGAAATTGGGAGTCTATTAATTTTCCAAATTTACTCATGCAAGAACCACTGAGCTATGGTGATATTTGCTTACCTCGTCATTATGCAAAAATATATTAGCTAATTATTTTGACTAATGCAATTAAGATATGCATATTTAGCATAAACCATACAATAGAAATGTTACAGTCAGCAATTGCTGGGTTGCGCTCATGGGTAGCAGAGAGGCAAAAGTCCCTGCTCAGTCTCCAATGGTAAGCCACAAGATTGCTACAACTCTGCCTGCACTGTTATTATTAGTTTGGTTGCAGTAATTAATTTACTTTACAGCATGACTAGGTGGCACAGCTAGCAGTGGTATTAATTTTTGTTATGAGACACCTGAAGATGTCAGCTTTTGAGCAGCAGCGTCTGCACCTTTAATTGCCTTAATCAGTGGAAATGCAGTATCTCTTTCAGGGATCCAATTAAGAACGCTATTGTTATTTTTCTTTTCTCTCTAACCCTTACTAATGAATACAAGAGCTAGGAAAAGTTAAGGCGATAGCAGTAGCCAAGAGGGCAGCTTGTGTTCTTAACTCAGGAAACCCACTGAGTCTTGAGCTCCTGAATGAGAGAACAAGGCTTTTGCTAAGCTATTGGACTCCGTCATCCCATAGACACTTGCTACTCAACGTGTGGCCATGAACCAGCCTAGGCCCACCCCAGACCCTCTGGATCAGAATCTGCATTTTAACAAGATCCCCAGGTGATTAGCATGCTGGTAAGAAAGATGAAGATTTTTCTTGGCTCTCATTTTATCCCGTGTCAACTGAGAACACCAGCAAAGTGAAGCAGAGAAGATGCTGGAAAGAAAAGGCCAAGAGAGGAAAATGTTTGGGGAAAGAGTTAATGGGGACGATACCCCTACCTCACGGCTCTGCTCAGAGCCAGGCCCCACAAGGGCCTCTTTCTGGGCTCCTGCATGATCTTGTCTATGGCCACCAGCCCAAGGATGGCAGCCACGCCCTCCTAACAGTGTCCCCGCCACCCAAGCCTTGCGGCAGGTACCCTATGAACTCCACATGTCAGTCCTAGATCTCTGACTCTCTGCTTCTTTTTCCCTTTGTCCTTGCCCAGGAAGCATCATATGAGCCATGTGACAGTTTTTATATGAACCAGATTTCAACTTTCCCGAAATTTTCTCTCTGGCTGGCCCAGATCTTATCCTGCCTGGTTCTCCCCTCTCTGTTCACTCACATTTCATAGTCTCTTATCCTATTAGAAAACACCACAAAGACCTTTTGTTCCCACTCCTGGACATAAGCTGACCCTCTGTGTTTTCAGCAGGTACATCTGAAATCTAGACCCTTCCATTTGCACCAGCCCATGTCCAGCTACTGAATTGTATCTGTAGAGTCAGTCTAGGCTTATCAGCTTCTGAAATTCCCTAAGCTAGCACAGTTTAGGAGTAATGGGGTGGCCACAAGCAACAGTGAAAGACACACCCCTTTGCTAGTAGAAGCAGGACCAATGAGCAAAACAGAAGTACTCTAACTTAGAGTATAGAAACTACTACCTTATAACTCCTGTTGTGGGCTGAATCGTGTCCTCCCAAAAAATGCATGTCAAATTCTTAACCCACGTTCCTCAAAATGTGACTTTATTTGGGACAAGGTGTTCACAAAGGTTTAAGTTAAAATGAGGTCGTTAGGGTGGGCCCTAATTTGATATGACTAATATCCTTATTAGAAGAGGAAATTTAGACAGAAATAGACACAGAGGAAAGACCATGTGAAGACACAGGGAGAAGAAGAAGGCCATCTACGAACCAAAGAGAGAAGCCTGGAACAGATACTTCCCTCACAGCCCTCAGAAGGAACCAACCCTGCTGATACCCTGATCTTGGACTTCTGGCCCCCAGAATTGTGAGACAACAAATATCTGCTGTTTAAGCCACCTAGTCCGTGGCATTTTGTTATATTAGCCTTTAGAAACTCACACAGCTCCTTAAAAATCAGAAAGTTTTGTTTACATATTTATCTCCTCATGGCATCTAACATAATAGTAGGTGTCACATAGTAGGTGTTCAATAAATGCTCACTGAGTTAGTGAATGGATGCATGAGTGAATGAATGTTTTAAAGAACCATGCTAAGGTCTTTAAGATAAGATATGTCTTCTTTATTCGTACTTGAAGATTCTGTGGAACTTCTGTAATATGTGCCTTCCTTCCCAAGAGGAAACAAAAGCAGATCCCTGAACAAACACACACTCTGGAGAAAAACGATGCTGACCTCTGACCCCTCTTTCCAGACACAAGGGGCTTTTTCTTGGTCCTTCAAGGAGCCTCTGGCGTCTCAGAGAGCATGAGTCAGCTGGGTGGCAAACATATTTGTTTTCACATATTAGTCATATAGTTGATAGAGTGTATAGCAAATGTATGTGATAACATAAAATATATTTTAAAATTACAAATTTGGACAGCTGTCATGACATTTGAAAGAGTACTTTAAAAATACTGCTATATCCATTTTTAAATGCCATGCCAAATGGCTAAGTTTGTCAGCCTCTCCACATTTTTTATATTTGCTTATTTTTGTTTTGATTTTAGGAAAGGAACTCACCAGGTAATTTCTGGGCAGTTGGTCAATAGTAATGAAAACTCCACTTTGTATAAGCTCAATAAAAAGTGAGTCTGAGATGAACCTTGCCCAATCCCACCCAGCTTGTCCTATTTCACAGCCTACTTTGGGTGAAATAGCCAAGAAACTACCAGGAGCTAAGTGGGAAATTTAGCAAACTTGGGGTTGGCAGGACAACAAGAAAGCAAAACTGGGGGTTCAGGAATTGGCATTTCAGACACCGTGCCCTTGGGTTGAAGTTGGCACCATGTGGCACCCCCAGCCCAGCAATAGACAGTTGCTGCCTGGCTCCTGTCAAATTTTGCCATGAGGGACTACAGACCCAGAGCAAGAAAACCCAGAAATGCATGTATTTTTAAAAAACTCCCACATTTTCAATCATAAATTTTTAAGAACACTACACAAAGCCAAATGCATGGGCTGCCATTTTGCAGGCTTTACTCTACTCCTTGCTCAAAAGTATTTCAAGCCAAAGGAGAAACCACACTGGTCTCTTACTATCAGGTAAAGAGAGAAAAGAATACAGGCAAGAGATGGCTTTAGCAGGCAAAGACAGGTTTTCACAAGGAAACCTGAGACGGGCCTCTGAAGGCCCTATAGGGCAGAAATCCTGGCTCTTACAGGGTGTGGGTTTTTAAGGGCTTTTGGCGGGGCGGTAGGGGGCTTGAGGAGGTAGAGACCTTTTTTCAGTGGTTTTTCTTAGTTTTCTGCGGAAACAGATGCTTGTCTTCTGGGAGGGAATGTTGAAAATGGCGGCACTCGGGAAGAAGCAAGATGGCGGTTGTCCTTTTGGGTCCCGGCCCCTCACTCACCACACGCCTGTTCTGAAGAATTTGGCTTTGGGGCTACTTTAGATGTGAAACTACCTTATAATTTATATGTATTTTTAAAATCGATAAGATTTCCATAGTGGGAGAAACAAACATTGGCACAGACAACCTGATGTACTATGGCATTTTGTTTATTGTTGGTTTTTATTGGCAATTGCAATTCCTGATTTCCTTTAGGTTGAACGGAAATATAAAACCAGCTGGCTTTGTCTGAGCCTCTGAGAGCAGAGAGTGAGGCATGGAAGTCCACGGGCACAATGGTGGCAGAAGGAAGATTGCCCAGAACCGGAAATTTGCCTCGGATCACCAAGTGTCAACTGTACTGTGGCAACGTTAAGTTGTCCTTTGGAATTGAACTAATCCTTAAACTGAGTGCATATCCAAAACATTAGCTATCTGCTGTCAGGCCTTTATGTGCCACATGCTGAGTTAATTAACACAGAGACGCTTGATACTGGAACCCTCCAGAGGGGAAAACAGAAAGCAGCCCAGGCCTGAGAACAGAGCCCTTGGGGGGGGATGGAAAACACAGGGGTCTGTTCAGTTTTTATTTCTTTCCGCTCTTGTGATACAAGGTCAATGGGTTAGTCAATCCCATTTCTGTTCCATTGTCTGTTGTAATTCCCAGGAAGACATCCTCTATGAATAATGAAGCCTCATTGCAGTCCAAAAATTAAACATCGAAACTACCAACATTCCCTCTATGATGGTCAAAGAGGGGAGTTCCTTGGAAAAATGACTTGCCCCTACAAGACAGAAGCTCTTCCTGTGCAGCCCATTGCAAAAATAACGACAGCAGTCTTTACTCAAAATTTCATTCTTAGAAATGTATTTATATAGAGATGTAGTTATATAATCCGATGGAAAACATGCCCAAAGTTTTCTATTTTGACACCGTGGTGAATGTATGACACGCAGACATCTAGATCTCTCTTCTTTTGTAATCGCAGGGGCTGGTTAATAGAGAAAACCATTCTGTGGTTCTCCTGCCTCTAGAATGTAGGAGGCAGCGTCTGTCTTGGAGGCTTGTGCCTAGAAGTCGTGGCCCAGTGTGGGATAACACACCTTTTCAGGGAAGGCAGGTGGGTACCAACGGCAAACCCTTTAATAATAGCGTGAGGGCCGAGAACCTGATCGGGACTGGCTGGCAACAGTGGGGTTGGGGACGAGAGGAACAGAAAGGGGATCCTCTGAAAGAAGACGAAATAAGACTTGGAAAGTGACTAAATATTAAGCCAATTTGTCACTGAGGTTTCAAGCATGGATGCTGAGGGTGTCTGTGCAGGGAAAGAGAGAGAGCAGGAGAGGCTGGTGGGAAGGAGACAGCCTCCCCTCAGGGCCAGTCTCCTGCTTTGGAGGAAGACAGGCGACTCTTATTGGACACCAGACCTCACAGAATTCCTTAAATGCCCCAAGCTCCGGTTTCCTTAACCATGTACCCTAGCAATGATGGCGATGTCGTCATAGGGTTGTCACACGAGGATAAAGGTGGAAAACCTACGTATCAGAGGCAGGTACATATCGGCATTGACAAGCATCGATTCAGGAGTTGACAAATTCTTCTGCCCTTACTAACATGTAACCCTGGGCAAGTTCTGAAGGTCTCTAGGCCTCACTTTCCCTGTGTGCAAAATTAAAATGGTAATAAAGTACTTACCTCATTAGATTGTTGTGGGAACTAACTAAGACAATATACGTAAAGCACTCCAACCTCTGCTTGGCATGGAGTAAGCACTCAACACTCAGCGTGCACCGGCTGTTGCGAGGGAGAGTGCTTAGGCAGTACCCGGGGCAAAATAAGAGCTCAGTGAACAAGAGCCGTGATGGTGCTGACGCTGATGGCGATTGAGACGCAGAATTTTGTATAAATAGGACTATAACAGGACATCGGGAGGGAAAAGGCCACTCAACCGAGATACGGACATGAGGAAAGAGCCACAGAACGGCAGTGACAACCAAAGTTGCACCCCACCCAGAGCGAGAGCTCATGAGACACAGGCCAGGCTGGACCTCCACACTCGTGGCCGTCACTCTTGGCCTTGGCCGTCCTCAAACACAGGCTGCAGACCGAGGTCCCCAGAAGCACATCGAGCACCAGAGTGCAATGAGGGAGAAGCATCTCTAACTCTCCGGACACCTGCCGGGCCTGACATCACGGTGCTTGTCCCCACTCAGCCTTTCCTGCCGCTCACCCCGTGGCACCCCCATCACCGCCGCCACCATCCTTTTGGCTAATTTTGCATTAGCCATGTGGACTGTCGGATGGTTTCTGCTGTATTTTGTTGCCCTTTCAAATATTTCTTAAATAGAAGATTGTACCATCTGGTGGACAATCTGCCTGTGTGCTATCTCACCTATCCCAGCGTGGATCCCACTCCGATTAGAGGAGGAGCGAGCGAGCGAGAAGAAGCTGTTTGCTAGCGCACTGCCTCTGGCCGCCTGCGGCCCATGTCGCTGCCGTCCTCCCTCTCTCCCAGCGGCCTGGTTCTGCGTGCACAGCAGTCGGTTCTGCTGCTGAGTGGATGTTTCTCCCACTTGCTCCATGGCCAGGCTATTACTCATGGGGTGGGAGGGAGCAGATGTCTCTACAGACAGACCTCTCTGGCCTGTGCTGACATTTTACCTACATAAGCACTGGATGGCGGTGCCACCACACTCCCTTAGAGGTAGAGAGCGCGGGGAGGGCTCAGTCAGATCCCACACACAAAATCCCTACTCTGCCAAGTAAAGAAATTGGCTCAAAGCACTCAGAATATGAATGGGACCTAAAGAAGGAAAGCACCTACCTACAGGTGTATCACGGAAATACATATACATGTATATTTTCATGTGCTTCATGGACATGGAGGCTCATAGCATGTTTATCTTTGATTCTGCTCCAAGCAGCACCAGGTGTGCCTGGGAGAAATGTAGAGTCCGTGTCTTTGGTTTGGAAGATGACACTCTCAATGGTCACATCCAGACTTGAGAACACCATCTGGCACACCTTGTGTGGTGGGAACAAAAGCAACTCTGCCACTTCGCTTCCTATTCAGGGATGAGCAGCATGGTCTCCATAAGGCAGCTGGCAGAATCCCAAATGACTGTCAAGAATGGCAAGTGTCAAGTGGTCGAGCATGGGACATCTAGAACCAGACTGCCTGGGGTTGGACTCCGGCGCTCCCTTCTACTAGAGGTGTGACCTTGGGCAAATTACATAACCTCAGTTTCCTAAATCTGTAAAATAAGTATAATAATCGTGTCTGCCTCCTGGAGTTGTTTGATTCAAAAACACTTATAGAGCTTCAGATATGCCAGTCACTCTTTTAAGCACTTCACAGATCCGCCGGAGAATAGCTCCCCCTCTCCTAACTGGAATCATGGTGCAGGCCCAGTGCCCATGCTGGAGAATGAGAGAGAAAATCTAAGAGAAAGTGACATCCTGAGAAAAGGTGAAAGAGCGAAAAAAAGCACAGAGGAAAAAAAGTGTGGAATTCCAACCAACCAGTCAATGAATCAATCATTCAGGTATCTCCGCAGACGTACAAAGTTATTCTCAGGGGTAGACACAGTTGATCCCTGCCTGTGTCCCCACCCTTACCCTTCAGTATGCTCCAGCCTGATTTCCAACTGCCAGCTCCTGGGACTCTTTCACCAGGCCTTCCACTGTCACTGTAGCCCTGTCACCTGGCCTTGCAGGCGTCTGCCAGGGCTGGGGGATCAGCAACCCCCCCAGAGCTGTGTTAACCAGTGAGAGGCAGGATTTGGTGATTAAATAGCAGGGCTGCCTCACTTCACTGATAGGATAACTTGGAGAAATGCGTATTTCACTGACTCCCAGAGTTAATGCAGCACGATTAAGCGCCAGGTGTATACAGTGGCATCTGGCTCGATAACACACTCTTTATAATGCACCTTTTATTGTCCATCTTACCTCCCCATGCCACTAACCTTCACGTCCCAATTACATGACTTGCACCTGAGTCCTTGCCTCCGCATCCACAGCTGTGGGACTCAAAATGACACACTCCCGACGGCGAACTAACACTGAGCCAGACTGCACTCACATGCCAATGTCGGAAAACCACGGTGCAAAGTTTCTTCAGGTTTGCACAGAATGATTGGGGACCTATGAATTTCATGCTCAGCCAAGCTGTCATTCCTATGTGACAGTAACAGAAAGACATTCCCAACTAGGCAAGAGCTCGGAAAATCCTCTTCATTAAAACATTTCTTGAATACTACCACCAGCCGGCAGAGAGGTGAACCAAAGGAACTAAAAAATGAGGCATTTGTTCCTAATCCTAACCAGACACCCTTCTCACCGTTCACACTTTCACAATTTTACTACTACTGCCTTACCTGAACAACTTTTGTAATCATTTCTCTCACGTTTCTTGTTTTAAACATACTATTCAAAGATCGACGTCCACAATGGAATTCTTTATTTGAGCAGGTTGTGATGGTAATAAAAAGAGCTGTGCTAGAGCAAATGCTCACTAACACCCAGTCCTTGTGCTAAGATGCTTTACATGTAATATCTCACTTAATCCTCACAATAACTTGATGGCATAGGTAGTACTATTATCCCAGAAGAGGAAACAGAGTCACAGAGAGATTAACTTCCCCAAGATGACGCACCTTATAAGTGGCTGGGTGGACCCAGACACTGCAGCCCGGCTCAGAGTTCTCTCTCTTCATTACTATGACTGCCTTTGATAATTCTTTAGGAGAATTCCCAGACACAAACTCCAGTTTATTCTTTCTCCTCCTATCATGGAACCTTAAGAATGACCATTAAGAATGAAGACTCTGTCGGGGCCTAAAAAATATTGCCAGGTGTTTTCCTCTTATCTTTCATTTAAAAAGCTCCAATACAACATAGGGGAAGTTTGTGTCGACCAAAAAGGTGATCCTATGCTGGGTTACAAGGTCTTTTCAGGAGTAACCTCTAAATGGCAGCAAGATGGATGAGGGGCTCTCGCTCTAGAACAGCACTGTCCAATAGAAGGTTCTGTGATGCTGAAAGTGTTCTGTATCTGTGCTGTCCGATGTGGTATCCCATAGTCACATGTGGCTATCGCGTACTTGAAATGTGCCTAGTGAGACTGCAGTCATGAATTTTTAATTGTGTGCAATTTTAATTGATAAGAATTTAAATGTAAATAGCCACATGTGGCTGATGACTACCGCATTGCACCCTGCAGCCCTAGAACCCTGAGAAGCGGGGAAAGTCTGACATTAACAAAGACTGGGGCAGAAAAGTTGTTCCAACAATCCTGAAATAGGGATGGGCTCTCCCCAGAGTGTTTGTGGCTGTGAAGGAAGCATGCTCACACTCCTGTCTCCCCGATTCTGGTGGCTCTATTCCTAACGTGCTACTGGTGCTACTTGCACCAGCTCTGGAAATATCCTAACACAAGGGTCTCCAAGCCACATTCTCCACCCTAGAGTTTCTTACAGTGTTCCAGAGAATCTACATTTAATTTGTAGAATTAAATGAATTGCACTTTTAAATATGTTTAACCACTCTTAAACAATAACTTAAAACACTCAAATGGTATGGACAAATTTGAGACTTCTACTACAGCCTGGTCTGATCAGGTTAGCTTGTTTTTATGCCCAACTTTGCAAACCCTCTCTTGTGGCCATCTCCTTAGAAATGGAGAACATTCTGAGGTTACCTACCATAGAGTACTACTCAGCCACAAAAACAATGGTGATCTAGCACCTCTTGTATTATCCTGGATGGAGCTGGAGCCCATTCTATTAAGTGAAATATCACAAGCATGGAAAAACAAGCACCACATGAACTCACCATCAAATTGGTATTAACTGATCAACACTTAAGTGCACATATAGTAGTAACATGCACTGGGCGTCAGGCAGGGGGGAGGGGGAGAAGGGCATGAGTATATACACACCTAATGAATGTGGTGTGCACTGTCTGGGGGGTGGACACACTTGAAGCTCTGATTCAGGCAGAGCAAAGGCAATCCATGTAACCTAAACATTTGTACCCCCGTAATATGCTGAAATAAAAATATATAAATAAATAAATAAATTTTTTAAAGGTAAATTAATTTTAAAAATCTTACCATTTTTCTCTATTTAAATGTCTGAATCAGAATTTTCTTCATACTCTGTAATCGAAACAAAAATTCATAAATAACATGGGAAGAATTGGGTAGTGAGGCTGTTATAACATGGTAACAGTTAGCCCTCACTCAAAATTCAATTTTTTTGTCTTGAACCAGTCTCAGAATTCTCTTTGAGTGCCTTTCAAGTGAAATAATTTTAAAATTACAGTTGCATAGTTTATAAATTGCAAAATAAATGCAAGGTACTCCAATGCTCCTTTTGCTGCTTTGCGTACATACATGCCAAGTAACATTTTATTTTGGAAAAGAAAATATTTCATTGCTTATTTTAAAAGTTGACAATCAGTGAGTACAAAGACAAGTTGTAGGTTGAACTCTCCACTCCTCCGTTGAAGGGTTCTTTCATTTACCCACCTGGAGTCGTGTCTGTGCTATGTGAAGCAGGGCACAGAGAAAAGTGAGCATACATTGGATTTCATCTTCACCAGGATAAAAGCCATGTGATGATATTTAGCATCACCTTGTCAATTATGCTGAAACCAAAGGTGGAGGACTTCATTTGACCTTACAGAAAGTCCTACTGTGTGTGCCCATTCAGCACCTTCAGGGAGGGGGAGCTGTTTAAACAACAGCAGAGCATTACTAAAAAGCAACAAAACCCACCACAGGGACAGAAAGCCAAAATGCCTGTGAGTTGTCGCAAAGAGAAAGACTTTGTTTAACAATGCTCTGTGCTCTCTCTCTCTCTCATCCAGCTTATTTCTATTTCCTTACCTTTAGAACTAATTTTCCTCTCGGGACCATATGCAATTTCAGTGCCTGCCTGCCTTTTTAAATTGATGAATAACTGTGACAATTGCTGTTGCATTTTTAAACATACACCAAAAGTGAGGCCAGCAAACATTGAGGCTGCAGTTGGATTTCAATATTTTAAAGAAACACGCATTCCAACCGGGACTTCATTTGGTGGATGTCTGTGAAAACCAAGAACTGAGAGGAAAATAGCACTGGGAAAGAACTTGGGAGTGAGCATCCGGAATGATGCAATGGGGACCCCCAGGAGGGAAATGCACTTAACTATGGTTCATCAGTGTGAGTGAACCTCCAACAGCCTTATTTCTTCTCCTTATTTGATCCTTGTCCACACTTGCTTATCATAGGATAATTTCTCTAACCACCTTTTCTCCCACGACACCCTGAAAAAAAAAAGAAAAAATAGAAAAAAGCCTGCTTTATTTTACAGCTAATTTGCTGTAAGCACATAGCCCAGCTGCTCACAGAGAAGTAAAAGAGGAAATGGGAACAGAGGGAACCTTGTAATGAAGACGGGAGGGGGGCAGTGGTGAGAAGATGGAAGAATAGCTAGGTGCCATTTGTATGATTAAAGACGAGCAAAAACAGGCATAAGCAGATACCCTCATCTTGAGCCTAGGAACAGAGAAATAAAACATAAAAATTATTGATGAGCAAATAATTTGTTCAACATGGGGTTTTCACTGGCCAAAAGAAATCTCTCCTATTTTTTCCATTATGCAAAGTTATATTTTAGAGTTTGCTCTTGAATGTCTGTTATCATTGGTTCATTGTAGACAAGGGATCATTCTAAAGACAGCTATTAAACTTTGCGATTCGGTGAGGAAGAGTTCAGAGTGGTAGGTTTAGTTGATTAGATGGAGAGAAGTTTAAATGAAATAATTCCAGAACCATTGGGAAAATGGCATCACAAACTTCTGAGTTAGCAGATTGCACTGTATGCCTCGTTCTTACAAAATATTTCCTTTTCAAAATAGGAAAGATCACATTCTTTATTGTGTCCTCTATTTCTGCCAACTCAGCACACACACACACACACACACACACACATACACACCCTTAACAAGACCTCCTCTAACTCTTTCCCCAGAGACCACATCAGAATGGGGTACATTTTATACTTTTGTGCTTTGCAAACTGCAGAATACGATATTCATATGGAAATGAAGAATTTTCTGAACTTTCATAGTGTAACCCATTATGGGCGAAGGAGAGGGGACAGCTTATGAGCTGGAGGAGAAAATAAATAGGTTTAATATTCAGCTTTATATAAATGTACTGAATTGGTCTGTATGATAATAGTGCCAAAATAATTAATTTGAGCCTGGCAGTGAGAGCAAGTCGCTGTGGTCTAAGGCTCTGTGAAACTATGAAAGAATGGGCCCATCATCACAGTAGGCTCAGGCACCTCTTGGGTCTTCCCCCGGGGAAGGCTGAGGCCCAATTTCCTCTGGCCCAGCTAGGAGCTCCCTTTGGCTGGCCTCAGAATCCTCATTCGGAGACTGTTTCAGCACCAAGGGAGCTCCTTGTCCCACCTCATATGCTATAGCATTTTTTTTTTTTTTTTGCCTGCTGATCTTCAGAAGAAACTATCATTTTTAGTTGCTATTTAATAGTAATGGTTGGGAATTCTTGGGTCCTAGGTTTTAATACCACTCGGTAATTTGGAATCATTCCTTGATCCTCATGGTTGGTGACAAGTATTGAAGGACACCACAGTGAACAGAGCATTCTCCTTGGCATACTGAGACAAGAAAATGTTCCCCAAAAGTCTGAAAATAAATAATAAAAAACTAAAATGTCCTCCATAAAATCAATAAGGCTTTGGGCAGCTTAAGTGTCCACATGGGTACATTTGCCATTTGGCAAACAGAACACCCCTAGATTCAGGTCTGGGAATCATAGCACAACACAATAATTAAGAATGAGCCAAAAATGTTCTTCTCCTAGATTTGAAAATCAGTGGAACTTTAACAATGAAAATTTATTTTTTTTAAAATAGTCATTGATGGGGAAGAAAGAAAGAGTCAAACTTGTTTTGGAGCTTAATGAAATGTCAATAGGTGGGGTCAGGAGAAAGAGAAATTATTCTGTTTTTAAAAGTTTGCTGTCTGATTTTCTCAGCACTTGGGCATCTGAAACTCTCTCAGTATGCTAGCCCTTCTGTAGATGTGAGCAGAAAACTTGGAAGAATGCTAAAATCTAAGAAGAGAGAGAAAGTGGAGTACTATATAACTGTGAAAGGAATGAGGAATAACTGTAATACCAGAGAGTGATCACCAGGATGTATTTTATTAATAAGAAAAAGTTAGGTGAATAAAATGGGCAGTTTGCTACTATGTATCTAAGAAATGGAAAGAGCACATGTATACATAAATAGTCATGCATCACTCGATGATGGGGATACATTCTGAGAAATACATCATTAGGTGATCTTGTACCAACATCACAGAGTATACTTACACAAACCTAGATGGTATGTATTTTTATATTAGGAAAAATAAAAAAATTTCATATGGAAAACCAAATGTGCCAGCACCATTACTAAATATCAATCATTTCCCCTACTGATGCCAATATCAAGTGCCATACGTCAGGTTGCTATCTGTGCTCCATCATAATCTCACGAGACCACCATCATGTATGCAGTCTGTCCTTGACCCAAAAACATCACTGTGCAGTGCAAGACTGTATTTATAAATGTACATGTATTTGTAAACCAATGATTCTCAATCAGAGGTGATTTTATCTCCCAGGGGATATTTGGTGATGTCTGAAGACATTTTTAATCACAGCAACCAAGGAGATGCTAGTGGCATCTAGTGGATAGAGGCAAGGGACGCTGCTGAACCCCCACAATGCACAGAACGCCCACCCCTCCCCACGACAAAGAATTACCTAGATTAAGAAACCATTTTTTTCTACGTGTGTGTGTGAGGCATGTGCATTCATCTTCTGATACCTAAAAAACTGGAAAAACAAACAATGAAAATGCAGAAAACCTTGCCTACAATAGAAGAAAGGAATAGGGCAGAGGGAATAAAAACAGAAGCAAGACGTACCCGATCATATTTTGTTTTGAAGATTTGACTTTGAAATCCTGTAAATATTTTACATAACTCCCAAGCAAATTAACTTGTAAAAAGAAAACCCTAAAATTCATAAGCAAAATTAAACACATGAATCTGCGTTTTGACCAGATAGCATAACCACACAAAGAGGAATTAGTGACTTTAAAACGCAGATGTTGACTATACAGCCTAATGGGGAAAACCCTAAGGACAAAAGAACTGCAAAAACAAAAAAAAAACTCACTTCAGTTATATTTTTGATGGTTATCTTGGCATTTTATTTTAAAATTCTTTTGTGTATACTATGGGGATAAAACAAATGAGTAATTATTTGGTGTCATTGAGAATCAAGATTCGGGCATAGGAGAAAGAGATACAGATAGAGAAGAAGGTAAGTAAAAATACTTTAGTCCTGAATTTGCATTAGAAAAATCAGTATAAAATGATGATGTACAAAGAGCTGTTTATTTTCTAGCTCTGTCCACTGAAAAGGTGTAGAAACAATAACCAAGAGAGCAGCAATGAACACCTATAGCACCCAGATTATGATCATTAAAATATCATGCCCTGGGAGAAATAGGTGATTTCATCTTATATATGCTGAGAAAAGCATATACAAGATGAGCCTGGAACATTCTGTCATAGCAGAAAGAAAAGAAATTATCAAAGCCACTACTGTCATGTTAAAAGGGCCAAAAGCCAATTTGAAGAGGCTTTCGATGGCCAAGCGTGGCACAATTAGAAGATAAACAATAGTTACAGTGGATTGAAACACATCAAAAATATTTAAATCTCTAAATTCATATATTTTTAAAAAATCAGTCACCTTTGCAGAATACTAAAGAACCAACCAATTATTCTGAAAATTAATAAATAGAAAAAATCAAGCATTTATACTGATATTCCTGTATAAACTGTACATCTGGGTAGCCAAGTAGTTGGTGAAGTAAAGTTTCTCTTTGTAGATGTATTTTAGATAATTATTAATTAACAAAGTAAGGTAAAACTAGAATATTGCTGTTCCTAGGGAATTAATTATAATTATAGATGATTGGAAAAATTTGAACACTATTTAATGATATTAAAGATATTTTTAATTTTGGGGGTTGATAATGGTATTATTGTTTCTTTCTTTTTTTTTTTTTTTTTGGTTTTAAAGTCCTCTATTTAACAGTTACATACTAAAATGCCTACGGATAAAAAGATATTGAGGGACAGGGCTGAGTACCGCTGAAACAAAATTGGCCAAGATTAATAATCACTGGAAATGAGTGATGGCTATATATACAGCGGTTCATTACACTTGTCTTTCTATTTTCATATAAAATTTGAAATTTGTATGATGAAATGTTTTTTACAACTTAAAATGAATAAAAGTAAAAAAAGAAAAATGGATGTCCCTTAATTTCTCAATATATTGGGAACATGTTACAGCAATCTTTCTGGTGTTAAGATATGATTGCAGGAAACATAATTTGAGAAACGTTTTGTTAGAGTCTTAAGAAGATGGTTAAAGAAGAGAGCTTTCTCCCTGGTCCACACACTTCATGCCCACCCATCCTAATCCTGAAAAGAATCTTAGTTAAGAAGTTTTCTTTCTTCCCTGTGCAGGTAAATTCCCAATTGCCCTGGGAATATCTCACTGTGATTGGGTGCTACAAAAAAGATAATATCATTTACCACTTATTAACACCTATTATGTTCCAGGGCCTTTACATCTATTTGTTTCAATTTTTATAACAAGGAGGACATTAGTATGCCCATTTCACAGATGAGGGAAGAGAGGCTTAGATAAGTGAAGTCACTTGCTTATGGCCACACAGCTAATAAATATTTCACTCAGAGTTTCCACGCAGATCTTCCAAGCTTCAAAGACTGCTCTGTCCTATGCCCTATAACAAATCCACACTTGATTGTGCTGCTTGGGCTAAGTTTGTCCTGTCCCTAAGCCCACAAAACTGTCATAACTTTCCATGCTAATGATCACGAAACTTTGGTATGCATCAGAGTTACCTGGGGAGTTTGTTTAAAATGTAGATTCCTAGGCAGAATGCAAATCAGAAGACCAGGGCCCTGTAATCGGCATTTAGCAAAAGACTCTGTTATAAATGATCTGAAAACAAAGCTTTGAGAAACACTTCTCAAATCTATCACAATCTCAAACTTCAACTCTATTATGATATGATCCTAGACTCTTGGGTTCCTGACGATACAGACTCTTACATGAAGAAGCAGATATTCAGCTTCTCCAGAAAATCTCTCTGCTCCTGTTCCCTCTTCCTCCAGAACAACATCATCACCATGATCATCACAGAAATAATACATGCACTGGAACCAATGTTCTGAGGATGCTAAAGGCCATGCCGACATTTACATGCCCTCCTTCAGACTGGCCACAATGAGTGACATTTATTAGTAAAATTGCAGAAGCTCAGAGCTATAATTTACCATTAAGATCAGCAGTTTAATCTTTTCAGTTCAGCTCAACATCTATGATGACTGAAAACTTCCCAAGTACCAAGCAAGCATCATGATACACCAGACACTACAGAGACGAACAGGACGCAGGCCTTCCTTTGGAAACTTTGTCTAGAAGTTTCTAAGTGATCATGACCCGAAGCAGGGCTTTGAAGTCAGCTACCCAGAGGAGAGGGAAACTTCTGCAGTGAACACACACAGCAGCAGAGTCCCAGAGAGGCCCAGTGACCTGCCCGTGGTCACGCTGCTGTCTTGTTTTGAACAGCTCACAGGGAGAATGAGCTCAGTTTCTTAAAGATGTACAACATCAAGGCCTGGAGGAATTAAATAATTTACCTGTGATCCTTCAGGACTTGCGCAGCCTCCCCCAGGGACTCCGGTTTACAGTACAAAACTCTTCCCACAATCCAATTCATTTTTTGCTCGGGATTTATCAGCCACCAAAATGGGTTTAACCTTTTGAGCTTCAGTTTGGCACCTCATGCATTTCCACTCTCAAATGCTGTCTCCCACCCCATCTGGCTGTGGCAAGACTCCTTCAAAGACCAGACATCTCTAAAATTAGGCATCGGCTGAGATTTATGCTGATTCTCTTGATTCAGTCCAGACTTGTCAACTTCCCTGGAAGCAAGCAGAACGTTCCATAAATTACTGCAGCCTTTTACCCACCAAACTATTTTTAAAGGGTGGTCTATATCAAATGCAATTAAATCTGAATTGTTGCCTTAATAACTCTTCCTTCTTTCTTTTCTTATTCGCTTAGATGCTCAAGTGTATTTAGCTTGCAATGCTTAGGAGCTCAGTTTGTTAGTTTTGCCAGCCTCTGGAGAAATGCAAAGAGCGGGTGGCACTTTTTGTTTCCAGAGGTGTGGAAACAAAGTCTCGGCACACCACTTCTTAACACGTACCCTGGTTAAGCATGTCACCCTGACCCTGACTCTAGAAAACGTGCCGGTGCTAATTAACAGAGGAGCCCAAGGAATTGAGCTCAAGGGAAGTTCTAGGACCCAAGGGCTAAAACAGACCTTAAGGTCTCCATCGGTTTCAACAATGCTGACATGCACACTGGTGAATCCTCTGTCCCTGGCCACCAGACTCCATGCCTGCCCTGCACTCAGCCAGCGTCGACTTCCTGCCTCTCTGGAGCTCTTCCCTGCACAGGTGGAGGGGACCATGCGGAAGGAAGAGCCCTGAAAGCCCCGGCCCCTTCCTCTCCAGCCACCATCTTGCACATCAGAGAATAATCAGGGTGTGTCTCAATGAGAGAGGATGTGTTTAATGAAGGGCCCCACTCCATTTTTGTTGTTTGACTGCTGACAGCTTCTAAGCCTCACTCCTCCCTCTTCCAGCAGTGCCCCGCATCTGAGCAAGCTGAGAAGGCAGTCTGGGCGCTCCCTCCTTGAGCGCCTGGGAACCACAATAAAATCCCAGGCCAGTCTCCTTTCCCTGCTCGGTGACTTGGGAAGTCACTTTAGAACTGCCTGAGTGGCCTGCCCTACTCTTCCCAGAGACCTCGATTTCGTAAGTAATAAACTTTCTCCTGACTTCTTGGTGTGCATGAGGCACCATCGATCTTGACATCCAGACCAAATTTTAGGTGGGGGGTCCATCTACTTCTGTAGGTGACCACATGATGTTTTTCCCCCACCTGAGACCAGGGTCTCTCCAAAACAGGTCGGCAAAGGAGAGCAAAGACCCCTGGGCGTCTTTCACCGTGGCTGGAGAGATGAACATGTCCCCAAATCATGTCGAAGTCTGCTGAAGCCCAGCCACATTGCTGCTCCTGCACAGGATCCTTCCCTGGCCACAGGCACTTCTGCAGTTAGCCACCTAAGGCCTGGCCCCAAGCCTCCTCCACACTGCAAGCCATCTGTATACCACATCACTCTCTCCTGCCCAGCCCTGCCGCTAGCTCAGTGTGAATTAATAAGATGCTCTTTCTTGAGATACTTTATTGCCATCTTCTGCATCCCTCAATTGACAGTCCATTGTCCCTTAGCTCTTCTCCATCAGACTACTGGTATTTTGAGTAGGATAATTCCTTGTTGTATGGGACCATCCTTTGCACTCTGGGACATGTGATACACCAGAAACCAGGCACCAAATATCAGAGGCATTCCCCAGTTTATTGTGGAAACCAGAACATTCCTTCCCACATTTCCAAACGTGCACTAAAGTGATGATACCCCCGCCCTGACTGTTGAAGACGATATGATCATCTGTTTGTATCTTCCTCTATTAATATTTCCATATTACACACTTCAGGAGGGCAGGCATCTTACCTTTCCCAAATCTAGAAGTCCAGTGTCTTGCACAGTGCCTCTCTAGAGTACCTGTCACTTGACTTGAGTTGAAAAAGAGCACAACAGGACTGGCCAGGAGAATTAGAAACTCAGAACACACACCTGTGCACACCTTCCCTACCTTACTTGCTAGGAAAGAGCCCAGGCTAGCTCAGCTCTACCAAAACTCAGCATGCCCTGTTCTTTAAAGTCTCCGCTCAATTGGAGGGCATCTGCTTATGCCCACTGGTGTACTTCTCACCCAGAGCAGAGACAATGACCACTGTAGGCTTCTTAGCGCATCTCATTCTCTCAAAAATTAGGGGTAGGTTGCCTTTTCCCATGCCTGGGGAACCAGATAGCAAAAGAAGAATGAGGCAAAACGTGTGCTGATAAATAGAAAAACTGAGTCACTCATTTAAAAAAAAAAAATGGGGGAGGGTGCTGGATCAGAATTTCTGACTTACATTCTATCACAATTTTCTGAAGTTTTTCAAAGGATTTCTATATTTATTATCTCAAAATCTATTTTGAAGAGATAGGGCTGGCAGAGCAGGGTTGGTTGTCTGCCCATCATCCTTGTTCCTTACTAATTGTTCTATTCAGATACCCACTTTCAAAAGAAACGACCCTATTCCCACTGCAGGTGAAAATCTAAACCAAAGGTTGGCAAAGTACAGCCCAGGGCCAAATCTGTTTTTGCATGGCATGTAGCTAAGAATGTGCAATGGTCAATTCTATGTGTCAACTTGACTGAGCCACAGTGCCCAGATATTTGGTCAAATATTATTCTGGATGATTCTATGCAGGTATTTTCAGTTGAGGTTAGCATTTAAATCAGTGGACTTTGAGTAAAGCAGATTACCACTTATAATGTAGGTGAGCTTCATCCAATCAGGTGAAGGCCTGAATAAAACAAAAGAATGAGCTTCCCTGAGCAAGAGGGAACTCTGTCAGCAGACGCCTTCAGACTTGAAATGTGACATCTACTCTACCCCAGCTGTCCAGGCTTCTGACCTGCTCTGCAGATTTTGGACTTGCCAGCCCTCCAAAACCACATAAGCCACTTCCTTAAATCTCTTTCTCTGTACACACATTCTATTGGTTTTCTCTATACACACATTCTATTGGTTTTGTTTCTCTGGAGAACTCTGACTACTAAGTGGTTTTTACATTTTAAAATGGTTCTACTTTAAGTGGTTATGTAAGTACCTACATAATGTCCTTGATTTTGACTCATGGCTGGCAAGGCCTAAAACCTTTGCCATCTGGCCCTTTAAGAAAGTTTGCTGATATTGATGTCTGCTCAAAGCCAATCATCTCCATCCTACTGACCTCGCCAGTGATTGGCTTACGGATGGCATCAGGCTGGCCAGTCGAATAAGAGGGAACTTGCTCTGGGGACTTATGGGAAAGGCTTATTTGTTCATAAGAAGGAATAACAGGATGTGAGTGTTGGAACTGCTGCAGCCATTCTGTAGACATGAGGTAAGCTGGCCTGAGCACATGGCCACCTCACCGAAGATGCCAAACAAAAAGATGAAAAGGCTCCCCATGACATTGTGAAGCTATAGAGTTAATACTCTATATCAATAATGTTCTTGCTACTTGCAGCTATATACTTTCTGATAATCCAGCTGGAAAGTGGAGAGGCAGAGAGGCTTCCTTTCGTTGTCTATGTCCCCTGTTAGCTGGTAATAGAGCTGGCACTGGAAGACTGGCTTGTCTGAACTGAGAAGACTTCGGGTTCTAGCAGGGAGACAGAGAGTAGTTTTTCATGAACGGGCTGAGAGTAGCTAAATAGATTCTGCTGATTCCATTCTAGCTAGTGTTTTGAGGAAGCTGTTTCATAACAAATAAAGACTATATCCACTACCCACCTTTCTTTCATTTATTTTATTTTTTGTTAAATCTTTAAGGGACCAAATCATTGATATTTTCCCAAGAAAAAGAGTTTTAAAAAAATACAATGCTGTGCTCATACAAACAGGAGGAAATGCATACCCCATACAGCCCTGCCATACTGGGTTTTTGTTGTTGTCACTCTTTGTTCATTTATTTTTTCATTATTAGGACAAACAATTCTATTTTACTTGCTACTGCTGTGTGCATGTTCTAACAGGCTAGATTTTCTTATTCCCTTATACTTCTAAAATAACCGTTTTCATGCTGTAAGGTCGTACATGTATCAGGTGCTAACTCTCACTGCATCCACCCAACTGGGCTCTGTTCTTACTGTACCCATTTCACAGATGGAAGAGAATAGATTAAATTACTTTCCTCAGACTGTACAAAGTGCAGCTCACCGCAGCCATGCTACATAAAGAGCAGAGACAGTTACTGGATCCTTCAAGCCAAGGCTGCCTCTTTTTGGCCTCATTGCTCAGATAATTTCCTCTGGAAAATTCATTCTAGGTGTGTCTGTAGAGGCTTCACCAGCCACGTGGGTGACTCCTTGTCACTCTCCACCTGTGTTTCTCCACGTGCAAACCTGAGATCCTCACACAGACCCGCCTTTCCTTTGGGGACTTGACTGATTCTCAGACATGTTTCAAGACCAGAAACTAATGGGGAACCAAAAAAAATTGACAATCAGCCCGGCTTACAATCACGGTCTTGTTTTATCTCAAATCATCTCAGAATCCTGTACTTGTGAGTTGGCACTGTGTTAGAAATAAGTCCATTCTTTAGAAGTATGGACCCATAGATAAAGAACCATAGATCCTAGGCTGGAAAGGGGTTTTGCTGGTCTTCTGACTCCAGCCCTACTCTACATCAATCCTGTCCAATTACTCCATCTCTACTTCAGAACATCCATTGCTAGAAAACTCTTCTTGACATTGGAACAGACTGTTCTTCCTGCCCGCTTTACCCACAGGTTATAGTTCTGCCTGCTGGTACATCCCTGAGCAAATACATTTCCTCTTTCACAAACCAGTCCCTCAGATATTTTAAGACTGCTACCTTGTAACCCAGAATTTTCTCTTTCTCCTGTCGAACATCCTCAATTTCCTCAGCCTTAAAGCAAGGAGCCTGGGTCCACATCTGCTCAAGGCTCTCAGTGCTTTTCTCTAAATATGGGCTACAGGAAATAAAAGCAATTTAACTGCACATTAATATTCCCAAACTTCCCTCAAATCCATGTGTTCTGTAAATTTCCATTAAATAGCATGTTCTTTTTATGGGCTCATTTCTTGTGACCCTTTGGAAAGATACAAACTTAACTGTGCTCCTGGATTCCATCCATTTGTGTCTATTTTTCCTAGAAAATCCCTGCATCTCAGTGACAATCAGAAATAGGATCAATCTGCCGCACCAACAAGCCCAGTTTTCTTTCTAACATCGTTAGCAGTGGGGCTGTTTTGATAAAGGCTGATTTTGTCTACAATTAACACCCAGCATCTGATTTCAGATGCATGCTAAACATTGTCACATCTATTTAAAAATAAGTAAATACTCTATTAATATGTGTGAACATCTTACGAGCGAGTTTAAAATTTCCATGTGGCAAAAGAAGGTGATCAGAAACCTCAGAGGCCAATTTCAATCAACACTAAGGATGAATGACAACTATTGCCTTAATCCTAAAAGAGTCCCTGTAACCAGGGAGTCACTCAAGGTACGGCCTTTTGTTGAAGATTATGAGCCAATAATTAAGCCATCAACAATAATTTTTGAGGACTTGTTCTGTGCTACGCAGCATAATAACTTGGAGTGAAGTCAGTATATAAGCAAATTCGACACGAGCCTTCCCTGGAGTTTGCCATCTGTTTGTGGAGCTAAGATGTGCCTTGGCACCATGAGGCCATATCTACTAAGTACTAACCCATGGGGCAGATCACTAGTACGGAAGTCTCATAAAAAGAGGAAGAGCTAACAGACAAGTGCTTACTATGTGCTCACTGTGCTACGGGCGGACATTTCCATTACACCTTCCATAGCAGCTTGGTTTAAGAATCCCTGGTCCATTTGGAGATGAGAGAAGTGAATAAATGCAAGATGGTGCTCTATGTTCTCAGTCACACTTTCCTAGAACAGGAGAGGAAAAGACCTCAAAACAAAAGTGCAGGATTAAAAACTTCCCCTGTGAGTAGCTCCCAGAGCTGCAGAGATGACACCGCGCAATGAACATCTGAGCAGAGAACGGGGGAAGGCGGAGAAGGAGGGGGAGGCCCAGCGGGTGACTGGGCAAAAGGACTGCATGCGTGCAGGTGGGGGTGGCAGCAGGCTGGGAAGTGCCTGGGGGAGACGACCCCCACCGGTTTAAGGAGAGGATGATGTTCTTGGCAAAACAGGGAGGTCAGTAGGGGCCAGGTCAGGGCTCTAGACTCTCACTCCAAAAGTTATAGCTCCCACCCACTCTTGGCCTTCTAAGTTCCTAGAATCAGAGCAAGAAGTGGCCTTGGCATTCCTCTCCTAACCCGTAATTTTGACACAATAGTCCTAGAAAATGAAATAATGTGCCCTTGTGTCACCTTCATGTTTCCTACTCAGGCTGGGAATAGGCACAGACTTCCAGCTCTCAGTCCGGTCTCTTTCCACCGAATTGCACCCTCTGCCAAGCTGGGTTTCTGCTCAGCGTTGCCCACCATCCCCCCCACACCTGTTCCCTCACTTTCTCACGCACAAGAGGGGCTCGGGGCACCCTGTCTGCACACCGAAATCAATAGCACCTTATACAAAAGCCCGTTAGACTGCCACGGCTCAAAACTCACATGGGAAGGGAAATTAGCTTTGTGCATAAGTAGCTATAAATAAAAGCCCCAAACTAGTGAAAGTTTCTAGATCTCCTTTTTATTTAAATGTTCCTCATTTATATGCAACCAATTCACAAAAGCCCACACACCAATCTGTAACGCACCTGGTATTGTGAGAAATTGCCAGTTTGGTAGTGTCATGTTTTTTTTCCCCCACAATAAAAACTGCACAAGTTCATGTCCTTAGGGTAGAACAGTCACTTTTCCTTTTTTTTAATGAATCCCCCAAACAAGTAGCTTTATAAAATATACCCAATGAAACAAGCTCTATTCCCGATCTTTCAGCCATGCCTATCCAGGTACATTTTAGAGAGTGAGTATGTCCAATAGCTCTCCCTGGAGTAGCCTTGCCCCCCACATGTGCCATCTCGAAATCTGTGTTGGTTTTCTAGGGCCACCATAACAAAGTACCACAGACCAGTGGCTTAAACAATGGACGTTCATTTTTTTTCACAGTTCTGGAGGCCAGAAGTCTGAAATCAAGGTGTCAGTAGGGTTGGTTCCTTCAGAGACCTCTCTCTCTGGCTAGCAGGTGGCTGCCCTCTCACCGAGTCTTCATGCACATATCCCTCTTGGAGTTGCCTATGTCCTCAACTCCTCTTCTTACAAGAGCACCAGTTGTGTGGGAATAAGGCCTACTCTAATACTCTCATTTTAACTCGATTACCTCTTTAAAGACCCTATCTCCAAAGACAGGCATATTCTGACATGCTGGCAGTTAGGACTTTAACATATAAATTTTAGGGGAACACAATTCAGTCCCTAACACTCAGCCCTCTGCCTTACCCCCAAATTCATGACCTCATGTGCAAAATACATTCACCCCATCCCAGTAGCCCCCCAAATCTTAACCCTTTCCATCACCAACTCTAAGACCTCTCTCTATCTAGAGCAGCTTGTAGGGCAGGAATCTGAAGAGGCAGAGAGAGATTAAAATAATGTGCCATTCTCACTCCAGACTGACGTTCAGGCCTGGCTTCTAGCACCAGGCTTTGGTTAACTGGGCTACTTCTGTCGGGAGAGGCATGGGGCCCTCCCATAGGGCTTGGCAACTCTGAACAATTCCAGAAAGGAGACTGTTTCTTCTAAGACCCCTGCACAGAACTTTAAGGGCACCGTGGGCAAACATCTATGGAGAATGCATCTCCTATTGCCTCTTTCTCCAAAGGAGCTGATCGCCTCTGTTCTAAGAAAGGCATGCAGAGAGCTGATTCAGCTTACCAGGGGTAAAAATAGCTAGCTGGACAGCTTGAGCGAGACTTAGCAGTTCACCTGTTTTTGCTATTATCAACTGCACAAGAGCGTGTGTCAGGACTGCAAAGTTAGAAGCCATGGTGAAACCAAGGCTCTGTGTAAAAACTGTCTATCTGAAATGGAGAAGAGGTGGAAGCCTCGCTCAGATTGAAAATAGACAGCTGTTTCAGGTGCTTCTCCTTGAACAGCTCCCAGGGCACCGGCAGTGAACAGGATGGCACCCCGATGGCACCAGCAGCAGGTCGGGAACACACTGTTGCACGCAGCCATCACCAGGATTCCACCAGATTACGTCCAATGGGAAAGACTTGGGCTTCCCATCATCATTTAGCAGCTTTCCAAAGCTCAGTGCTCCTTTCTGGCAGGACTAAGGTGCGTTTGTGGGTCAAGTTCATTTTTGGTGGTGCAAGGCTGGGAGCCTTTTCAGTAGAGAGCCACAATTGAAGGGGGAGCCACACGTCTACTTAGGCACCTATGACTTCTGAACCCAACATTTGAATTTACAACTGAGATCTTCAGCTGGGCTCACCACAGGCAACCAGAACTTCCCAGAAGGGGAGAAGGGAGAGATGGAGATGGCCTGGAAGTCCTGTAGCTGCCCCTGAATGCCACTGTGGTGCTCTAAGAAATCACAGTCTACAGTCAGTTCTACTAAGGTATAAAATAGTCAAGTTAAAGACTTGACAAAAGAGGAGGGAAGTAGGGCTTTGGAACTTAAGAAAAAAAAAATAATACACACGCGCGCACACACGTTCATTTTTAAAGACAGAACAAGAGACAGCTTGAGAATAGCAAACATGCCCCAGTTTGCCCATCCTTAAATATTATTAGATGAATCTGTCATGTTGACAAATAGCCCCCACTAAGGGCAGACTCTGCAGACAGCAAGCACCCGGAGTGTGTTCGATTCCCGGTCCTCCCAAATGCAGATTGTAGAATGCAGGAGGTCTATACAGTGTACACATGTGGTCTAAAAATACCACGCCTGCCCCGTTTCTGTGGGGATCGCTTCCCAGGCGACAGGGGCCCTGAGGCCTGGGCTCTGCCCAGAGGAGGGGCGGGGGCCTCCGCCTGCACCAGGGCTAATTACCGCAGGACCTGGGCAGGCAGCTGCTGGGCCCCGGCTGCCCATTTGCTAGCACGTTGCAAGGCGGTGGTTCTAACTTTAGAACTGCACTCCCAACTTTGATCTTCCAGCGCTGCTTGGCTTTAGGCAAAACATAAACTTGAGAGCTGCAACATGTTTTTTAAATCTTATTCCCCTGGCAGTTTAAGAATAAGGACAGGAATTATTTTCAAATGAGAATCTTTGACTGCATAACACAGGCTTCTAAAATTAAGCAGAAACACATGGCGGCTCTTATTATTAAATTTCCCTTGGAAAACAATGGTTTAAATTATGGGGAGGGGGGTCCAGTTTGATAAAACTTTGAAATGTGAAGCCTAAAGTTTAAAATAAAAACTAACTCTAGGGTTTCTTTTGTTTTGTTTAGAGATCATTATGGAGTTTTCCTAGCCCTGCCATTATTAATCTCTTTCTGCCAATGTTGAAAACATTGAGTGCTTGGGGTTTGAAATAGAAATGACAATTTTTCAAGCTGAAATCAGGTGCTAAGGGGCTTCCTGAAGTACAGAGAGAAATTTGGGCTGCCCGATTAAAGCATCTCCCCATAAAGCATGTTTTTAAGAAAATAATGAAGTAGGTGGAATTTAGCCATATCGTAATCTGTGCCTGATTTTGTGTAGCACTCGGCAGGAAAAAGAAACCTGCTAGCAAAGTGTGCTGTGGCACAATTAGGGCCACTGGCATCTTCCATCATCCAAATAAATCAAAATACAGCTCTCCTCTCCTCCGCCAGCCGTTCCCAGAAAGGGATTTGGGGAAGAGGATGTTCTTAGAAGCGGCACCGTCCCAGACCTCCCAGGCACTATTTAATTCCTCCTTCCCTTCAAGGACAAAATCAATTACTACCTTCTCAATGAAGCCTTTCTGATCACCTCATTTAAAAGTTTCCTCATGTCCTCATCAGCCCACATCCTTATTGTGCGTATCATTCGTTTGGAACTTATTATTTCCTACTGGATGTAGTTAGTGATCGTAAGAGGATGTCTCATCCCTTTTCAGTTACCTTAGAAGATCTGCAGTGGCAGGAATCAGCTCTTTCCTGCTTCCGCATCCCCCCTTGGGCCTAACTCGGTGCCCCGTGCCAGTGGCTGAGCTCATGGGCCGGCTGAGAACGGCAGCGGATGACAGCAGGGCTTGCAATGACGAGAAGTTATCTTCTAGCATCACCCAGAGGATGCCCTGGGGAACAAACGCAAAGGAAGAAAAGAAACCCCAAGCTACTTCCACTCCCCTGCCCACTCGTGGCCCAACGCAGCACCTGGTGGCGCCATCATACGGAAGTCGGGCAGCCAGCTGGGCTCACGGTGAGGCCCGAATGCCACTGTCAACGCCCAGCTTGACCGAGAGATGAAGGAGAGGAGGGAGCAGTCGTCCCTACTCTGCAAATGACTCTATTTTTTGACTTTCGTCAGTTCCCATAACCCTGCTCCACCTTAGTGCCCTGTGCTGGTTTTAAGCGTCTCTGATTCAAGGGATGATTTCTGTGCAGTGCATTGCTGGTCTTTATAATATCTCTTCCCCACCACGCACACGGCCGCCAGCCTCTTGTGCCATCTTTGTAGCAGTTTTGAAACAGTATTAATACCAGTTGTAAGAAAACAAGGACATCATTCACAAAACTTTGTTTACGCAACCGAATTTCCAGTTTGGAATGATATCCTTTTCAGTTATAAGAAACTTCTCTTCCTCTTTCAAATAGCCAACCCGCTAAGCTCATTCAACATCTTGGGTAGAGATTTCATTGCCTGGATCCTGGGGCGACATCACAGGTGCGGAGGAGCACGCTTGCCCAGGTGAACATGGAAAACACAGGTGGCATCTGTGATTTAAGGCCTTGTTATTCAAAGTATGGTCCACGGAGCAGCGTCATCACCTGGGAGATTGTTAGAAATGTGGAATCTCAGTTTCCTCTGCAGACCCTCTGAATCGGAATTTCCATTCTGACAGGATCCCCAGAGATTTGTATACACATTAATAATGACCGGAGCATCCTATAAAAGCTCTCTGCCCACCAAAAAGCCTTCTCTCACCAGTCTGTCCCTCCTGTCCTGAAATGCTCATTGTATGGGTAACAGAATGGTTGTTGTCTGTGCTTTTCTCGCCTTTAAATTGCAAGTTAACCCAAGAGAAGTGATATATTAAGACAAATCAGCTACTAATAGTGAGGTGCTTAAATGAACGCATCTGCTCCTTTCTACGGGGAAACTACATTTGAAAGTGGAGAAAGGAATGAGCTAATGCTTCACACACTCAGGACAGTATGCGAATGAGAGTGCCCTGGTCCTAAGGATGCTAGGGCCGTGGGCAGGGCTCCTCACCTGCCCGTGCTGTCTGGATCCAGATGTGCTAGACAGAACCCCTACAAAGGCAGACTTTGGGAGACTCTCGACAGTTAGAAAATAAGCTGCCCACACAGGTAACCACATCCAGGAGGGCCTGGGATCCAGAGAAGAGAGCCAGGGAGATAAGATGGGCCGGTGGGAAAGTGAACAGAGCCAAGACCAGAGACACTGGCTGTGGTTCCACTCCGGGTCTGTGCCTGTGTAAACAGAATCCATCTAAAAAGGCCGGACACAAGGATGTCCTCTGTATTCACCCATCTGTGGGTGTGTGAGGGGTCACAGTCACACTAAAGATGATTTTTGCTACCTCACTAAACCCTGCTCCAGGTATGGCTCCAGGGCCTTCGTGCCCATTGTGAGTTCCTCCTACTATCTTGGGTGTTTTGGGGAGACCCTGGGAGCGATCTCAAATCCATGAGGCATCGGGCTTTCTGCTCCACTCTGGGATGCAGCTCCATGTCCATCCTCCTACAAATGGATGCTCATGTCCTTGTGATCCAACAATGGCCACATAAGCTACCTCTAAGACCAAAGGGAAAGGCCCAGCCTGCCCGCCCCTTTGTGCATTGCCTTAGCTAAGCTGTGGATCCCAAGGGCTGCAGAGCTCATGAGACCTCCCTAGTCCCCTCCCATCCTCAGACCCACCTGTGGAGTCAGTTGGCTTCAAGTTTTCTCATAGGTCCCATTCTCTCTCCAGGACTGCACGTGTCTTTATGTAACTACGTTTTTGTCCTTCCTCATTCCTGCTCTGCCAGTTCATCAGCCATGTCAGTATATGTCTGTGTCCTAACCATGGATATGGCCCAGGTTCGAATTTTACCAATAGAAATAGGGATGGAATAGAGAGGGGGAGGGCAGACACAGAAACGGGGATGGGGGATAGTTCCGGGGGAGGGGTGCCGCTGGACACCTGCTCCTGACATAGCCAGTTCTCACTGCTCACCACTGCAACACTGTGCTACAATTAATTCGTTCATTAATACACCAAGCGAAATAACTTTAAAATAAACCTCAAGGGGAACACAAAGTGACAGCAGCCCGAGGGAACAGCAGCAGTTCTACCCACTCTTGCTCATTTGTTCATTTATTCAACACCTAAAACAGTGACTGGCATAGAACAAGCAATAAATATTTGCAAATGAATGACCAAATGAATGCGTAAATCTGGCAACTACAGGCTTAGTGCCTGAATGTGCAAGTCTTTCTGCGAGACACTAGAATGCAGCAGTAAACCAGGATCGCTCCCTGCCCTGACTGAGGATCCAGGGGAACAAACAGGTGATTCCATGGCCATGTGTGATAAGTCATGCAAGCAGGGGACAGGAAGGAGTGGCAGGTGCACGTAGAAGGGCCCAGGTGAGGATACTTGCGAGGGTGGCTCAGTGGAGTTGGTGGGGGCTTTATACATAGCCAAAGACACATATGCTGGGTCCCGGGGGTTGGGATGCCTGCTAAGGGAAGTGCCTTCTTTCGCCTCTTGAGGCATCTCCCTGAAAGCAATGACTGTGAATATTATTGAATCACTCTGGGTTCCCAGCACACCAGACTGGGGCTGGGGCTGGAGTTCCCCATTCTTGGGAGAGGTAGAGCTCAAGTCCACTGCCAGTGGCTGAGAGTCATTAATATACAGCTGGACAAAGAAATGTGGGGCTGTTGTGTCCACACATGGGGAGGGTGGGAGTGGGGAAAGCAGAAAAAAAGGTGATTGTAGTCCAGATACCAAGGGCTTTGCATTTCCAACGTGGAGAGGAAGGAACGGGCAAACTAAAAAGTGAAAAATGGAAGTTTACAGAGGAAGCCTACCTGTTTGGAGAATGAGTAAGAGATGAAGGGAAGCAGCTTCGATAGCAAAACCAGGGGAATTAGGCAGTTATCTGCCAAAATCTACTGCTGCAAAGAGTAGCTCAAGAATCATGTAAGGGGTTGTATACAGGGAATAGGACTGAGTTTGGTGAGGATTTCTTTGGGTAATGAAATAAAAATTCAGGCACTGCTCATTCAATTCCAAGGTTCTCTTGCAACCCGGCTTTGAGCTGGAGGGAATTGTGTTGTGGTACATATTTATGTTTGAACGCAAGCCAGCACACATTCGACAGGCACAGAGTTCTTTCATGCTCAGAAAAGAATTTAAAAAAGGGTTCCTGCTCTTATATAGTCTTTCATCCTAAATCTGAAGCACTTAATAAGAAATCAGTGTTGGCAAAGCCTGTGTGTGTGTGTGTGTGTGTGTGTGTGTCCAAGAGAAATACACGACTTTCCTACAGTGGGGAATGAGCCGGTTTTTCCATAAATAGATACCAGGAATTTGATGAAGCATTTGCAACATTAAATGTGTTGTGGGTCACGTTTTCACTTGCATTGTTCCCCAGTCTCTTCTTCATTTCCTGACCAACTTCCACACCACCCTACACACCACATCCACCTAGCTTTCAATAGGTCTGGTGTCAGGTCCCATAAACTGGATCGGATGGTAAAAGTGCATTGTGGAGTCAGGCATCCCCACCTCCTAAGGTGTCACATGTCACCAAATTCCAAATCATCCAAAGCAGAAGATCCAATCAGGCTGACGACAGCTATTTGGAATAGGGACACTTGGGGACGGATAAATACCTTAGAGGTTTCTCCTATAACATTGGAAGCTTTGAAGGCAGAAATCAATGGCAAGCTTTTCCGAGAAAAGGGTAACAGGTATGCCCAGGTGAGCCCTAGGCAGATGGGTCTGTGAAAGCAAGTGCTTGTGCAGGTGCAGCGACTGCTCTGGCCATATGTCCTGGGCAGACGTGGGATGAAGGAGAAGGGGTGAGGCCGTGAATCAGAGAAGACAGGCCCGTTCAGCCATCCATGCCTCATTTGTCTCCAGAGACACAAGGGCAGATCCACAAATAGAGAATAAGAGCAGGCACTGGGGGTTTCCACGGGGAACCTGCTTTCTTCTCAAAGGCCTCAGAAATGTGAGCAAAATGCAACCAGTACATTTGGGCCCATAGAGCTGATCTCAAAACCAAAAGACTGGCTCCATGAAGAGGGATGGCAAAGGCATGCAGTTGAAGTGGAGAGGATTCTAGATCTTCCCAGCAGGGGTGTAGGCCCCCAAGGCACCTTGCTGACTTCCCACCCTCTCTCCTTATCCACTCTCTCTCTGGGTGACCTCACCCAGCCCCATGCCTCTACCTACCACCTGTGCACCACAGCTCTAATCCCCACCCTGACCTCTCTCCTGAGCTCCAGACTCAAAATCCAACGGCCCATTCATCCTGTTGAACATCTAATAGAGCTCCCCAAATCAGTGTGTCCAAACTTGAACTCCTGATTTCCCACTGTACTCCCAAGTCCCTCAGCTCCTGGTCTCCCCATTTCAGAAAGTAACTCTACCATTCACGCAAGCGCTCTGGCCAAAACCTGAGAATTATCTTCGCCTTCCTTCTTTCTCTCACATCCCACGTCCCCACATCCCATTCCTACTTCTCGTTGCGTCCACTGAGACCAGCCTTGCCCAAGGTGACACTGCTGCCTGCCTCGATGGCTGCACTGTCCTGGAGCTGACTGACTTGATCCCTTGATCCCACACCTGCTTCTCTGTGTCTAGTCTCCACGAAACCACCCAAGTGGGTTTTTAAAAGTGTAAATCAGAGTAGCCTGCTTCCTTGATCAAAAACTTCTGCTCGTATTTCGTGACTCTGAAAGTGAAGCCCAAAGTCATGCAATGGCCTGACCCCCGTTTAGCACTCTGACTTCGTCTCCTCCCATCTTCCTCTCACCACTCCAGCCACACCAGCCGCCTGGCCGCTCCTCAAAACACACCATTTGGCTCCTTCCTTGGCATCTTGATGTTTGTTGTTCTGTCTGCCTAAAAAGCCCTGCCCCGAATCCTTCACACTGCTCGCTCCCCCGCTGCACTCAAAGCTCCCTAATCCCACCTTACATCTGCAGAGGAGCCTCCCCTGACCACGGCTTCTAAAGGAGACCGACCATCACCCACCCTGCGTCCCCCTCCTCTCTTCCCTTTTCTTGGTCCACTTTTCTTCATAGCACTTGTAGCTGACATTTATCGTGTTTTTCGGCTACCCAGCATATTTTAGCATTCTTGCTCTGTTTGGGAAATTTCAAGACTTTCCAAGGCAGAAGCCAGTGTAGTGGGTTTAATAGTGTCTCCCTCAAAATTCACGTTTACCTAGAACCTCACAACGGGAAATAGGTTCTTTGCAGCTATAATTAATTAAGGAGTGCAAGACGAAATCATCCCGGAGTTAGGTGGGCCCTAATTCCAATGACTAGTATCCTTACAGGAGAAAGGAGAAGGAGATTTGGACCCAGAGATACAGACGTACTGGGAAGAAGGCCGTGTATAATAGAGGCAGAGACTACGGTTAAGTAGCCGCAAGCTGATGGACATCAGGCTTTACTGACATTCACCAGAAATTAACAAGAGGCAGGGAAAGCGGCTTCCCTAGAGCCTTGGGAGAGAACATGACTCTGCTGACACCTCGATTTCAGACTTCCAGCCTCCAGATTATGACAGGATAAAGCCATCAAGTTGGTGATTATTTGTCACAGCAGCTTTAGGAAACAATACAGCCAGAGAACCCACCTCCCTAGAGGCTCAGTAACCCAGCACAAGTGAGAGACCCAGATGCCCCCAATCAGATGACCCCGCATGACCTTTCCCTGGTGGATCTGAGCACCTTGAGGGAGCTGTCCCCCAGCTGTTCACATCCTGCCAGCCCAGGCCTCAGACATCAAGGCGCAGGAGAGAAGCTGTCTCTGTGTGTCTCGTCCAAACCCCTGACCCACGAAGTCCATGGCATAATCCAATGGTCAGTCTTTTACCCTATAAAATTGGGGTGGTTCATTCCACAGCAACACGCAACTACAGCAAAAGCCAAAATAATTCCTCTCTGAGGGTGGGGCTTGGGGAAGTTGAAAGGAAGAAACAGAATAAATCATGCCTTTGTCAGGGAGATAGCAGGTTTATCTGAATAGTTGGATCTTACTTATATTTTCCGGGGCCCCATCAGGGACCCACAAACCTAAGTTCCTTCAGGGTACAAGAAAATCTCCTGGAATCCTAAAAATTTAGAAAACTTTTTTGAAATTCTTGGTATAGTATGCTTGATAGAATCCTCAGTTTCCTTGCTATGATAACGATTATCAACAATCACCAACATTGTGCCTACCTGGCATTACCATAGCTACAGTTTCATGCAATCTTCCAAATACCTGTGCAAAGCAGGCATGACTAGGAGCACAAGTGAGACCTGAAGAGCACAGAAGCTTTCACTCCTGCTCTGAACCCCAAAAACCTGAAGTCCCACGTTCTGACCGTCCATCTCCTAGATTTGTCTCTAAACAACAACGTCGTGTAAAATGAGTAGGCTGGAAATGCCAAGTGATCTCAGTGATCCCCTTCCATGATATTTTAAGGCTACTGCCAAGAACAACGTTGTCACAGAGGCAGCTTAGGGTAGTTATCGATGTGAGAGAAAACCGCCAGGGTGCCTGCAAAGCCCACAGTCGGAAGTTCAGAGTGGTGGGTCATAAATTATTTTTATAAGAGAAAAGGCCAAGCAAGGGGCCGTTTTAACAGCCGTCTGGCATCTCCACCCTGCAGCCCGCACTCTTTGTACTGAATTTCATACTTTGGGGCAGAAATTTATACCACAAAAATGTTCCACGATGTATTTTTGTGCAATTGGATAGAGCCAAAGATTTGTTCCGATTTAAATTAAATGACCTCCCCAGGCTGATATAGAATAAAAGATATTAAGCAGGTAGCCCCAGTAAATACTGATAGAGCATCAGGGGGTGCTGAGTACCACCAGAAACTTACTGATATCACCAGATCAAAGAAAATGGTGGCCTTTGTGGCTGGCATGACCCATGCCTATGCATCAGTGACAATTGTCAATGGCAGTTCAGTGCTAACCTGGAAACAAATGGTCTTCGTAAGGCTCCTAATCTGCTTACAATAGTCAGCACCAGCTTATTAATTTGACACCCGCTCAAGGACCTTCCAGACTTCGTGAGAACATAGGTAACAATAGAACCAAGGCCAAACGACACAGCCATCTAAATACACAAGCTACGTCGAATCATACCCTTTCTAAACTACAAGCAAAACATCCTCTAGCCCCACTGCTTCATTATACAGATGAGAAAAATTCGGCTCGTGAAAATTAAGAGACTTTTCGAGTTAGTTCATGGTTGCACAGAGCTCAGTCTTCAGAGACAGAGAGATGTGGGTCTCTACCACTTAACTAGTTGCATGGTCTGTGGCAACCTAATTCCTCTCCCTGAGCCTCAGTTTACTCATCTCTACAATGGGGATTCTAATGGTTCTCACTTTACATTGTTGTCGCAAGGAATGAAACAACGGCTGTCAAGTACCTGGTGTAGAATAGGTGCTATGGTTCTTTCCTGGGTCATACAAACAAATTCTGACTGAGCCAGGATGAAAACCCAGGTCTCAGCATGGCACCCATCAAAGAGAATGGTATTTTTCATCTGTATCCCTGGGTCTATGAGCCAATCATTCTGGACACTGACCAACGCCTCGTTAGTTGAATGAAATATAAATAACTTCAATAAATCTCTTCCCCCCGGCAAATAAATGAAGCTTAGCAAGCCGTCCCGTAACCCCATGCTGAATCCATGAAACTGTAGGCAGACCAACATTTCCTGGCTAATTAAAATGAATGTTGTATCGATGAAAGATTATTTTAAAATGGCACTGATAGTGTTTAGACATTGTCATAACATCAGCCGGTGGATCACTAATTTGCAAATTTTACTAAAGATCTTGCCAATTAAAACCCCTTCTAGACACTCTCAAACACACTGTCAGTGACAGCTGATAGACCACATGGTAAAGACATGATCACATTAAAATCACACAAGACTGTTCTCCCTGGAAGGGCTGAGTGAGAGAGACAGGGGCATGTCCCCAAAAGCGGGTGCCACTGAGCCAACCCAGCCAGACTGTCAGAGGAGAAAAGCAAAGTTGGGGGTTTTACTTTACCTTAACTGCTTTCCAAAACAAACAATGAAACTTCTCAAAAAGTCTGTAGGAAATTGTCATCCTGTAAAATTGTCTTTCTCTTAGGGACGTAAGCCAAGAGAAGTGAATCTTGGACCAAAGTGAAACTCATCAAGATACAAGTCGGCTCACCTGGGAGCCAGTGGGCTTCAGCCCAGAGTCCTCTGGGGACAGTTTGCTGTTCTCCGGGGGTTTTAGAAGGGGAAACAGTAGAGATCAGAGTGTCTCTAGGAAGTCACTCCAATTAACAGTCACAGTGAATTCCTGTAAAAGTCAAGTTTACAAGCTCTGCCCCACAGTGGGTCACTGGGGGAAATTTTCCAGATTTGGAAGTTAAGACAATATGACAGGTCATGTACATAAATTGACAGATTTCATACACATAACCCTAACAGCCAACATGTGTTGAGTGCCTGCCATGTGCATTATGTCATTTATTCATTACAACAGCCCTATAACATTGGTGCTATCTTTATCTCCAAAGGACAGTTGAGGAAATTAAGGCTCAGAGATACTGCAAAACTCATCCTTGCACACACAGTCTCTATGCAACAGTGCTGGGATGTTAAACCCAGTCTCACCTGGCTCTAAGACCCTGGTGGTAAAACTCCATAGTGTATCAGGCATTATCCCTGAGATCTGTGGTCTATCCACACACTAGTCCATGGGAGATTATGGTCTTTTTCAATATCCAAGTATAATGTTTCTCCATTTGCTGAGATAGTCAAGAATATATCAAGTTATACAAATGTAACCACACATAAGATTACTGTACATATTCTATATAGACACAGAATGTAGTGCTTTATTGAGAATCAAGATTCAAAATATGTAATTATTTATGAAGAATATGAAATTAAAATGCATTATTAAATAAATTGGTAAGTAAATAAGATGGGGCTGGTGTTCCAATAACTACAGTTGTGTCACACATTACCCTAAAGCTTAGGAGCATAAAACAACCACATATTATGCACAGCTTGTCCTTGATCTGTGATGCCTGGGCCCTCAGCTGGAAGACTTGAGGCTAATGGCTGCAATCACCTGAAAGCTCACTCAGACGTCTGGGGATTGATGCTGGCCGTGAGCTGGGGTCCTCGGTTCCTTACCACGTGGGCATCTCCATGAGGTCGCCCCATGCAGACCTTCTCACAGCGTGTGGGCTGCGTGCTAAGGGCAAGCATCCTAAGACAGAGAAAGCCAGGGGAAGCTGTGTCACCTTTTATGACCTAGCCTTGGAAGTCACATAGCATTATTTCTACTGCAATCTATGCATCACAAGTGAGTCACTACAGACATCCCATATTCAAAAGGAAGGAAATCAGGATCTACCTCTTATTGGGAGGAATGTCAAAGTTCTGAGGAAAAAAAGGTGGGCTGACAATATTGCCATGGCCATTTTTAGAAAATAAAACATGCCATCAGTGGGAATATTTACCGTATTTAAAAGAACAAATTACTTATATACACACAATATGAACAGATTAGAGGCATCCATTTACCTATAAACATTATTATCTATTCTCTAAAGCAAACTTTTATACACCATACTAACTATAAAGCATTTTTATATTTTTATTTTTTAAAAACAGCTCTTCAAAGTATGCTATCTGAAAACCATTGTCTAAATAACCATATTTTAGGGATGAAGGTAATACAATTAAATTTTCTTTAAATATCATAATACAATGTCTTTTAGAAATTTAAATCAGCTTTTTCTTCTGTGTAAGTTTGTGACAGTTTTTTGCATGTGCATAAAGACCTTGGACGATAAAGACCGCTAGCAGTTGAACTGTTCCTTCCACTATTCCTGGGTAGGTAAGACTGAATCTAAATCATCCTTATGTTTTTATTGTTTTATCTATTAAAATCCCAAGCAGAAGAAAAATGTGACCTAACACCTTCTTTGATCTTTCAGAATCAAAGATAGGCAGGGTTCACTATTTGATTTCAAAATGTTTGGGGAATTTCCAGAGATCTTTCTGCTATTGATTTCTAATTTCATTCCATCATGGTCAAAGAACACGCTTTGAATGACTTGAACACTTGTTATAAATGTTCTGTGTACACTTGAGAAGAATTTGTGTTCTGATGTTTTTGGGTAGAGTGTTCCATAAATGTCCATTAAGTCGTATTGGTTGATTGTATTGTCTGAGATTTTTATTAATATATCCTTTCTAATTTTCAGTTCACTTATTCTGTTATTGAGCTACCAGTATTGAAATCTTTAACAATAACTGAAAGTTTACCTATTGCTACTTGAAATGCTACCAGTTTTTGCTTCATGCATTGTGAAGTTCCATTAGTAGGAGAACAAACATTTAGGATTCTTAGATTCTCCGGATGAATTGCCCTCTTTGTCTTTATGAAATGAACTTCTTTATACCTTATAATATTCTTTGCTATGATATCAATTTTTTCTGGTGGTAACATAGTTGCTCCAACTTCCTTTTGACTTGTGTTAGCATGTATATCTATTTCTATAAACTTTATACCTATTTGTATCTTTATTTAATGTGAATCTCATATAGGTAGTGTATAATTGGATCTTTTTTAAACTCCAATCTGATAATGTCTACCTTTTAATCAGGTGTTAGGGCCTTTTAAATTTAATGTGATTAATGATATAGTTAAGTTTAAGTCTATCATCTTTCTATATGTTTTCTATTTTTCTCATCTTTTTTTTTTTCGCCCCTCTTTCTCTTTGCTTCCTTTGAGGTGAATTGATTTTTTATGATTCATTTTATCTCCTTTGCTAGCTTATTAGCTATACTTTTCCTTTTTTTATGAGTTTAGTGGTTATTTTTAGGGTATAGTATATACATATTTAACTTATCCCAGTCTACCTTCAAGTAATACCATACTACCTCTCATACAATATAAGAACCATACGATAGTATACTTCTATTTCTCAATTTCTAGCCTCTGTGTTATTGCAATATATTTTATATTTACATACGTTATAAACCCCACATTACATTTTAGTTTAAATGGTTAATAATCTTTTAAAGAGATAGAGTAAGAAAAATATTTATATTTACCCATGTAAGTCCCTTTGTTTAGACCAGTGTTTTTCAACCTCCTTACTGATGACATTCCGTGCTGTGGGGGGAAGTCCCGTGTGTTGTGGAATGTTTAGTAGCATCCTTGCCCTCTATCCACTAGATGCCATAGCAGTCCACATACCCTCTCCCAAGTTGTGATGACCAAAAATGCCTCCAGGTGTTGCCAAATGTCCAGGGAGTTGGGGTAAAATCACTCTCAGTTGAGAATCATTGGTCTATATCCAAATTTCCAGTTGGTATCATTTCCTTCTTCTTGAAAGACTGCCTTTAATATTTTGTGTAGTAAGGGTATGCTGGTGATAAATGCTTTCAGCTTTTGTATTTCTAAAAAAGTCATTATTTCACCTTCATTTTTAAGAGAGATTTTGACTGAGTGAAAAATCATAATAGGCTAACACTTCTGTTCTTTCAGCACTTTAAAAATATGGCTGTCGCCTTCTTACTCTCATTGTTTCCGACAAGAAATTTACTGTCATCCTTATCTTTGTTCCTCTGTATGTAACACATGTTTTTTCTCCGGCTGCTATAAAGATTTTTCTCTTTATCACTGGTTTTGAGAAAATTGATTATGATGTACCTTGATGTAGTTTTCTTCATGCGTCTTGTACTTAGGGCTCATTCTTATAGGCATAAATCTTAATCTACAAACAGGTATGTGTGACAAATATCAGATTTCTTTTGTTATATTAACTCAAGTTAAATCTAACTTGGTGCCAACCCTTCCCAACACACAGTGGGAAATTCAGTCACAGTCATTACTTTCCCTTCCCCACTGGGGTGGGGAAGTTCCCTGGGCCCTACACAGACAGGGAGGCCTCGTTAATCATGGGTCATCAACGTGCCTTGGTTGCAATAGTGATACTCAAGGTTCTTGTTCACAGCCGCTTCTGTCTCTAATCTGTGCCTGGGACATGGAAACCTTCAAGTGGCCAGAGCCCCGTGCCCATCTTTACTATGGGAGCTGGTACAGTTTGGATGTCTGTCCCTTCCAAGTCTCATATTGAAATTTGATCCCCAATGTGATGGCGTCAGGAGGTAGGGCCTCGTGGTGAGTATTTGGGTTATGGAGGAAGGTCTGTCATGAACAGATTAATGCCCTTCCTCAAGGGTGAGTTTTCACTCTATTAGTTCCCACAAGATCTGATTGCTTAGAAGAACCTCATGGCTTCCCCCCTCCCTCTTGCTTCCTCTCTTGCTATGTGATCACTGCACATGCCAGACCCTTTCCCCTTTACCAAGAGTGGAAGCAGCCTGAGACCTTCACCAGAAGCAGCTGCCGGTGCCATGCTTTCTGTACAGCCTCCAAAACTGTGAGCTAAATAAACCTCTTTTCTTTATAAACTACCCAGGCTCAGGTATTCCTTTACAGCAACACTAAATGGACTGAGACAGAGCTATCTCCCTAGGCCCAGTACTTTTCCCCTAGGCCTGCCCCTCTCTCCCGGAGTGCTGTGGCAGGGTCCTTCCTCTTTCTATGTCAAGGGACTCTCTCCTTCACCACTCTGAGAGGCTTTCCTCCCTCTTCTTTTTTCCTCTTCCAATATCCAGCACAATCTATTCAATAAGTTTGTTTTTGAAGAAAAACAAACAGGGAAATCAGATAACCACAAAGAGCTTCTGCTTTCTACCATGAAAAAAAAATCTCTAAAGTGAAGAAATGCCAATAGCATAGCCACCTACTTGGAAAGAGGATGAAGGGGGAAAGTTGGATAGCAAAATCCAAGTTAGCATTGAAGATTATCCTGCCATCTATACCAATCATAATATAAGGTGGTAAGTGGTATAATACATATGAACAAAGTGCTATAGGAACACTTCGGAGGAACCTATTAAGAAGGCAACAGTAAGGTGGATCTTAGAAAATAAAAGAGAGTGTGCAAGGCCAAAAGGAAGGTCTTCCAGGGAGAGGGAGAAGCTTGTGCAAAGCCAAGTTGTGGAGAATTCTGGGAACAATGACAGGAGAAGAGAGAGTTGTGTGGCAGTGTGTGCAGAGGGAGGAGGGAAGAAATAGGAGAGTTACAGGAGAGGAAGCTGAAGAACTTAGTCAATAGCTAATCCTGAGGGGCTTTATATGCTAAACTAAGAAGCTCAGATGTGATACTGCAGGGAGCTTGCAGTCAGCAGAGGTCATTTAGGTATAAGAATGACATAAGTAGCTCTATATTTTATTGTTATGTGGTTATCAAAAATTAAGAAGACTATATTCGTTTTCTGTTGCTGTGTAAACTATTACTGCTTTAAACAACACACATTTAATATCTCACAGTCTCTGTGGCTCAGGAATCCAGACACAGTTTCTCTGGGTCCTTGGTTCGGCATCTCTCACGAGCCTGCAGTCAAGGCGTCAACTAGGACTGAAGTCTCATCTGAAGGCTTGACTGGAGGAAGACCTGCTCCAAGCCCAGGTGATTGTTGGCAGCGTTTAGTTCCTGAGAGATTGTTGGACCGTGGACCTCAGTTCTTTCCTGGCTATCAGCCAGAGGCTGCCCTCAGTTCCTTGCTGCCAGGCTTCTTCATGGGGCAGCTCACAACATGGCTGCTTGTTTCACCAAAGCCAGCAAGAGCAAGAGTCTGCTGGCAAGAGGGAAGTTACAGTCTGATGTGACATAACCATGGAAGCAAAATCCTATCACTTTAGCTGTATTTTATTAGTCAGAGGCTAGTCACAGGTTCCACCCACCCACCCCACACTCAGGCAGGGGGATTACACAAGAGAATGAATACCAGGAGGAGGGGATCATTGGTCAGCATCTGAGAGCCCATCTACACGAAGAGAAAAGAAAAGCAATTATTCACTGGCAGCTGCCTTCTAGGCTTGAAGTGGGCAGTCACAACTACTGGTCTAGCTAGGTCAATAAGTAAAAATTCTAATTGTCATGACACTGCACATGTGTCTCTAAATAGACTGCCACCTGTTCAGTGTGGGCTTACCTCCAAGTAGAATCAAACAGTTAACAATTTCATGAATTAAGAGTGTTCACTTACCCTGTGAAGGATAAATGTTTCTGAGCTTACATAAAAATTCGTGCATTTGTTAGAAAGGACAGAAATTTACCAAGCCTGACTTAACTATTGGACATCATTTACATGACTGCTCAAGTATCACTTCTTCAATAATGTACATGAGTTCTTTAAGAATGGGATCCTCAAGCATCTACAACTCACAAGGAATCAAGCCTGATCCCATTCTTATAGAACTCATGTGCATTATTGAGGAAGTGATATCAATGTTCAATAGACAGGTAAAGAAGGATGACCCTTTAAGGGAGATTAAAAAGGTCTAGCCAAAGATATAACATAAACATCAAGAGGGAGGAGATATGCAAATGTTTCTAAAAGGTAATGGTCAACATTTATGAGAGATGCACTATGATGAGATTTGAAGAGTGTTCATTGTGTTCAGTTACACAGAGGTCATGAGTGACCTTACAGTCATTTTAATGAAGTGATGGGGATGCAATGTAGATTGTAATGAGCTGGGGAGTGAGTGAATGATAAAAAAAAAAAGAAGGTATGGCTTAGCTATAAAAGGATGGGAGAGACTGGACAGATGCTAAAAGATAAGGTATAATTGAGGTAAGGTGATTTAAAGATGAATGAGAGTTTACAGTGGTGAAATGCTGATGGAAAAATCAGTGGAGATGTGAACCATGAGAGAGAAGACAGAGTATATTGGTAAAGATGATGCAAAGCAGGAGGGGATGGAACCCAGACACAAGAGGAGGAGGTGGCTTTGGAAGGGAGGAATAATTCCTTGTTCCAACAGAAGGTTGAAAGGAAAGGATGCATGTAGATGCAGATAGGTTTCAAGACTTGATAGGAAAAAGTTAGGGTAAAAGCAAGAAAACAAAAGTTGTGTGTGTGTGTGTGTGTGTGTGTAGGGGGCTTCTTTGAAATGGCTTCTATTTCCTTTAGGAATAGAAATGAGATCATTTGCAGATCCGGAGAGTGGAAATGATAACAGAGGTGGATTCTTATGTGAGAAATTTTTTCTTGTGAGTACAAGAACTATAAGCTTGTATTCCTACAAGCTTAAAAAATGAAAACAATTTAGTCGATCTCTTTTCTAAATAGTAGGTACGTTTTTAATGGCTTTCTCTACTGAATTCAATCATTTTGGCTTGGGTCTGGGTGGTGGCTGTATTTTGCTTACTAAAATAATCTACTTTATTCCACATGAATGCAAACTCAAATCACATTTTCAGAAGCACTGGGTTTAAATATGTTATCAACAATTCTTTCTTTCCTGACTACCCTATTCAAGATACAGTTTCCTGGATCTTGTTGAGGATTTCAGCATGACAGCTACATTGCAGCTATGACTAGAACATTTCACTATTGATATCATTTCAGCAATAACTCAGGTCCTCACCATTTTAAGGAGGAAGTCTCTCGAAATTTTCTAATGTTTTTCCAAAAATTTCAAAATCTAAATATAGCCAAAACATTGCAGGTATCTAGAAGTTAACCTTCACGTTTACACAAATCTCCCAAATGTCAAACTCACCGTCACTTCATCCAGCATCTCTTTGGGTTTACCAATACCCTTCTTATTTCCCTAATCAATTTTTTCTTATTCCTACTTGTGGCATATCAAACACCTTTTAACTTAGGCCTATTTTTGGCTCTGGTCTCTGAAATTATGTTTATTTTTAAGTTGTTCTTTGATTCTGAAGACTTATTAAGGCATTAATGAAGAGAGCAACTTGATGGGTGTCAAAGGAGTTTCCAGTGAAGAGTTGCCAAAGATCTGCTTGATTACAGGGGCCTGTCTTTGAAAATAACAGAGGAGGGTTGAGCTTTGTAATTAAATCTCTAGGTGCCTGAGCTTACAGGGACCTCCAGAAAAGATAAGATGAACCCAATATAGGTGATTATTCAAGGCTATTAGCAAGACAAGCCAAAAAGCATAATAATAACTCATAATTTAAGAGGAGCTTTAATTAAAAAGCAAATGTTGAGAGAATATCTCCAGCAATATGAGTGGTAACTCTCTATTACCTGAAAAATGAAAGCACTTTTATCCACATTATCCAGAAAACTTTCGCCTTCCACTTCACTTAGGAATAACACACACTGCCTTTCTTTTCATATCAGTCCCTTTGGTTCAAATCTTTCTGTTCCAGAAGTATTGGACCAACTTTTTCAAGAGGGTTGCCGATTTCTTTACCACTACATCGAAGTTGTCACCACACCATCATGACTGCCCTGCCACTCCTGTTTTGCTCCTTCAGGTACAGTTAACGTCATTTCAAGTAGGATATGGGGCATGCAGGACCACAGACCGGGTAGGGGGCTGCCTGCCAAAGCAGCATGTGGGAAAGGAAGCTCCCAGGAACCAGTTAAGACAGGAAGAGTGTTGCGTCAGGAGCAATCAGAGCCAAGGAGATGAAAATCTAGGAACCCAAATCATCAAGAAAAGACTGGATCATACATCAGGCTGAATAGGGAAGCCAAGAGTAGGTGAGGGTAGGCTGAACAATGAGTGAAGTCCATGAATATCACGCACGTGTTGGGATACATGTTCTCAGTTGCCATTCTCACTAGCCACAGATAGATGCACAGAAGGAATATTGTATTATGGAAAATTATGCTTCTATTTATCTTCACACGAAGATTAGTTTGACATTAAAATATAAATGTATAAATGACATTATAGGAGACAATAAACTAAATTCCATGTTTTTCTCCCTGAAAATTCTGTATGTGAGTTGAACGCTTATTTTTAAAGAACTTGGCCAGTACATACATCAGGATGGAACATGGGCCACACAAATTACTCCCAGGCCCCATTTTACTATTGCTTTACTGAATACCTCCCCGCTATGTGAAATGACTCCCTCTTTAGTTAGAATACCTCTTTTTAGGTGTCACATTATATGACACTCAGGCCACAAGAAAGACGTGACAAGAATTGTGATATTTGTTCATTTTGTAGTCTTGAGTATAGATTGCATACAGAGAAACAAGACTGCACAGTAATGGCCTTTCACACACACACACAAAAATTGTCACTTGTCATTTCTCTGGTTCAATGTCCCTCTTCCTCAAAGCATTCTCTCTTCCTCTCCCTACTTCTCCCCAGAGCAAACCAACTTTGCCCCCATCTCCTACTGTGGGATCTCTCAGCTCAACTCTCCCAAGCCCAGACTTGCCATCTAGGTTCTGAAGTTTTATGGTCCTCCTCAAGAAGTTCCATCAGACCATGAGCCCAGAAAACGGTGATCTCTGAGGGGCAGAAGACAGCTAAGTGACATTGAAAGTCAGCGTGTGCCCAAATGAAAATCACAGACCATGGAACAGGAGATGAGCATGGATCATATGGATAAAGAAAGCCTTAAGGGGCACCTGATATTCCCTATTGATTTTGTTTTTCTGGAGAACCCTAACTAATGCAAGGTGAGATTTTTCTTGTCCAACTATACAGACTGCCAGGTGGACGAGGCTCTTTAAGGCGCTATGCTAGGCTAAGTGCCTCGTAAATCAGGAATATTTCAATACAGCAATTTCAGTAGTAAAACAGGGTCACTGGAGTTTTTTGAATAAGGAAACTATGTGAAGAACATGATGACTTGCAAAAATTGTGACTGATGTACACAGTATGGATTGTAGAACCAGGAATGAATGAATGAATAAATAAATAAATAAATAGTTAAACAAAAATATATCTAATTCATAGTTAGATAAGTAGTTCATCCATTTGCTCACACAATGAAAATTTGTTGAGCACCTATTATTTGTCCAGCAGTGGTGAGCAAAGCAGATATAGTCTTGTCTTCATGGAGCTGATAATCTAACAGAGAAAGAAACAGTAAGTAATTAATGGCACACATTGCAAATCATGATGCTATAAAGAAAAGGAGTAAGGTATTATAAGAGGCTACAGCAGAGGGGTTGTGAGACCAGGGACTTGACAAGGCAGAGCTCACTGTGACCTTAGCTAAGTCAGGTTAGGTAGGTAAGTAGGGCAGAAGACAAATCAAAGTCGATTGAAATATGAATAAATCAAAGAAAGAGGAAGGAGAAGAAAAAGAAGGAGCTGGAGATGCATCATTGAATGGAACAGATAAAACCCCTGCCCTTAGGGAGTGCACATCCAAGAAGGGACAGGCAGGTGGGCGCCGGAATGGGAGCCCAGAGCTGAGACTGTCGGTGTGGGAATGAAGGATGTAGACACAACTGTGGCCACAGTCACCAAGGGAAAGATGCCAAGAGAGACACACAGACGATCAGGGAAGAGACTGAGAAAATGTCCCCTGATGGGAAGACTTGGAAAAAGAAAAGGCATTTAGAAGAATCCAGAAAAGGAGACAGGAAAATGTCTGCATTGGAGATAAGAACATTTTAGATTTATAAGATAACTATGAAAGGTTGTAGTCCAGGACTGTCAACTTCCAGGAGAGAAGAAACCTTTGACCATTTTTAATCAAAGAATCTCTCTAGAGAAAAGGGCCATAAGACTGTGATGACTTAGCTAAAACGGCTGTGGGGCAACCTACCTTGAGCCTTTGTGTGGGTTCAAGTGGAGACAAAGCCCACTTGGGACTGACCCATGGAGGGTGCCTGGCCACTGACACTGCTGAGTGACTAAAGGGACAGACAGACAAATACACAGAGTGGTCTAAAGGCAAGTGGACAAGAGAACAAGGAAGAAAATAATGAACTGTCTATTTCACACATGCCAGAGCTTCCTGTACAGAAAGGAAGGCACGCCATATTTGATATCTATCGACATCCTTCCACTTTCTATCAGGTTTTAAAAATGACTAATAAAAAAACCTCTGAGTCTCCTCTACGCCCCTTACTCCTTTATTTTCTGGTCCAGAATCCTTTTTAGTGGATAATTCTTTAACAGCATTGAGGTACGCTTAGAAAGAAAACTAACTTAAAAAAAAAAAAAAGAAAGAAAACAAAACTCCCAAACTTTGACCAGTGAACTAAGAAAAATGAGTATTTCAAAGTCAAGCTGTGTAGAAAAAGAAGGCTCGGTTGCCTCACATACACTACTAAAGCTAACTTCAGAATGGATGTGGAAAATAGGGTTTGTTAAGAATCTAGAGATTTCATTAGGGTCTATACTGTAATTTTGCTTAATTAGGCCCCAATAATTAATGCTGTGAGCATAATAGAGAAGTGATAGGACAAAATGCTGGTGTGAAAAGCCCTGTGGAAGTAATGTATCTTCTACTAGTAATGATCGTGTTCCTTTTTATTATTAAAGATGCAATTAAAAGAATTTGTGTTTTTCCCTTTTGTATGAGGAAATAATAAAGATTGTATGTGATATCCTGATTTTCCATATGTAGTGACACTAGAAATGTAATTAGCTGTATTTTTTTTAACAAATCATCTTGAATGACTCTAATGACAACTTAAAGATTCTAAAACAGAATGTTGACTCATTATTTGAGTGGAAATACAGTACTGATGTTCTGTTAACCTAAGTTGCTAAAGACATAATATCTACTATTTTTTAAAGTGCTACTCTAGGCTAGGTATATGCTAATTGCTTTAAAGAAGTGACATGCCTCCTACAAAATGACTGCTGGCAAAAACCTGGGAAGGGAGTGATCTCCTTGTGATTAAAGGAGAAAGTGAGAGAAAGAAGGGAAGGAGAGAGAGAGTAGGATGACTGTTTTCTGGATGACTCTTTATGTTCATGTTTATGCATTAAGGCCTGATATCCACAATCATGAGCATTCAGTAACTGGTTGAGGTTGATTATGGTTTTGATGATGATGACAAATATAACCTTCTTCCCAATCCCGAAGTGGTACATCAACAGGAAATACTATCATCTCCAATTTGTAGGCAAGGGAAAAAGGGGACAGTTTACATTTTTTATAGCAATCTCTTTTTGTCTTATATATTATCTGTAATCTACAGAAAGAAAGAAGTAACAGCAACAAAACTTGGAAAATCTCCAATAATATCATTTTAAGATCTGTAAATCACCTTTGTAAAATACATACCCCCTCTTGTCCCCTGGCGCCCTTTGGCTCACTGCCCATCATGGTTAAATGGTTCACATTCTAATTATACTTTGGCATCAGTCTACCAGGAGAACATAGGTATTGCTTGATTTTTCACATGCTGATTGCCATACCCCCGTCAAATTGTCACATTTGCAGAATTAACTAAACTGAGTATGAACCTGTTGTGTGGGAAGAACCAGAGCTTCCCAATGAAGGGATTTTTCAGGCTATAGTACAAACTGTATTATTTGGCAGCACTTCCTGGTAAAGTGTGAGCAGCAGAGCTCTTCATGGGCTTCTCACCCAGAAAAAGGGCCACTGTCTAAGCAGTATGTGGAGAGGAAGGTGAAGCATGGGTCAATTGAGGCAGAGAATCTAGAGTCATGATGGTGCTGCTGAAGCCTGCTCTCCTGAGAACGCCAGTATGCAGTGAAAGCCAGCTGTCTTGAAAATACTGCCCTGCACATAGTAAGTGCTCAATAAACATAAACAATTATGTTTGCTCATAGCAAATATTTTCTTCCTAATTGATTGGAGAACATTTCCACAGCCACATCTTTTCACCTTTGTAAGAAATAAGAATCAGAAAACTTACTTTGTCAGTATCATTTTGAGAACTACTTTCTAGCCGTCAAGAATGCTTAAATGACATAGTGATTCTACTCCAGGTATCCTCAGAACATCCCTATGGAGCAGGCATGACTAGGTATTAATAATCCCAGTTTATAGATGTGGAAACTTCAGCTCAAACTTGACATCACACAGGGAGTCCTAAGTTATCAAAACAATAAACAATACTTTCTGACAGTAAGCTTAGATTTCTAATCAATAAACAGAATAATAAACTACATCTAAAAAAATGAATGAATTTTATATACAACTTTAATAGCAAATTTTGATTACATATACTCAACATGGCAAAATTAATTATATTAATGTTCCCAAGTTCATTGGACTGAATAGGAAATTAGATCAGTAACATGTGGAGCATCAACCATGTGGAAGGCACAGTGGTATGTACAAAGCATGTAGAAATTACAGTCCCTGTTCATTAGGTGAGAAAGAGAGAAAGTTAAGTGCACATAAAAAGTAACTTTTTCAAAAAGAAGAAAAAGATATTCCTAAATTTCAAAGTGTTGTATAACATCTAGACTAGGAATTGGCAACATTTTTCTGTGAAGGGCAAGATAGTAAATATTTTGGGCTCTACAAGTCAACTCTGTTGCAACTATTCAATTCGGCAGTTGTAACTTAGTAGCCAGCTCAAAAGCAGCCATAGACAACTTGTAAAGGGTGTGGCAGTATTCCAATAAAGCTTTATTTAAAAAAACAGACAACAGGCTGGATTTGACCCAAGAGCCATAGGTTGCTGACCCTTGATCTAGACAATAACTTATAAATGTGTAGTTCTCTCATTTTTCTGGTAATTAAGCCTATTCCTTAAGTATTCATTATTTAGTTTTTGAGTAGGTAATAAAGCGTACAAAATGCAAGAAGGTCCAAAAGGTATTCAGTAAAAACTACAATGTCTCCTCTCCCCGCCTTACCACTATCTCCTGCTTCCCCGTTTCTCACTTCTCCTTCTCAAATGCACTTTCGTTAGTTTCTTGTGGATCCTCCCAGGGATAAAGCTATGTAAATCATGGCAGCTTTCACAAATATAACCCTGATTTAATCCTCACTACAGCTCTGTGAGTAGGGAGATTATCTGCTCTTATCCCCATTTTGAAAATGCGGAAACTGAGACTCAGAAAAGCCAAGTTACTTACCCACGGCCATACGGTTAATAGCTGAAGCTCAAACCCAGTGTTCCTCTACACAGTACACTGCTTCCAAAAGAGTGGCTCTTTAAATAATCACACATCTTATAAAATGTGGAATAATGCTGGATTTTTATTTTTTAAAAAGAGAATAATTGAATTGGGCTTAGTGGCAAGTATAGCCTTAATCTCAAAAGCTGCTATCTGCCCTACTTTTTGCACTTGACTCCACTCCAGGACGTCTTCTTTCCTTCTCAAGCCAGGAATGTCATATTGGATGTAAGCTGTCTATGCCATGGGGGAAATGCAGCACTTAGCACTGGCAAGTGCTGTATTGTGCACCACAGAATGTCAGTAAACCTCGGGGTCTTCACGCACAGGCTGTAAACTCTGCCTCTTCCCTCATTCGCTCCCCCCAGCCAAAAACTCATGCTCAGCACCTTTTCTTAATAGCTTTTATTTCCTCTCTAGTGAGCCGTGTGTTCAGTGCACCATATCCGCATGTTCTCGCCACATTTCTTTGTATATCTGAACCCTGGACATCTTTAAAGGTTAACTCAGGCTGATCTCGTTCCTAGAGGATCCTATGATAACTGGCAAGCTTCACTTTCTTTCCGTGGATTACAAAAGTTTCATGGTCTGAACTTGATGGTTCTAATCTTATTGCATTATCGTTTAATGGTTCATGTATGGCTCATCTCGAAAAGAATATTTCTCAAAATCTAAAAACATACTTTATTTTCAGTAGTGTATCACCTACTTCTTATCTGCAGGCTATAAGAAATTCACATAATAGGTGTTTGAGAGATATTTGTTGAATAAATGAATGGATGGATGAGATACTTAAACCTTCAGCTGGAAACATATATTTATCTACCACGATTCCCTTCATTGGTGTTGTCAAGGACATTGCATCACCCTTAGTACCGAGAACGGGTATGCTTTACCTACATGTGACTGGGCTTTGCTCTTAGAGCCACTGTGAATCGTGTGACTTTTGAACATGCCTTTTAGTGGAGCATGCTTTTTAAGCCTTAAACCTTACACAGAACCCCACACCATATAAAACAAGCTCAGAATTCCTCTGGCTGAGCAGGTGGGTAGAAGAATGCTGAAAATCACCTTTGATCTGCTCTCACCGGCTATGCCTGGTCCTGACTACCTCTGGAGCAGCCAAGGACTTCATGCGACAAGATCTGATGACTCTCACTCTCTCTGCATCGGCCTCTAGGTTTTTCTGGCCCACTTCTAGAAAATGCAGAAGACTCACAATCTACTAAACTCATTCTTGGCTTAATTTAATCTTTCTTACTATTTCGTATTTGTACCATTTTCATGAACCATTGTGTTTTTTATTTTATTTTATATTTTGTCAGGCATCTGAAATTATATCTGACACAAGGCATAGGAAAGCCAGATAGATGGATGGCTCTCTACAAAACTAGTTCTAGTGCTATAATGTTAATGGACAAACAAGGTACATAAACACTTGTGAAAAATTCTCCTTAGTCAATAGCTACACATAAAACTCGCAGAAACTTTTCAGCGTGTAGCACCATTCTCTCGTGGTAGAGCCACACTGGGACTCCTTGCGTTGTGCTGAGCAGGGTATGGCCAATGACATCCACAGTACAAAGAACCCTTGCGTGAATGGGAATGGGATATAGAAAAGAAAGTGTTGAAAGATTTCCTCTTAACAATGATTGCTAAAAAGCTAAAATCTTCACACTGCTATATAGAGTACTATGATCACAAACTTTCAGCCTGGGAAATTAGTCTACATGATGATAAAAATCAGCTCTCCAATGTGTGTTCTAATAGAAGGAAGAAGTGAAACGATAACCAAATCAGTCGTGGGTATTCCATTCTTTTCAATGTCTTCTCCCAGAGCGTTATTTCTCAGGAAATTTATGACCTTAATAAGTTTCCTTTATCTTCATATTAACGTTGGACTGCATTGATTTTATCTGCCTAATGCTATTACAGTTGCTTATCCTGTTAGTGTGCTGAGATCTTGGCGTCTTAAGCTTTCCCAGACTCACTTCCTGATGACTATATAAAGTTCAGGATCAATGGTTTTCAATGGTTCTTACATGAGTGAGTAGAAATACCGATTAAAGACTGGAAATGGAATGGCACACTTGCCTGTGGATCTCAGAGCAATTTACCAAGCATCATTATATGATCTTATGATGTTGAGGGCAAGCGATTGTGTCCGCATTTGCTCGTGGAGCTGCGAAACCCAGGGCCCGTTTCTCGCCTTGCGTTATGCCCCACCAGGCTTAAGGCAACCCTGGGAACTCTTCAGGAATCAGCAGGGAGGCTGGTGGAAACTCTGCACTGCAGGGGGTTAGAGGTTAAACCTGCCGTTCAGTTGTCCCACCAGGAATCCCACAGCAGATTGGTTACTTCCAGAGATTAGCTCCTTCCAGTTGAACTAATGGGTATCCTTTTAGATCCAACCGGAGTTTCACATTTTGAAGCTGTTGACCCAGATCTTGCCCATTCGGAGACTGCTGCTGGTCAGGTGGAGATCTCAAGAAAGCAGGGTACATTTCCCCCACTGACTCGGGAAAACAAAGACTTGACATTCTGCCTCCTTCTCCCAGTGACTACTGCAAAACTTTCCCTTTCACTTTCTATATACACCTTGTGGGTTGCCTTTGTCTTCAATAACATTTATTAGGTTATGCCTTCTGAGTATAAAAGCAATTACCAGCATAGAAATGTTTGAAAATACACAAAAGCACAAAGATAGGATTTAAGATGATGCATATCTTAAATCAAAGAGCCACTTAAATCAAAGATGATTTAAGATATGCACTTAAATCATGCATACTCTGACCACCCAGAATTAAACAGTTAACACTCTTTAAATATTTCCTTCCAGTCTTTTTTCTATACAGTTTACACATAACACACAGAAGCCAAGCCGCACACATTATATATATTGTAGTGGCTTTTTACACTTAATAATACATCATGAATAGTTTTGCAGGTAAGTAAATATTCTTTACAGCATGATTTCTAAAGGCTTCACAGTAGTCCATGCTGAGTCATTTTTTAATTTATTAAATTGTTTTGCCATTGAGATTTGGGTCAATTCCAAGTTTGCACCATTATAAAAAAAATACTGTATGAATATAGTTGCATGACAGTTGCTATATATGTGTATCTCTGATAATTTTCTTAGGATCCCATGGAATTGATGGATTAAAGGAGAAGAATATTTTAAAGATCTTTGATACATAGCTTCTAATGCACACACACCCTCAAAAAAAAGTACCAAGTTATAATCTGATTAGCAGAGAATTAGAGTTCCCAAAATATTTGTTCTCCTACCCCCTCCCCCTTAAGTTTGCTCTAAAGGTTCATAGTAACGTGATTTTTCATGGATAGGAATGTTGCTGGGGAGTGGAGGAAGTGGTGTGAGTCCTTTAGAACACAGCGTGATTCCACCAAGACCCCCAAGACCCCTAAGGCATTTAATATTGGGGAAGGCAGGGTGGAGAGTAGACCCATGCTTTCTTTTTCCTTGAAAACAAAAAGAGCTCCAAGCCCAGGTCTTGCTCCATTACTTTCTACAGTCAAGAAAGAACCAAACCCCAAACTTGGTTTTTTTGCATATAAAAAATATAAAGCCATATGAATAATCTCTACACAACTAATTTGAGATATTTTTTCCCTGCTAATAAACAAGACAGCTTTTTTATTTTTCAACCTGTGCAAATGGCTCAAAGTTTCTATTTTTCTCAAACTGTCAAGAAAAGGATTCATTATTCTTTGCACATATACGTCTACATTTTGCTGTGAAAGTCAATATTTATTGCACTTTTTTTCTACATTTCTTAATGGAACATGTGTGTGATTATTGAATAAACATGAATGTATTGAGTTTTGCAACACTTCTACTCCCGTAATTTGTTAGGATTTTTTCACTCCTCTAACTCAAAACAGATTTATTTTTCTAATAAGATTTTGCAAGTGCTTCATCCACAGTATCCACTAGATTTATTTCATTTTCAAAATATAAACTGCTGCACCTGGGCAGTGATTTTTGATCACCCCAAATGGTTTATAATGGTTTCTAGAATAGAACAATGGCATGCATACTCACCAGATGTACCTCAGCTCATGCATTACATTTTGGTTCAAATTTTTTGGTCTACTTATTCCATCTCAATCTCTCTGACCACATTCTCAGGCTTTATTTCATCCTCATTTGCACATCATGCAAGAGAGCACTTCAGCTGAATAAAGCATCCTTTGAAAGGTTTTGCGTGGAGATGGAAGATCTAATGAATTTCTTTTGAGCAAGTTTATTATTGTATTATTATTTATTAAAGCATTATTTAGTATTTATTTATTATAATTATTTATAAATTTTAAAATGTATAAATAAAAAGTATTCAGTAATTTTTATTAATTATTACGTATTGACACATTCCTGTTATACTCCCAACTTTACAGAGCTTTTAGGTAGTATTGTCTTCTCTCCTAAGGCATCCTTGCAGTATTCCTCATTAAGACGACTCAATTCCAGGCCGGGCGCGGTGGCTCACGCCTGTAATCCTAGCACTCTGGGAGGCCGAGGCGGGTGGATAGCTCAAGGTCAGGAGTTCAAAACCAGCCTGACCAAGAGCGAGACCCCGTCTCTAAAAAAAAAAAAAAAAAAGAAGACTCAATTCCAAACCAAAATTTTCAACTGGGTTAGTTTTTCCCACTGTTAATAATAAATTTTGTGATTTTTAAAAAATATATAGATGGAGCTACTTTTTTTTAAGTTTGAAAAATGTCCCAATTCTATGACAAGATTTTACTGCCCAACACACACCCACCAGACCTTCCTATACTTTGCCATAATAAAATGAATCCATAGAAATAAATGCAGGCAATACACAGGACTTGAAAATTTACAAATTAGTCAATATTTTCATTGTTATCCTTTGTCTTAGCAAAATAATGGTGTTTTTAGGCTTGGGACATTAAGCTGGTGGTTAAGCAACGTTTTTATAGAGATATTTGTGGAGTCTTTAATATCATTAGTAATCCCTCTGCCCCCACCCCATACACACACACAAAAAAAAAGCACAGTTTTTCACAAAAGAAGAGAGACATTAATTCACATTCTTTACTCCTCTAGGCTAAGTACATGTCTAGATTTATTATTTCCAACCACAACCTTTCCCCTGAGGTCAAAATAACAACTCACATAATAGCACTGCCTCGACATCACCACTTGGATGGTCAATAAACAACTCAAACTTAATAACCTATCTAAGAAAATACTCTTGCCGTACCCTTCAAATCAATACCTCTCCTCCAGTCTTATAGATCTCAGCAGTGTTCAAAGTAAGACCCTAAGGGCCAGGTTTGACTGTTCTTCCCCCTTCCCCAACATGCAGTTCAACACCAAGTCCCATGGGCACTAACCTCCAATATATGCCAGTCACCCACCTTCTCTCCATAGCCAGTGCTACCATCTTGGCACAAGCCACTATCATCTCTCACCTGAAATTCAGGAACCTCTCCGTGGATTTCTCTCTGTTTCTGCTTTTGATCAATTATTATACGTTCACTGCAGAGCAAAGTGTAAACCAGACTATGATGTCCCTCTCCAAATCCCACACTGGCTTCCAGTACACTCAGAATAGAGGCCCAGCTCTGCCTACATGAATGGGCCACGACCCCTCTACAACCACATCTCATACCACCGTCCCTTCACTTCCTATGATCTGGACTTCCTGGTGTTTTGTTCCCCAAACATGCCAAGCACATGGTTCTCTTGGATTTTGCTCTTTTCTGCTTCACCAAGTGGAACTCTCTCCCACTTATCCTTGCATGACTGACATAGGAGCCCCATTGGAGAAGAAAACTCCTCTCTCATTCACCACTGTAACCACAATGTCTACATTTACATGGTAGGTTCTCAACAAATACTCACTGAATAAATGAATTTCTCAATCAATCAGAAAGTCAAACTCATTGGTTTGTCATTCAAGGCTCCTCACAATCCTGCCCTAACCTACCTTTATAGGCTCTCTCCCAATATGTACGTACAAGCCACACATCAGGCTTGTCACTGTTTCCTAAAGACACAGTGAAATTTCATACTCATTAATTCATTCTCAATCATCCTTTCTTACCCTTCCCCAATCCATCCCTAACTCCCCTGGATTAAATTCTACTCAAAGCTCAACTGAAATGTCCTCTTCTCCACTGAGCTGCTGCAGTTTTCTCCTATGAGTCCAAAATACTCTTGTGTACCTATTGGAGGGTCCTTAACGCAGCCCTCCTTTCATAATTAGATGTGTCTATCTCAAATGGGATGTTTTTTTTCTCCTTATTGATGTGAATTCTGTGATTCAAAATATACGTAGATAGAGCTAGTTTTGGGGAGGGTTGTTTTGTTTTGGGGGAGTTTTTTGCTTGTTTGTTTGTTTGTTTTTTGCTTCTCTTGCAAAACTTTCTTGCTTCTCCAGGACATGCCAGGTTCTTTGGAAGCAGAAACTTAGTCATTCCCACATCCTTCATAATATACAGCCTAGTTCACAGTAAGGGCTCAATAAATACTTTTTGGATTGAACTGAATTGAATTTAACTGAACTGGACTATGAGAAAGATGACCCAGAAACTAAACTCTGTCTCTAATCAGGAGCTTTAAACTCTCAGTTGATTGTGAAATATATAGTATAACTGTCTAATTTAATGGGGTAGTGGGGGATTGCCTTGTGCTGAGAAATGTTCTCTGAGTTTACTCTGCCTGTTGCAAAGAGAGATATGGTTAGGAACCACTGACCTCGTGTTTTCTGTATCTCTGTCTTAAATCTCCAGCTGCTCATTTAACTTTTATCCCTATGTTTGGCAGAAGTTAGGTTGCTTCTCTCACACATGTTTTTCCTGCAGAGTGTTGATATTGGGCTATATCCTCTACGATAACAAAATACCAGATTTCTCAGGTCATCGGTTTAATGCAGCTGTGGTTGGTTGAGGTTCATGAAAGTCACCACTTGTCATCTATTTATATCACTTCCCTAGTGATGTTAGGGCTTTTCTTTGCTCGAGAGTCAGAACTTTTATCCTCAGACCCACAAAAGTCCCCCTACTTCTTATCAATTGGCAGGAGAATGGGGAATTATATGGAGCAAGGCATCCTATGGGTGTTCAGCAAAGACTCTGCAGCAACTTAGTAGAGAGGCCAGGAGGAAATAGGCTTAAGTAGTTTCTTCTTGAATTAATCCACTCTGGTCCCATTAGAGTCAAGAAAAAAGTCTGTAGTGTAGCAGGGTGGCACATTGTCTTCTCAGACAAGGCTGGCTAGAGGGAATACGCATGTAGAGCACACAAGAGAATCTGAAGTCAGAAGGTGCAGTGGTTCCATCCAGGCATTCCTGGAGCTCTAAAATGCAGGGCCAGGGAAGGCCTAGCTGAAGCAAGGCAACAGTACAGGATAGGTGTGCAAAATGTAGCAGGTTGCAATAGCTCAACACAAACTAGAGTGTTGCCAGTGTTGCCTCCCCTCCTCAACTTTTGTCCGTAAGTCTCCAGCTGCATAAAGGACATCTATTCCTGAGATGCCCACAGGGGTGGGGTGAGTATATCATATTACCACTTGGTGGCACCATCTTGGTGCCCCATCACTACTTCTCTACTCTTCAGGTACCACACAGCATCCCCCCTCTTGCCCCCTCCCCCAAAAGACAGAGGAGTCATTATTCCAAAGGAAATACAAGATCTAAGCAATGGGCTAAGAGTAGACCCAAAAAAGCCTAGTTCTGCATAGCTACTAAATTTATAGCAGTAGAAAGAAAAGGAAGACTGGTTCAGGATTAGCTGACAGCAACTTTTTCAATTCGATTCAGTTCAGTTCAATTCAATTGTTAGGGTGAGAGGAGACGGGTGAGGGTGGGTGAGAGCATTCGAGGCTGAACAGCTAGCTCATTGCTCTATGCAGCGGCCCCCAAACTTTTTGGCACCAGGGACTGGTGTCATGGGAGACAACTTTTCCACGGACCGGGGCTGGGGATGTGGGGAATGGTTTCCGGATGACTCAAGCACATTATATTTATTTTGCAAATCTCTCTGTTAATGATAATCTGTATTTGCAGCCTTTCCCCAGCGCTAGCATCACCACCTCAGCTCCACCTCAGATTATCAGGCATTAGATTCTCATAAGGAGCACAACCTAGATCCCTCGCATGCGCAGTTCACAGTAGGGTTCCTGCTCCTAGGAGAATCTAATGCCCTGGCTGACAGGAGGCGGGGCTCAGGTGGTGCTGGGAGGGACCATGGAGAATGGCTGTAAATACAGATGAAGCTTTGCACGCTTGCCCACCAATCACCTCTTGCTGTGTGGCCCAGTTGCTAACAGGCAACAGGACCAGTGCTGGTCTGTGGCCCAGGGGTAGGGGACCGCAGCTCTATAGGGTGATGCGGCTACTGGAAGGTTTACTAAATGCCGGTGAGAAACAAAGACAGAAACCACGTGCAGATGTATCTCAACTGTGCCGTTAAGGAAGAGCATGGCGTCCCAGGAGAAGAGGGCAGTGCAACTAATCAGACTCCAAATGTGGCCTCTCCTCACAGGGTCTCCCCTGTCTGGTTATGCCTTGGAGGTCGGTCAGGGTGTGCTCAGTCCCAGTAGGTCAGGATTGTGTGAACAAAGCTGATCGTTTTAAATGTCACATGTACATTTAACACTGGAAGGTAGAGTAGAGGTCGCTGCCCATAATCACACACGAAGGCAGCTCCTTATCCTCCCCCACTTTTCTTCGCTGCAGGGGACTCTGAAATGTGTTTCCACGACTTCATGACAAAGAAGATACGTCTGAGGTTGAGGAATTTACCTCACTTCAAACTAAACAAAGAAGGCCCATTAAGAAGATACCATTCTAGAGGTTCTTAGAAGAAAATCCACCTTCCCCAGAATCTACCAAGGTGTCTGCTAGAGAGAGCGAAAGAGGGCAGTCCTCTCCTCAGACACATTAGCTAATGCTGGCCGATAAATAGGCCCCTTCCTCTGCGTGTGCAGCACATATGTGTGTATGTGCACGGGTGTTTGAATGTGTGCAGGAAAGTGTTTATTTATTTCAAGAACTACCTGCTGGGTTGCAAGCTTCATGGAGACATAAAAGTAAACATGAAATAACAAATAATAATAAAGTGTGTTGATATAGGACCTTACCATCCACCCTGCTGAGCTTTTAAGGATTTAAAAGCATGTTTTTCCAATAACAATTTGCAGGGTGGATATTCAGTACTTAAGACACCAAATATTAGAGACAAATTCCAAATGCTGATCTCTCATAATTATTTTATACCAAAAGGATTTAACATCATTTTCCCATTATGTAGAGTAAAACCACTATGTTCCACAAAGCTTTATCAAAGTTCCTAAGAAATGTTCGGAAGAACAATAGCATGATCCCCCAAGGCCCCAAGACTGCCTCTTCATCCAAGCATCTCCAGAAACTCCCACTGAAATGACATGTCTGCTTTGCCCCATGAAGATAAAACTGTGCCTTGTAAATGAGCAAAGCAATATATAGACTCACACTAGATTATAAAACATGAGATATTAGAAGACAAGCCAGACTCCTTGGGGTTCTGAATCAAATGTGATGAAAGTGGCATTGAGTTTGATAACAGGTTTATTTCCCTTAAAACATCAAAATTATATTTAGAGGAGGCAGGTGTAGGTAAGTGGACCACATTCATTCTGATCCTGTAATTACAACGTTCAGACCAAGAAAGCGATATATGCTTACACTTTGGTTGGCTAGTTGCACCTAGAGCTGGGTTCAGTTCTGGGGGGTATATTTTGAGGGAAATTGGCCAGAAAGCCTCCAGAGACAGAAACCAGACTGTGATGAATTCAGAAATTATTTCATGGGAAATACATTTAAGGGAATTGCGACTGTAAATCTGGAGAAAAGGAGAGTGTGAGAGAGAAATGTAAGCCAACTTTTTGAAAGTTTTTCATACTGCATTTCTTATCTTCTTCCAAGTAGGTTATGAATTCTGTGTCTGTGTAGCTGCTTCTTCTTCAAATGCTCTTCCCCTTCCTCTTGCTTGTTGATGCCTCCAGATCTAGCTTAGCAACACTGTCTCCTGAAAACCCTCCATGAGTCCCTCCCATTTCTCTCCTGCCATAAGCAGACGACTAGACATTCTTTCTCTCTGCACCTTGTTATTATCCATAAAAACCTTTTCACATTGTAGTAGAACTTTGTATTTCATTGTCTGTCTCTATTCCCTCTCCCATTAAGCTATAGGAAGGCAGTAGATTATGCATTTCTTTCATTAATTTTTTGACTACCCTTCACTGAGTATTTGCTATTTCCCAAATACTGTGCTATGTCTAAGGATACAAAGGGGCAAGACTTAATCTCTGTCCCTGCAGAACATTAAACAAGAAAAACACATGCCACCATCATAAATAAGACAAGGATGTCTCCTCTCACATCTTCTCTTCAATATTATGTTAGAGATTCCAACCAATGTGATAAGGCAAGAAAAAGAATAAAAGGAACCCAGGCTGGAAAGAAAGATGTAAAATTATATTTACTAACTGATAACATGAAGTATGTGTAGAAAATCCAAGAGAATCTAGAACTAATAAATGAAGTTAGCAAGACGCTATGATAGATAATTCACAGAAAATCAATTGCATTTCTCCATATTAGGAACAATTGGAAATTGAAATTTAAAAATCAATACCATCTCCAATAGCATCAAAAAACAAAAATTAAGAAGGGATAAATCTTCACAAAAATAAAAGTGACTTGTACACTGAAAACTACAAAATATTGCTGAGAGAAATTAAATAAGATTTAAATAAAAGAGAAATATTTATGTTCATGGATTGGAAAACTCAATGTTGTAAGATGTCAAATATCTACAGATTAATCTCTAGATTCAGTGCAATCCCAATCAAAATTACAGCAGTCTTATTTTTGGTAGAAATTGACCAGCTGATTCTAAAGTTTATATGAAAATACAAAGAATAAAGAATAGTCAAAACAACTTTGAAAAAGAATAACAATGTTAGCATAAACGGTGTTAGCTCACTGTCGTTAAGCTCAAGCCCATTATCCAAAGTGAAGCGACACAAGATATGGAAAAAGGGC
>VBSM01003157.1:38733831-38745365 GCA_008086735.1 Cheirogaleus medius
AAAAAAAAAAAAAAAAAAGAATAACAATGTTAGAGGACCAACACTACCTGATTTCAAGACTTATTAAAAGGTATCATAATCAAGACAGTGTGGTATTTTTGTAAAAAAGAGAAATCAATCAATGGAACAGAATACAGATTACAGAAATAGACCCATATATACATAGGTATATGAATTTTGACAAAGTTGCAAAAGCAATTCATTGAAGAAAGTATAGTCTTCTCAACAAATGTTGTTGGAACCATTGGATATCTGTATGTGAAAATAAGAAAATGGATTTTGATCAATACATTATACTACATGCACAAATAATCCCAAAATGGATTATTGAGCTAAATGTAAAACCTAAAATTATAAAACTTCTACATGAAAAATAGAAAAAACTTTTGTGACTTTGGATTTGGCAAAGATTTCTTAGATACAAAATCAAAATCATGATCTATAAAAATAAAAGAAAAATTGATAAATTGGACTTCATCAAAATTAAAAGCTTCTGCTCTTTAAGACATACCATTAAGAGAATGAAAAGACAAACCACAAACTGAGAGAAACATATTTACGGTACACATATCCGATAAAGGACCTGTGTCTACAATATATAAGGAACTTTTAAAATGCAATAATAAGAAAACAAACAACCCAAGTTTTTTTCAGTGGGGAAAAGATTTGAACAGATACTTTATACCAAAGATAAACACATTAAAAAATGCTTAATGTAAGTAGTCTTAGAAAAATACAAACTAAAATGACAATGAGACACAACTACATATTTATTAAAGGTTAAAAGACTATACCAAATGTTGGCAAGAATGTGGAGCAAATACAACATTGACACACTGCTAGTGAGCATCTAAAATACTAGTACTGCTTTGGAAAACAGATTGGCAGTTTTTTAAAAAATTAAACATATACTTACTATATGATCCAACAATTCCACTCCTAGGTATATACTAAAAAGACACAAAAACTTATGTCCATGCCAAGACTCGAACATTAATGTTCACAGAACTTTATTTGTAATAGGCAAAAACTTGAAACAACCTAAATGCCCATAAGGCATGCTATAGCCATATAAGGACATACTATTCAGCAATAGAAATGAATGAACTATTGGTATGCTCTACAACATGGATAAATCTCAAAATAATTAAAATTGCAAGGAAGGATTAAAAAGGGCACAAAGAAGCTTCTTCTGGAGGTGACAGTTGTGTTCATTATCTTGATGGTGATGATTTCATGGATGTATACAAAACTCATTAAATTATACACTTACTTATGTGCAGTTTGTTATTTATCAGTTATCCCTCAAAAAAGTTATTTTTAAAAACACAGCAAATAACAGCAATTTTTAGGAGCCTAATTTTCAATGTGCCTGCAACATAGCAGAAGCCCAAGATATGTTGAAGTATGTGAGTGATCTAATTAGATTAAGTCTCTGTTGCTCCAAAGAACTAGGTTGAGAAGGCAGATCTCTGGTTAATGCATTCCTTAGAGATGTCCAATAATGGGATGAGTTTCTAAATCACGAAGGTGTCTAGCAGAGTGACGAAAACTGTGATTATGGAGCAAAGGAGACTAGAGTTCAAATTCTGGATTTGCTTGTTACTATGTGACCTTGAGCAAGTCACTTAAATTCTCTAAGCCTCTGTTTCCTCATCTATAAAGCAGAGATAATAGTAGCATGCACACCACAGAGATGTTATGAGTGATAATGAAATAAATCATGTAAAATATACTACTGAACTGACTGCCGCACTCGGTCAAAGGTTGAGCCAGTTGGGTACAAGTTGTTAGGTGACAGTATTTGTGTAAATATAGTAATACTGAACATGTTATTCAGGGTGTTCAGATACTTAGAAATACTGGTCCAAGGACCACTGATGAGGAGGGTAACAGAGTCAAATGGAGGCTCAGGAAATCTCAGGAGCAAGCCTTCTCATTTTTGCTCAACCCTCAATCTTTCTAAATAACTTGTCTTATTTCACTGAATGTTAACAGCACCTACCTGACCTCTTTGGCCACTCCAATATTTGTAGGTCCCCTATGCTGCAAACTCAGGTCTCCACAAAGTCCCCATACCCCTCCTCCTAGGCTTAGTAATAAAGTCAAAAAAGCTCAGTTACTTTGCCTGTAGCATGTTCCTAACAGATGAGTACATCCCAAATCCATTTGTGCAGAAATTCTTTCCCCACAAAAAAACCCAAAAAAAACTATTTTGTAATATTGCTACAAGTCACTAAGGGCAACAAACATACCTAACGGGGATTTTAAGGAGCCTGCTTTGACAACATTCTTTACTATGAATTTCCCTTCGATGAGTTCCCAGTTATCAATGCTTACATAAAATTTTGATTCATGAAAATGAATTTGGCAACTATAGAACTGCCTCTTTGAAGGCTCTAATTGGCCAAACAAGCTGCAAGAAATGTGTAACAGACATAGTGTTTCCCCCATTTTATAGACCAGGAAAAGGAATAATTTCCTTGCTCAAGGCCATGCAGAAGGAGGGCACTAGAAGAGGCAAAGGAACTCAAGAGTTCCTGATTGCTGATCCCATATATGATTTCCTAAGGCCCAGCCGTTCTGACATCTGTGGCCAGTTAGCTCTTTGTTCACTCGATGCTGGGATAAAACCAAGGGCTGCCTTATTCCAGGCCCAGCCTTTTCTTTCTTTAGCCTGATGACCTTAAAACTACAGATCCATGATGTTTACTCATTGGGTGGATGTGAGTTTATTTTTCTATTTTTGAATCAGCAGGTTTCCTCTCTAATGATGTGCAATCATAAATCTGGCAGACTGTTTCATTCCACATGCTGAAAGAAGGCTACAGGAAATATTTCCATTCTGAATGGCATAGAATTTGTGATTTGCATGCACCTTTTGAGTCAAAATAAAACATTTGCCCTGGATTGGCCCGAGTTTAATTAAAATGATGAGAATGTGTGATAGGCATTTGGTCTAAGGCAAAAAGGATGCACAGTATTGAAATTTGGAACAAACATTTTTTTTAAAAATGAGAAATGCATGGTTGGCAGTGATAAGAAATGCCAAGACTATGTATTACATGGGATCACGGGTTGAAAATAGAAAATATCCTAAAAATTCTGGTGCAATGTGAAACTGTTGTAGGAAGGTTTGGATAGGATTACATGCTTTATGGATAATGTCCCTGTAACTAACACTGTAGATGTTTTTATAATCTTTTCTATAGTCTTTTTGTGGCTCACCATGTATAGCTGATGGGTGGCTCATCAGTCCTGGCAGATTTTCCCATTTAACTACTCAGGGAAGAAGGAAGAGGATATATATATATATATATATCTTTTTTTTTTTAATTTATCTCTGAAGGTTAAGCTCTGCAAAATTGAGGATCATCCCAGAACACTGATGAAACAAAGTCAAAATGGCCAAGCACAGAAAGTGGATAACTAATCATTTGAATTGGGGATTATTAAAATTGACCACTTTTTCTACTGCAAAAATTATAATGTGGCTGATATTAAAGAATGTTTCCTATTACATTCTAAGTTCTATTTAAATAAATACACACAGATAGCTGGCTAAATAGATCTGCAGGTACATATTGCTCAGGGTCTTAAAGTGAAGACAGTTGAATGAAGTAGAAATCTGAGCTATGGACATGTTCTTTTTATAGGACACCTTTAAGGTTCATAGCATACTAAGTAAATATAAAAATTCCTATGTAAGTTACGTGTAATCACTTACAAGGAGAATTATCACATCATGAACACAAACCATCTTAATTATTAAGGTAGATCAATCTAACAGAATAGACCTCAAACCACTGTATACATAATGAATAGAGTTGTTCCTGTAGATGAGTAGTCTAATGTTTGGCCTAATTAGGATCAATTGTTAATCTGTGCCAATACCCACAAAGACATCCCCAAATTCCACTAAAAAATGGATGATTAAATGGCCCCTTATACCACCTCCATGGGACCCAAATTTCCAACTTGAAGATCACCTTGGAACTCTTCAAGTCTGGCCTTGAGCCCTACATACCTCAACTCAAGGAGAAGGAACAGAAAATAGGGTGGAAAATGGCACATGGCTTGTATCTTCCTCCCTTGGGGAGAAATGGAGTTACTGCAGAGGATACCAGTGTGACTTTCCATTTAGACCATAAAGAGATGCATGCTTTGCCTTATTATCTTTAACAACGATGTTTGTCTTCCAAATAGCTCTGCCCAAGTTTCAGTGTTTAGCTTAAACAGTGCCAGACATTGTTGCATCATCCTCAGGAGCTCAATAACAGTGTAAGAAAAAGCTTTTCATTTAAACCTGACCTTTTTATTCTATTCACTTCAAATGCTTAAAAAATATAATCTTGAATTTTAGAAGCTGCAAAGTTTCCAGCTCGACTTTGCCAACATGGCTGCATCTTAGGTAATAATATCAAGAAAGAAAGAAATGATGAAAGATTGCCAAATACCCTAAATATGAAATTGTCAAATACCCTAAATATGAAATATCCAAATATGCACTTGGATCAAAACCCCATATCAGTTCAAAGGTACACAGAAGGAGGGGTGAATGCCTTAAGTTCAAGGGAGGTGTGAACATCTGTTGCAAACATCCTCTCTTGGGTAGAGTCAGGCTCATCTAAACAACTTTATATGCCAGACAAATACCACATAGCTGAAGACCTCACAGAATCAAAACTCACACTTATCAAGATTTAGTTTTCATAAGAATAAATGTAAATGAAAGAATGTACAAAAATCTACAACCCTCGTAGCTTAATTTCTTTTTGCTTTGAAACACATTTTTAAAGCACAGGCTCTCTCTCTCTCTCTCTCTCTCTCTCTCTCTCTCTCTCTCTCTCTCCCCCCTACACCCACACCCATACCCACACTCATCCACCCCCCTACACACACACACACAATTAAAATAATATATTATGACAGTATTTATCACATCTACCTTCAGTACCAACATTATTTATCTTTTCAGTACACTTTAAGACTAGCACTAACACCACCATTAATGAATGCTGGGCTGATACTCTTTTAGAATGTAAAGAAAAAAAATTTTAATTTATTCATTCATTTGCAAGGACTCACTGAGCACAAACTATGAGCCAAACACTGTTCTAGGCAAAAGATTTTAAATTATAATAATGGTGAATGTTAAAATAACAGTACACTAGTCATCCAACTTACTCATAGAGGTTCCCAAGCAAGTAAAAAACAAGATAATGATGAAAACAAAAGGGTGACTAGCTCTGTAGGCAAGTACAAGTGGCAGTACCAGGTGGCAATGGCTTCACATCACCCATTTTATAATTCATTTAGCTTCCCCAGCTTTGAAACTATGGAATACTCTTTATTTTTTTACAATATTTTCATTTCTATGTATTAAATCATTATTTTATATAGCGCTATTTTAAATTTGCATGATTAAAATTTACATGCTATGCAATCATCCTGGTTGCTGGGTTTGCTAGTTGTTTGAGTTGCCTTCCAAACGTCACTGAATAAACATCTTAATTCTTTATTAGAGAAGCTACTCTGATAATTGTATTTATTTTTTATTGTCTTCATTATTTTTATTTTATCCAGTCTGTGTGCATGATAACTGTGTTTATATTTTGATATAAGAATCAAAGAACTATAAAAATTCTGGAGCACTATACAGCCAAAAATCTTAATGATAAATGACCTACTAGAATGCATAAACACATATTTCCATTTCTAATTATGTCATCTTCTATAAAACCTAATGTATAAAAAGTTTTAATCTTCTAAAAATTATTAAACAAAAAGTTACCTTGTTTTATTTGTTATAGACCCAGATGACAGTCAATAAGAACTTTAGATTATGTGGCAACAACCATGTCAAGTGTCTATAACTTCAATGTCATCTGAGGAATGATACACCTTCAGTATCCATTAGGCCTTTTAACTTATTAACAAGAGCTCAGACTCCTTCACTCCATTTGTGAGTTCACAGGATTCCCATAGAAGCTCAGATACAAAAACTTCCGTGCAGAAATACGGTTGACCTCTTTCTTTTCTTGTAGAGTATTCCGCCTTGAAGAAAATTTAAAGATGTTTGCAACATCTTCCGTTCCATACTTTAAGTAGGTGATTTCATGCACCATCCTGCTTTGTGTTCTCACCTTCATCATACAGTTTCTGTGGTTTTCCCTTGTGGAATATCACCTTATGTCCTGTAGGGTCTTGTTCTAATGTAGGGAGAGGGGAATCTGGGATAGGAGAGGAGAAATTTTCCCACCGCAGGTCTGATGATCCTATTGATGACCTGTAACAAAAGATGAAAGCAAAATAGAAATACTAAGGAGTATAACTTTTAATTATAAACTCTCCTGTAATAAAGCAAGATGAGTTTGGGATTTACCTTTTTTGGAATTCTTGGAAACAGAATCTAAAGCTTCCCTTTTACTAGCTGGCCTGAAGAAACAAGCTCTGAAGTCTTTATCAATTTATCTCAGTGCTGGAGCTTATTTTCCCTTGTTCCCTGCAAGCCCATTAATGACCCTGTGTTGTCCCTTTAAGAAAAGGATATTGGAGAGTCTAAGGCAGATACAACAGACCTCACTAGAGGCTGAATGTGGATGTCTCAACACTAGTCAAATGGAAGGAGAAATAAAAACAAAAATATTTTTAATTGACAAGTGTGCACTCACAAGCCCTGAGACTAAATATTGTCCCTGAAATGGGTGATAATTCATTAGAGAAGGGAAACCCCAGAACTTACATGGATTGCCCTTTATCTGCAAAACAAATTCGGTGGGATTTCTAGAACAGCTATTCACACCAAGTCCTTTGATTTCAGACGTTTTATTATTTTAGGATGGAGCTTGTGCTGCCAACAAGCAAACTTCATGGGTGTCATGGTTCTCCTCCTCCTTTTTTCCCTGAGCATCATTTTTGCTATTTCTGAAGCCCTTGGGGCCAGAATGGCCAGGACCCTCAGGAGAAGGATTCGATGCTCCTGGAACATTCCTATCCTGCCTTAGGTCATTAGGGATCAGGTGTTGAAACTCTTAAGTTTTTAAAGAAAGACATTATTTCAATTTAGATGCATATAGATCTCAGTTCCTTTTTCCAACTGGTACCTTCTCAATGTAAAATTCTTCTCCCCTCCCACTCTTGAAGGCTCACATGTCTGCCTCCTCTTCACTCTACTCTTCTCTTTTCCCACTTCACCTTCTCATCTTAGTCCTGAATTTGGGGTCTTGCCTGAATTAGAGCCCATTCCCAGGAATTTGCACTAAGAACACCTAAGTTTCTTCTTACAAAAGATGAAGAAAGGCCGCCCATAATGCTCTAGGTAGATGGTAAAGTTGCGATGGAAACCACCTGCCTGCCTCTTTTTTAGTTTCCAAATCCAGGGAAGTTTTCTCTGAAATAAACTGATTCCAAAGCCTGTCCCAGGCACAAGCATGGGCGTGGCTCTCAGGTAACATTTCCAATGGGTTCAGAAGCTTTTTCAGATTCACAGACCAGGTCAAAGGCACAGTGTTGGGTGCCAGAGGACAGGGGGCGTCACACCCCAACTCACCAGGGAGGGAACTCTGGCTTTTTCATCTGTGTTTTGCAGAATGTCAAATGTGCTCTTGGCTCTTTGTAATAATACTAACTAGGCTTCCAAACTACAGCCTGGGCACACTTGTTAACCAGGCCCTGAGGAGCATTTGTGAATAGGTCTACAACTCTGGACACCGGGTCTATCTGTAGAAGAGCCCAAAGGGCATAGCAAACACACAGCAAACTCTGAAGGGCTGGTCAGCTACTTGGAATCAAAGTTCACTTGCTCTTTGCCGTCTAATTGTAAATTGCTTCATTACACACACACACACACACACACACACACCATTGGGACTTTTTAGGTATTTCAGGGCACTTTCTCCCCAAATCTGCTTTTTTTTTTGTTTTCGACTTTCTGTTTGACCTGTCCTTTGTCCTGGGGTGTGCACAAGCATCTCCTACCTTAGAGATGTGGGTGACAACCCTTTAAGACCCCAAGTCCCCACTGGCAGCCAGCAAAGACACCTTTTTCACCCATGACTTCTGATGCCTAAAACTCGAAGGCTTCTTTTTTTTAAAAAAAACAACTTTTGATTTCTTTTCAAATAACTCCAGGATATTTGTGTTTCAAGAAGGGGTAATATTTTGGTTATCTGTGTAAGATTTTTTTCAGATGCTTTACAGGAAACAAGTTTTGACACAAAGAAAATGTGAGTACACATGAGAAAGGGAGCCAGGAAGAGAGGAAGGGAAGGAAGTATGGAGGAAGGGAGGGAGAAAGGAAAGAAAGGAAAGAAGGAGGGGGAAGAAACAAAGAGAAGAAATCACAAAGGAGAGTAGCGAAGAGGATACCACGGGGCCTAGGAGGGGAGGTTTAGAAAGCACTAGAGACAAATCTCACCTGCTTCTCAGGACACACGGAGGACAGCCTCTTTTACCTCCTATTCCACACGTTTCCTTCTGAGGGACATTTCCAGACCAGAAGATTTTGATTCCAGTCTGAAGACTTAGATTCACGGTCAAATTTCCCCGAAATGCTGAAAGTGAGTTAAATCCACAATTATCCCCAGAAACTAAAGATTCCGTTAGGTCATTTAAAAATATAATTTCACTGAAACTCCCTCAGTTCTCTCCCTTTTGCATTCACATTTTATTTTTAAGGTGGTATAAATCTCATCTTTGAAAACAGTTGCCATCAGGATCCGTGGCTGATTCTGCTAAAGGGTTACGCAGACAGAAGAGTGGCCGTGCCCTGTTAAACCCACTCCGAACTCTGCCCAGCAGCTCCTGCCCTGGGGGCTAAAAATTCAGGTCGCCTCTTTTCAGAGATGTTCAGGGTGGAAGGATGGGGAAAGTCTGAAGTGAAAACACCTGATTTGAAACCTTGTTCTGAGAGTCACTCAGCACACTGCCCCTGGAAGTTCTTCCCATCAGCTCTTTCCAGAATGTTCCTTCTCAGAAAAGAAAATAAATACACAGATTGTTGTCAGCTTCAGTTTGATGCCAAGCACCAACGACTTCCAGGGATCTAGGCTCATGTCTGAGGTCCCAGGGGGACATCCCCAGGTGTGAGGACAGAGGGGACCACATACTGCAATCAGAGTAGAATCACAGCCAAACACGTGAATTTCTTTTTTCAAACTCTTAGCTCAGACGTGATACAAAAATATCAAGATGTTCACCCAAGTATTACCAATCACAGTTTGAGCTATCAATCTGTCCAGTACTAAAACGCAAGCTTTGGTATTTTCGACTACTCTAAGGAAATTAACTCTAGCAACATAACCTCCTGTTTTTTACAGACCTGCTGGGCTTCCGCAGCAGTGGGAAACGCCGTCTGAATCAACGGCTGTAATACTCCTCGGCATCCCTGCTAACGCAGAGCAGCGAGGCCTGAGCCCTTCTGTTTTACGCTGCACACTGATTTGGAAGCAAATATTTTTCCAACAACATCACCAAATTGAAAGCATTTTGAAAAATCTGAAGCTTGCACAGAATATTGTTTTGGAAAAACCAACCCTAGTGGATCTGTCAGTGACATAAACCAGCCCCTTCAGTTTAGCTCGAAAATGCGAGCTCGCCCTGTCAAACATCTCTAAATTACATATATCTTTGCACAGGGCAATCTGAGATCCAGCTGAAAGGTGAGGAGAGAGAGAGGTAAAAATTGATGTATTTTTTCCATTATGCTCTTCTTGTTTATCAGTAAAAGCAATGACATCTGCCAGCTTTTTTTTTTTTTTTTTTTTTTTTTTTTAGAGACGGGGTCTCGCTCTTGGTCAGGCTGGTTTCGAACTCCTGACCTTGAGCTATCCACCCGCCTCGGCCTCCCAGAGTGCTAGGATTACAGGCGTGAGCCACCGCGCCCGGCCACATCTGCCAGCTTTTAACATCCTTTGGGGCACAGACATTTGTGAACAAGGTGTCCAGGCACAGTCGTGAATCTGAAATGTTTAATGAGATATGCATTTTTTAAAGGTATAATTCACCCAATACCCAAATAGGTACTAAGGGCTTACTACAGACAGTGCACTATGCCAGGTTCTGTGATACATATAAACTTATTCAAGAAATGAAGCCAGTAATTTAAGGAACTTACCCACTATTAGAGGAGAAAATAAATCATGCAAATATCCTGAATTCCAAGACATCATTCTTTTATAAAAATGAATTGCTTGGTACATCTTTCTCTTTTCTTTCTGATCTCTGTCGATTTGAGCATCAACGCTTCTAATGGTCATCCCAGATGTGTCTTATGTTGTCATTAACCAATATCTAAGGGAAACTTATAAAATAAACTACACCTGCCTACAGACTGTGCTTTTCTACCGCCAATTCTCTGATAAAACACTCACTCCAATACCCAAAACTCCCGCAGGCTGTCAACATGATTTCCTCCCCATTCTTATACGTTCATTTTCTTCTAGAAAATTTCAAAAATATACAAAAGTAGAGTGAATATATAATACACCCCCATGTACCCTTCACTCAGTGCCAATGATTATCAATGCTTAGTCCATTTTTATCTGAATGTCCACCTGTCCCCTCCCCCATAACGCCCAGGCCAGATTATTTTGAAGTTAATCCCAAACATCATATCATTTCTTCTGTAAATATTTCAGCGCTGTCACGTGGATTTTTGAATTTCCTTTACATTTTAATGAATTCCTGATATTTTGAGGTATTAGTCAGGCTTCACATCCTACTTCGCATCCTACAACGTATGCTAATTTGTATTCTATCTACACGTATACGTGGTAGAGCTGGCCCATCTATTTTAAACAAATTATCATTGGAATAGTCTATAAGCATCATCATTTTTAATCATCACAGAGCTTTTGTACAGCTACGTGTCTGAGTTTACAAGCTCACACTTTGTCAGTCACTTCCACACTATTATTTTGAGCATGTTAGTACTTGCCATTTATTTATTTAGAATATTTTATATTATAATGAGTTTCTCACATTCTTGTTTTCTTTCCTGCTCCCAGGCAGTCATTGATCTGCAAACGTGTCCTCATTCCAGGGGACAATCCATCCGTCTTACGGGAGGGAGCTATGTCCAGTTCCCGGGTCTTTCCATGTGGCAATGAAAGGATAAAAGCAGCAAGTTCGAGGATATTATCAGGAAAACCATTCAGATACCTTGGAGATTCTTACGGGGAGGGGCAGGGGGTAACCGGAGTGGGACAAACTCCTTACCGTGAAATAAGTAAGAAAGTGAAAATTACAGCATGAGGTTAAACAGGCAAGATGAATGGAAAAGGCAAGCGTCTTTAAGTGAAAAATTGCATTTCCCGGGCTCACTTCTATTAGAAAAATAAAGTCCTGTGTTCAGGTGGTTAAATCAAAGCGTAAAAAGGAGAAATAAATTCCTTGGTGCCAATAAAAAGTCTCTCCTTGCTGCTCAAAGCAAAAGTTTTGAGACATTCAACAATAGGTCAAAATAACATTCTGTGTTCTGCACACCATATTCCAAACTCAAGCAAAATGTCTATGGATTTTTTTTTTTTTTT
>VBSM01003157.1:38745527-38808216 GCA_008086735.1 Cheirogaleus medius
TTGGAGCAGCTGAAATGATTTTTCAGAACATCTGATGAGCGATTTTAATACTTCAACTTTCTCCTCCATGAAGCAAGCCCATTCATTTGGAGACTTCTGTTCTTTTGTTTTATTTCTGTGAGTGTCTTTCTTTGACAAGACATAAAGTCTGAAAACGACAATATGCTAAATGAATGGACCCATAGTATATTTGGCTACACAAGGGCTGCTGGAGTATACTTTGGATTTTGACGGGATAATAAAATGCCTAATGGACGAAATCTTGAAGAAATAAAAAGGAAAGTTAATGAGTCTTCATGTTTGCTATTGCTTGTGTACAAGGGGCCGAGCAATTTCCCGTCACCTGTTGCAAGGCAGTAATTAGAAAGGGTACTCCATTCCCCTGAAGGCTGGAGAGCCTGATGGTTAGGAAAATGCCAGGAAAGGGAGGACGGAGGGATTGAGGGGCTTGAGAAAGGGATGGGGGAAGGGTCCTGTCCAGACCTGGTTTGCTCCCACCCCTGCTCAGGGAAGCACTGGCTAGAAGTATAGTCTCACAACACTGAAATTTAACTTTAGGAAATGTGAAACTAACAATTGACATTAGCACAGTCTGTCAAAAGCAAGTAATGGCTCTTGCTCCGGTTTGATGTGCCCTGGATACGAGGGAGAGAGGGGAGTTAAGTAGGACTCCCAGGTCTCCAGGGTGGGTCACTTGGGGGGGTGCCCTGAGTCACGGCAGGCAGGAGAAAGAACAGATTTGGATGCTAACACATTTGATTTCAAAGACACATCTAAGGACTCACAGATCTAGAAATCATGCCATCATTTGATCTCATAGCTAAAAACTGGAGTACTGAGACCTCCACAGAAAAGCAGCATGAGAATATTGTTTCAAATTGCAGAGTTTGGAGTGCAAGAAACCTGGATTAGAGTCTCTGCATGCCCACCTCTTGCCCTATGAGCAGAGAGCAGGTGGGACAGCCTTTCTGGCTTCTATTCCTTATCATTTAAACACTGATGATTGAACCCGCTCCTTAGGATTTTAAGAGGCTCAAATGAGGTAATGTGAAGCAAGCCTCTATCACAGAAATAGGCCTGGAATACAGCGACCCCTCGACTCAGGCCTCGCAGCATCAGTCAAAGAAGGGTATATTGTACATGGGGCCACAAGATCTGCCCTGCCTGTAGCCCCTACCCAAGGAAACAAGGCATAATGTTAAGTGAAATAAGCCAAACACTGCATGATTCCACCTACATGAGTTATCCAGAGCATTCAAACTCACAGAGGCAGAGAGAAGCATGGTGGTTGCCAGGGGCTGGGGAGTGGGGGAAATGGGGAGTTGTTATCCAATGGGTGTAGAGTTTCAGTCCTGCAAGATGAAAAAGTTCTAAAGATCTGCTGTACAGCAATGTGTATATAATTAATAATACAATACTATGCACTGAAAAATTTAAGAGGGTAGATTTCATGTTATGTGTTTTTTATCACAATTTTTTTAAAAGAAAGCAATGATATCTAAACCCCTGCTGACTCCTGCCATGGTCCCAAACATTAATATCATCTCTATAAGGACTACCAAGGATGGTCACCAGTAGTTATCCTGGCTATAAGCACGAAAAAGTAATTAACGATGCAAGGGCAAAAGGGTAAGTACTAAATGCTAAACAGGTAGTAAAGACAAAAAGTGCACTGAGTTACAAAAGAATAATCACTTGCATCAAAGCAGTAAGAAGAAGAGCGGCAAGAAGAGGCAGCCAGCTGTGACCAAATACTCTGGGCCGGGCCCCCGTCCAAAGCATTTCCAGAAGGCACCACTGCATGAGAAAGGAGAATCAGAAATAGATCAACACATCCCAGCCCTTAGCACAGAACCTGGCCCAAACTCAGTGTTTCATAAACATTTGTTGAATGAATGTAAAATCCAAATTTCACAGAACCACCTATTACAAATTTTATTTACTTAGTGGACAGCAAGTTAATGACTTATTTACAAAGCTTATAACAAAGCCATTTGGTTTGGCAATGTCATTTGACACTAAAAATGAGCTTACGCTTTGACCCAGCAATTCCAATTCACGTCTGCCTAAGGAAACCCTGCACAGAGTACAAGGAGGCATTTACAAAAATGATCATGACTACATTGTTTGTCATGGCAACAGCTGAACAAATTGTGGGAGACTTGTGCTGTGGAGTACTACACAGCACTGAAAAGGAATGAGCTGGATCTATTCTAACAACATGAAATGATCTCAAAGATGTACTATTGAGTAAAAAGGATTGTTGCAGAAAAGGTATGATGTCATTTATGTTCAAAACATACACACATATATACACACATACCCAAATACTATGTTGCTTCTCTAAATACATATGTACACATGGAATATGGAAAAGGTCTGGAAGGACAAAAATATATCTGGCATATATATTATATATGTATATATATATACATGCACACACAAATTTTTATGTGTACATATGTATATAAATATATATAATGTATATGTGTGTATAATGTATATAAATGTATATGTGTGTACATATGTATATAAATATATATCTGTGTAAGAAAGAGTACTTTTAGGGACATAAGTAACTCAAAAGGATTATGCTAAGTGAAAGAAGCCAAACATTAAAAAACTTCATAATACATAATTCTATTTATTTGAAATTTTAGAAAAGGCAAAACTTTAGTGACAGAAAGCAGAACAGTGGTTTCCAGAGACTATGGCATTGAGTAGGTGAATTGACTGCAAAGGGGCACAAAGGAACTTTCTGGGGGTGATGGAAATGTCCTATACCACGATCGAGACAGCAGTTACACAGTACATATGTTTGTCAGAACTTGTTGAATTATACACTTAAAACTGGTGAATTTTATTGTACGTAAATTATATCTCAATAATGTTAGATAAAGCATATAACAAAAGCTATAAGGGGGATATGAGGTCTGTTATTGAGGGGTTAATTTTTAAGAGACATGATGCATTCTTTATTTTTTTATTGTGGTATTATTTTTTTTATTTCAGCATATTATGGGGGTACAAATTTTAAGGTTTCAAATAATGCCCTTGCCCCCCTCCCCCCATATTATGATATTATTTATATTATCTTAAATTCTTCTGCTCTTTACATAACTAATTACCACAAACTCATTTTTTATTCTTAGAAAAAAATGTGCTTTATACATGGATTTATTTACCTGGTCTGTTTCCAAATAGAAATCAAGAGTGTTTGAGGGGAAAATATGTGTCCCACCTAATTTTAGGAAGAAAGGAAGAAAGCTGGACAGAGTGGACCAGGAGCTGGGTTCAAAAGACAGGAAATCAGTATATCAAAAGATATCTTCACCCCATGCTCCTTGAAGCACTAGTCACAACAGCCAAGATATGGCGTCAACCCAAGTGTCCATCAATGGATGAATGGATAAAAGAAATGTGGTATATACACGCAATGGAATATTATTCAGCCATAGAAAAGAATGGAATCCTGTCATTTATAGAAACCATGGATAAAACTGGGGTTTACTATGTTAAGTGAAATAAGCCAAGCACAGAAAGACTAACAATGCATGTCCTCACTTATATATTGGAGGTTTAAAGGTTGATTTTTATGGAGGAAGAGAGTAGAGTGATGGTTACCACAGGCTGGGAAGTGGGAGAGGGATAAAGAGAGGTAGGTTGTATGTACAAACATGCAGTTAGGTTAAAGGAATAAGTTCTGGGGTTTGATGGCAAAGAGGGTGACTATAATTAACAACAATATATAATATATTTCAAAACAACTAGAAGAGAAGATTTGAAATGTTCCCAACACAAAGAAATGACAAATGTTCAAGGAGCTGACTACCCTAAGTACCCTGATTTAATCACTACACATCGTCTGCATGTGTCAAATTATCACATGTGCCCCATAAATATGCACAAATATTATGTAGCACAATAAATAAATAAAAATAACTGGTCATTTTCCGTTCACTCTCAACCACTAACTCTCAGCCACTCCCGTCTAAGGGCCCCGCCGTGTCATCTGAGTACCAGAGGGCTGGCTGCCAGCTAAAATCCTGGGCCTCTTCCAGTCAGCAGCCGAGTGTTTCGCTCCCTTGAAACCCAATCCACTAGGAAAAAAGATTGAAAATGCGCCTAAAAGGAAAAATAAAGTTAGAAATGACTCCATCCATTTATATCCAAAGATTAGATTGTGGGTCTCCAAATTCCACATGCCCTGTTGCTTCTCAGTTTTTCTCATTCCTTTTAGCAAGAGAGTTCCTGCTCTCCTGAGAAGGCTGTCAGGCTGAACACAAAGGGGGCCAAGACTGAGGGAATGACCTGACTTTCAGCCAAAGGAATTCATATGGCCCTTTTGAAAATTTTGTGGTAGAAACTCAACTGCAAGAGTATGTATTTAGTCCTTTCACATCTGTTTTTTCTCTAACGACCTGTTAAAATATTTAATTGTATATGATATGCACATAAAGAAATAAAAAGTGGAGTGTTTTTTAACTACAGGAGTATTAGTTGGGGTTCCCCAAAGAAACAGAATTAATAGAATGTATGCGTGTGTATATACATACACACATACATACACATATATGCACACGCATACATAGAAAGAGATTTATCTTAAGGAATGGAGTCATGCCATTATGGATGCTAACAAGTCCCAACATCTGCATTTGGCAAGCTGGAGACCCAGGAGAGCCAATGGTATAGTTTCAGTCCAAGATGGGCAGGCTTGAGGCCCAAGAAGAACCGATGTTTCAGTTTGAGTCAGACGGCAGAAAAAAAACACATCTCAGCTCAAAGGCATCAAGCAGGAGGAGTTCCCCCCTTACTTAAGAAAGGGTCAGCCTTTTTGTTCCACTCAGGCCTTCAACTGATTGGACGAGGCCCACCCACATCAGGGAGGGCAATCTGCTTACTCACTCTACCAATCCAGACGTTAATCTCATCCAGAAACGCCCTCACTGGCACACCCAGGAAAACATTTGACTAAACATCCAGGCACCTCACAGCCCAGTCAAACTGACACATGAAACCAGGCATCACAACAGGGAGGACTTAAATTCCATTCATTGTAAGGGTCCAAGAAACTGCACGAAACCAACACCTTCCCAAATAATTAAAAGACTCAACAGTAACTGAGTTCTTAAAGGAATTAGAACCACACATAAGCATCATTTAGCTAGAGATTTCTTCTCTTGAGAAATTCACCTTCTTAAGAATACAAGAAACGCACTTAAAGGTAAAGTTGGGCAATAATCCATTGACGTTAGCAACTTCCACATATTAATAGTTAATCCCACATCTGGATGGAGACAAGGCGGATCTATTTGTACTGAATGAGTTGATAAATTAATGGTTCTTAATTTGCAAACTAATTGTGAGGCCTTTCGGTGCATTTGTTTGGTCTCTCAAAGTCCATGGTAATGACCACTACCAGAAGTTCTTGTCCTTTGAGTCATCTTTTCCCGAGAGAAGAGATCACCGGGCTGTCTCACACTGAACCCTAGGCCTTCCGTCTCGGTGATGGCTGGCCAAGGTTTGGGCATAGTCTGGACTAACGTGAACAACCATCCTAGTTTTCCCAAGTCTATCTAGATTTTAGCACTGTGAGTTCCACATCCCAGGAAACCCCTCAGTTTTGGTAAACTAGGATGTTTTCCTGCCATGGCTCTGTCCCCCTGTCTGTCCCTCTACTTTATGCCACTCTCCTCCTCCAGGTTGTCCTTTCAAGTGACCAATCCATTGGGAATGGCCAGCACAGAGCCTGGCTCACAGTAAGCACTAAGTAATTACTTGTTGAAATAATGAATAAGAATAATAATATAACAATAGCTACCGTATATTGAGACCGTTCTATGTGCTTGTTGCAAGAATTATAAAAGTATTAATTCATCTAATCCTCTCAACAGCTTCATGAGATATAAAATATTATTTTCAAATTTTATAACTGAGACAACAGCGGCAAAGAGAATGCTTGAAAAAAAATAAATAGAGCAAATCCTACTAATCAGTCCATCTGGGATGAGACCCTGTAAAGTTGGCCTTTCTAACATTGGACTTTAGCCAACTGAGATAATAAGACCTCTACCCTCCTAGAATATATCACCTCCTTTAACAAACTGAAACATAAGAAAAATATTCATTCTTTCTGAGCAAGCTGTTGCCCACCATAATTGCAGACTGGAATTTTCTGGTGAAAATAATAATGAATACTGATCCAGAAAGTCAGCTGAAAAGCAAGAAACATGATCTGGAAACATTGCAAATTTGCGCATGGTAGCACCTGAGCTCTGGGGCCTAGAGGGTACTGTGACTGAGGAGGTGGGACCACCTGGAAGACCATCCCCCAGAGGAAAGTGGATAAGTCAGCTCTCTGCCAGGAAGTGGACATGGGACTGGTGGTGACCATAGGGTACATTCTTGTCCTGGGGAGAGCTCCAGCCCCAAAGGGTGCGTACATCTTCCCTCCACCACTGGGGTAATAAGGATCATTCTCCATCTAAGAGAAAGTAATCTGATCATTTCAGCTAACCTGATTTAGACAAGGTTTGTTCTCAGAGAAGCACATCACATTAGGGGAAGTGCAAGAAATAACAGAAAGAGAAGCCAAGTTGGAGAGCTCCTCAGAGGATGTGGCAGAGGAAAACAAGACACAGAGAACAGATAGATTGGAAGAATCACTAAGGAAATCTGACACTTAATTCAAGACTGGGGTTAAATGTAAAATATGGCCAGAAGGACCTTGTAATAGCAAGATGATGCCTCTCATCTACCATAATATTTTCCAAGCTTTGTAACCTGGGCTGATAGCCACATATTCTTGAAACCATGATATATGTTACATCCTTCTACCAGAAATTGATATGCCAAACAATTTCTCCTTGAGGAGCTATTAGGTCATTAGGTTTCTCATTATAGTAATTAGTGTAAAACTGAGAAAATCATCAAGATGATTCAGGGATTTCTTTAAGCACTTTTGGCTACTAGCTAGACATAGCAAACAAAAATGGTTTTAGATAGAAATTTCTGAGTATTTGTCTTATTTCTTAACTGTTACTTGGCATAACATATACACATGACAAAGGTAACTGGAAAGTAAGATTCATACCATGAAATCTGGAGTCTTTTTCTCTCTTCCTCCTATAAATTTTATACATTAAGATAGCATTTTATTATTAATGATTTTTAAATTTTGCCTAGCTGTAAAGTAATAAGAATTCTCAATTTTTTGTGTGTCATACCCTGGTAGGATGTCAATTACCTGAAGAAGTATCTCAAAATTCTTGAAACTATATTAATTTTGAAAAATACCTTCCTTTTAGCTATTCTTCTTCAATCTATTTGGCATTTTAGTGGAGGGAGTTCATGGATTTGGCAGGAAGTGTCCAAGAATCCAGTGGACAGTTTCAGAGTGTGATCACTCTAGATTAGTAATCCTAATATCAAGGATCTATTATAGCTGACTCACAGAATTAAATTAATTGAAAACAAGGTCTATGCCATGTTATTATGCCCACAGCAAACTTAGCAGTCATTTCATTGATCCCTTCAACAAATATTTATTGAGTATCTTCCACATGTAACACCTCTGCTTGGCACTTTAGTGTGGGGAGGAGGGAAAGGGGGAGGCAGAAGATAAAATTAAATAAGACTCAGAGCCTGACCCTTAAAAGTTTACACTCTAGTAAGGGACATAAGTTCAACATAAATACAATGCAAAAAAAAATCTAAAAGAGAGAGATGGCTGTGGCATTTGTGGAAAGGAAAGATAGTCTTCAGTAAAGCTGGGGGTGAGAGTCAAATCTGGGATTTCTTAGAAGTTATAGATTTGAACCAAGCCTTAAAATGTAGGTGGAACATTGGTAAGCAGAGTTAGAAAGAGAAGAGAATTAATTTCATCAGTAAAACCCAGCGTGAACAAATGCTTATAGCAGGAAAAACAGGGCCATGCCCGCATTACATAAAGTTCCAACCCAAAATTTCTTATTAACTCTCCATCACTTTGAAACCCACAGCTCTCTTAACACACCCAAAAATGTTATCTTGTGCACTAGTTGTGAGACTCTCCACTTATTGATTCCATCTGGGTGTCTAAAATGAAATCAGAAGGCTCTAGACAGACCCTAGTCAGTTCTCTCCTGATTAGTTTTCCCCTGGGCTTTTCTTCCCAAAATAAAGCTAAGTGCATTTAAGTTTCTAGGATCTTCTTCATATCCTTTGAAAATGCAGAATAAATATTATGTTGGCTCCTTTCTGCAGTCAATTAATGTATCTTTCTTGCCAATGTCATAAATATAACTTTTTTCAGCTGATGCTTCTCTTATTGCATACATATGCTATTGATAATTACTTGTTTTTGAATTCTTAACCATTTGTGCATGGAAATACATCTGAGGTTTAACTGTTAAGACTATTACATTACTAAATGTCTTATTTTATAAGTGAATAGGCCATCACAAACCCTGTTCCATGAGCTAAAATTGGACTCACCGAAGGAATCCATTTACCATACTGAAATCCTAAAACAATCAGGCGTTTCTGTAAGAAAGTTAATACAACAGCCTCTGTGCCTTCTCTGTAATCAATTTCCTGCAGCTTCTGTATGATGTCAGCTTAGGAAATTCTCTGGTTTTATTCTCTATGCTTAGATAAAACAATGATAATTCAATTAAAGATGCTCAATCTTGAAAATAAGTTGGAGGGAGGTCCTGTTTGGGTCTAGAGTCTTCTGTGGAGTTACAGGGGCCAACTGGAGTAGGGGGAGTCAAAACAGGCAATGGCATGAATCACTTTCCCATATTAAAACATGTATGCTTGTCTCTGCCTCTTTTTATTGCAACAAGAGCCGGACTGTTTGTCTTGGTATATAGCTCAATCATTAATTTTCTGTTAGACTTCCTCCCCAAGGAAAGCAGAAAATACAGTTGGTTTTTTTAAGTGTGAATGTTGTTTTTTCAAAAAGAGCACTTGAGATTTAGAGCTCAATGGTCGTTTTCTATAAATTGTGAGTAATGTCTGAGCACATCTCTTCAGCTTCCTCTGCTGAGGTCAACCCATAGAGCCCTTGATTGGACAGCGGGGTGGTTTGGGTCTCCATCTGCCATCACCTGGAGTGACTGTTCCAATTGTCGTGCACACCTGCTTGTTTTATGAAATGTGTTACAATTATAGCTGAAACAAATTGCCCATCATAAACATAACAATAATGATAACATTAATATATAGTAAAAATTAGTTTCTAACCCATTCCAGGATCCTGATCTCTCACACCTTTAGTGAGCCAATGTACTCATGTCTTCAACCCAAATCATGTCAGGATGTTTTCAGATTTCTGTTGCCTAGCAGGTTTTAATTGAAAGACTTTCTGCCTGTTTATCTGGCCTCATCTTTGTAATAACAGTACTCAGCTTTATGAATTAGGATAGGCCAAAGGATGAAGCCACAGGAAATAAACTCAAACTTCTTTAATTTAGATTTATTAGGAGGTCTGAATGAGCTTCCTTGAATTATAAAATTTTGAAGAGACTATTAATTACTAATTATATTATTTTTAGCTATAATAAATTATTGCCCAGTAAGGTCCTCTGACAATAAATACACATTTGTATTACTCATAATTTTCCCATTAGTTGTTTAATATAAAGCTGCTCCTAGATGATTGTTACATTATCACTCTTAAATAGGCTCAAACCTGTGGTCAAACCAGTTGCCAGTGTTCATTTGCTTATTAAACACCTCTTACATTGATCAAGCAAAGCTGCCTACCAGCCTAACCCCTAAGTTACTGACATTGATTTAACGACAGTAACGTGTCTGTTTCAATAGCAAATCTGGTTTGGCTCAGAAAGATGTTTCAGTGAAGTTCTTAACCATACATGCTTGCTTGCCTTACCCTCAAAAATAACATCAAAGTTATTTTGACCCAACATTGTCCAACAGAAATAGACTGCTAGCCCTGTATGTATTTTTTAAAATTTTCTGATGATTAGACACATTGAGCATTTTTTCATGTTTGTTGGCCATTAGTCTATCTTCTTTTGAAAAGTTTCTATTCATGTCTTCTGCCCACTTTTTAATGGGGTCGTTTGATTTTTTTCTTGCTGATTTGCTTGAGTTCTTTATAGATTTTAGTTATTAGCCCTTTATCAGATGTAGAACATGCAAATATTTTCTCCCATTCTGTAGGTTGTCTATTATCTCTAATGATACTTTCTCTGCCTGCGCAGAAGCTTTTTATTTGTATCAGATCCCATTTATTTATTTTTGTTATTGCTGTGATTGCTTTTGGAGTCTTCTTCACAAATTCTTTGCCTAGGCCAATGTATTAACCTAGATGGAACTGGAGACCATTTTTCTAAGTGAAGTATCACAGGAATGGAAAAACAAACACCACATGTACTCGCCACTAAACTGGAACTAATCGATCAACACTTATGTGCGCATATGGAAATAACATTCACTGGAAATCAAGCAGATGGGGGGAGGAAGGGATGGGTAAATTCACACCTAATGGCTACAATGCACACTAACTGGGGGATGGGCACACTTATGACTTTGACTCAAACGGTACAAAAGCTATTTATGTAACCAAAATGTTTGTACCCCCATAATATTCTGAAATAAAAAAATAAAAAATAAAATATCATATCAAAATTTGTGACATCCATATTGGAAAAAGAAACAGGTAAAATTGATTTAATAATATGTTTTATCTAACCCAACATATCCAAAATATTATCATTTCAACATATAATCAATATAAACATCAGTAAGATATTTATGCACTTTTCACTGTACTAAGACTTCAAAACACAGTTTGCATCTGCCACCTACAGCACGTCTTAGTTTGGACTAGCCACGTACCAAGTGCTCAGGAGTCACCGGTGGCTGGTGGCTACTGAATGGGATGGCACAGTTTGCAATAATTACAGCACTTCCAAAGCTTTTCCTTGAAACTACTTAATACATATTTCTAGCTTTGAACTTAACCCCTTAGAATTACTGCCCAAAGTAACAAAACAAAACAAAACTAAAAAGGAAAATAAGAAGGGAAGAAACAAAACGACTTTGGCCCCGATTTCTTGCCATGGCTTACAAGGAGCTTCACGTCTGGCGCCTACCCCTCTGCAGCCTGGTGGCACCTCCACCGCCTGCCCCCCCACCACCACCTTCCCTTGAACTTGGCACTCTGGCCAAACAGAAATTCTTCAAGTTCTCCGAATGCCCTGTTCTCCTGCCTCAGTCTTCGCCCTTGCTCTTCCAACAGCTCTTTCCACCCTCTCTGCCTGCTTGCTAATTCCCCCTCACCCTTCCGATCTCAGCCTAGGCACTCTCCCAGAACTGCCTGGACCATGTGTGCCACCGAATCCACCCCATGGCCTTGGACTTCCCCTTCCACATGGCATTTACACACTTGAGGGTTGCCTGTGTTTATGGCTTTATAAACTGTCTATCCTCCCTTCTAGACTTGAAGCTGCACAATGGTAAGAACCCTACCTCTTGTTTATAAATCATTGCTTTTCAGTTTTTAGCACAATCCTTGACTCATTCAAAGTGCTTACTAAATTGTATTCAATGAATAATGAATGAACTGATGGTGGAAATACACCCAAACATGGGAACTCAAGATAACTATCTCCTCTCCTGCCCCAGCCTCTGATTAGGGGGTTGAAAAGTTGTCACCCTAGACACGACCTGGGGATCCCAACATCCCCTACTATGTACTGGTCACCTGAACTGCTTGATTTAAACTGCATCTTGTTGTTTAATGACCCTGTTTGATTTTGAAGCCTCCTAGTCCTACACTGGCTAAGCAATTAATTCCTTCTGGAGAAAGACAAGAGGACATTTGAACTTAATGGATTATTAAACTCCCTGGGATTCTTTAGAAGGAAAGGGCTCGTATCTGTTCAACTCACTTTGCTTTCTAGGGATATTTAAAATGTGATGCAATGAAAAGTAACACATCAAACGTGGGTTTTACTTTTCTGTGGTTGAAGGCCCCCACTTTCTAGTCCTTCACCTATCTCAGGCCCACCACGATTCTTCACAATCTCCATTGTGTTAATCAAATCACTAAGTTTGCTATTCCCCAAAAACATCCTATGCTTTTTATACCTTTGTTCCTCATATTTCCTCCTCCTGGAAGGATCTTCCTCAACATCACCTGTGAAATCCTTCAGCCTCATTCAATAGCAGCAAAAGACCATGTTTACTAAGAAATGTTTCTCTAATTTCCCCAGTTAAAAGCTCCTCCTTCCTCTTCCCTGTTGTACTTTCTGCCGTTATAGAGGCTGAAATGCCATTCTGATTTGTGTTATGTAATTGGCTCGCTTTGTTTATTTCCCATCTGGACTGTAACTCCTTGGCAATGGGACCATGATGTTTGCATTGCTCCATATCCTCATATCACCTAGCACAGCGTCTTTTCCACAATAGTTGCTCAACAAATATATGCTGTACAAAAAGAGATGTCAAGTCCAGAAAATGGAAATACATATTATTACAAAAGTCTTCAACAAGATTTTTCCAGCAGTAACCAGAGGCTAATCCTAAACCTAAACCTTAGGATGATACAGCTTAAAGAGTATCTGACCTTAATCCCAGTATACACAGACAGTTATGTTTTCCAAAAGATAGATCTTTTTTTCCATTCTTAACTGTGCTAATGTGCTCCATAATAAAGACTTGGTTGTTTCAGCTCTGCATCTGAGTAGCTGCATGCTCTTGGATCAGATACAAAGCCCCTTTGGAACTTAGTTTCCTTTTTTGTCAAACTAAACAATGGAACTAACTGACTTCCACTGTCTCTTTCAGATTAACAAATCCAGTGATTTTTTTAGAGCATTCCTTTTTTGCCAAGGTTAAAATAAGAGGGGTGAAAAAAAATAGGAGGGGTGGATGTAATTCGGTATTTCAGTATAAATGCAATATCCAGAGAGGGTAACAAATGATAAGAAGCCAAATTCACCACCAGCTTCAGGCATTCACAGAAGCAAGCAGCAATCTCCGTCATGCGATGTAGGCATAAACCTTGTTTCTCTACAGTATATATCTGGGCAAAGTTTTCATTTTAAGATATATGAGCACAATGTCAAGAATTTGAATGAAGAGATTCTAGCTTTGTTGTCAATTGGTTTATCTTACACTATTCCTTTCAAGAGATGGTTTCCCAATGTATTAGGAGAATTCTTCCTTAACAATCTCTCCATCACGACATCTTCATGAACAACCACAGTGTGGTGAGAATAGGAATGTACACAGTAGGGTGTTGCCAAAAGGTTGGAACCAAATTTTGTCTCAGATTTATTTTGACAGTTGTTTGGGGACGCAGGGTGAATAGGGGTAAGAAAGAAGCACTGTGTGGTTACTCTTGGTTATTTTTTTTTTTAAACAAACCTAATCTGAATGTCTCTTGTTTGTGATTGAATGTTATTTAATATTCACAGTACACCTTCAGCAAACAATATGCAAGACAGGACCCTTGCTCTTTTGAAACTCAGAGAGAATTCAGGGAGGAAAGGCGGAGATAGAATCTACATTATGTAAATAAAATGATCTCTAATGAAAACATTTTCCTTGAGGCGTGAACAAGTGTACTAACTACCAATTTTGTGATGCAGCAATCCATTGTTCTCCAGCCCTAAAACCTACCAGTGTAACAGCCTTTTAAAGACTTCTGGATTTGGGATTTCAGAATAACTCTGCCCTTTCCTGTAACCCACGGTACCGATCACAAGCTGTGTCTCAATCTACCTTCTCAGGGAGTCCTAGATCAGCAGCGTGGGATTCTAGACAGAAACCAGGCCCTTCTTATTCTGCCCATTGACTTCACAGTTGTTGGGGGTTTTTTTGTTTGTTTGTTTTTTATCTTTCCTTTTTTAAATCAGAAGGGATAACAAGAACCTTCTTTCCTTTTCTCTCAATACGGTCCCTGTTGGTCTATATTGCTTATGTGTGGACCTTGTCAAAGCCTTTGGGAATTATCATTATTATCCGTCATGATGTTAATGGGCTGTCATTGTTGGCTGAAGTTGACTTACTCTAGATGCTTTGTTTACTCAGCTAACAAAAAGGCAGCTTGGAATTAAAAAAGGAAACGTGCCAAGCAATTAATCTATAACTTGGTTGGAATGCTTTGGGGATTTTCTAACATTTCTTTTATTGAATTTTTGTTTAAGTGCAGTATCCTTTTTTCCTCTGAAATTTCATTCTGGAGTTTTTTATTACATGCCATTTCTGCAGGAGGCACATTGAGCCATTGGGACCTTCTGGGTAAATATCACGTGTTTTAAAATATTTATCAATAATGAGGCTGCTTGCTCACACATTCCCTGAAAATGCCAGGCTGTGAAGCCAATTCGTTGCACAGGTTTTAAAAAGATATCAAAATACTCATGCCATAAACATTTTTGTTACAAGGCACTTTTCTTTTGAACAGCATACCAAAACAACCACCACCAAAATACTAATATTAATAATAATAATATCCCAGAAGTTAGAAGGATAAAATACAGCTAAATCTATAGACTACAAATATAGAAATTCTTTAAATTCTTTAAATGTTAGCAGTCTACCAGACAGTATGGAAATTTCTCAACAGAGAGAGAGTAGAAGTCATCTATTAAGCATATACCTAGTGTCACTTCAAAATTTTCTTAAGAGAATATCAGTTCTATCTTTTGGCTTGGTTGATTGATTGCCAAAACATATGAATCTGTCCTTAACTAGCTGCACACAAAAAAAATCTCACTGTGTGATTTTTCCAGAGAATATTACCTTGAACTCTTTGCTGTCGAAAGAGTTATATCGAAAGCTTGGTTGTGAAAAATAATATTCATAGGAGATTTCTTGAGGAGTAAATTTGCCCTTAGTTCAAACCAAACAATCAGAAAACTGTATACTTGGGTTACATTGATTTGCATCTTAAAATAGCTTTTATTAAATTTTGCTTTGGCATTGTGCCCAAGTTTGCTTTGAAGGTACAGATAAAATTGTCAAAGAAACAATGGAACAATGAGACAATAGAACAACACTCATGCCTGCATTTAGTGTGCATTGTGAGGTTGGTGGTGAACACGTTGTCTTACCAGGTCGTTCAGTGTTATCTTTCAAATCTCAGAAACATTGTGCTTCTCATCAACCGATTGTTGTTGTTGTTGTTGTTGTTACTGTGGGTCTTTGAAGGTTTTGTTTTATTTTAACCTTAGGAACACTTTCTTGCTTTAAAGTGGTCACCTTCCTTCTTCTAACTGATCATTTTCCTTCTTCATTCTGAATGTTAGGATGTTCAGAGCCCAAAAGTGTGGCTCAATTCTCACAAACATACATGTTGCACTAGAAACACGTTGTGGATTTTGTACACTAACTCTCACCCTTGATTTATTATATTTTATCTTGTTTTTGGATTTTTCCCTTTGCCCTGATATTCTCCTTTATTTACATGTGTATTTTTAGAATCCATCTTATTTGTGTTTTTCTCAACCATCTTAAATCAATTTTAGGGACAATGAACTATAAGTCAATCCATAACATTGATCTTATGATAAGTTAGAACCCTACCTGCTCTATGCCCACTGATTCAGTAAAAATTAGAATAGAGAAGGAAATAAATGTGCAAGCATTACAATATAAGGTAATGGGATGGGCCCTGGGAACATCTATCATCTTTCCCTTGGTCTGAAAGCTTAACTGGTGTAGAGCCTGAAGCTCTGGGCTCCTCCCATGTGGTGAGTGTCTCAGAGACCACTCAATTCCAAGTTCATGTACATGACAAACTGGGAAGGTAGAGTGCTGCAGGGAGGGAAGGGGACATTAGGTTTTACTTACATGAAACCTAATCTTGCATAAATCCTACTGCATGTTTGCTTATTCAGACGTAAATCAAATGGAAGGCAACCTGCAGTCTGAGTCCTCATTCTCTCTGCTCTCACTCAGCCCCTGCAGCAGACATTACCGCTGTCAGCCACTCACCCTTCTAATACATGCCACACCATGCTACTGTAGCACCTGCACCTCTGCCAGAGGGCTTTCTCTGAAACCACACTTGAGGCTTTTCAGAAGTTCTGGGCCCTGGGAACAGCCCTCAGCCAAGGATGAATGGAGATGTGGAGGATAAATACCCTGGCTTCCTCAGCCTATGGGTGTATGGATCTGATGCATTCTCTGCACTGTCTCCCAGAGTTCCCCAGTGAGCTAAAGCACCAGCCGCCCACATCTTAACCTACCATTGATGCATCTTAGATGGACATTGACCTCCTTCCATTCCCTAGCTCACTTCTTCACTCCCATAGAGATATTCCTGGCATCATCACCAAATTAAACTACGAGCATTAAAATTCTTGTCTCAGGGTCTGTTTTGGGGAACCCTAACTAAGATTAAACCCTCCTAGCCTAAGAGGGAAATGGCATCAGTCAGCCAAATATTAAGTATTTTTCAGAACTTACTTGCTTTCATTTATTTAACAATTTTTTTTTTTAGTGCCTACTAAATGCCAAGCATCTTATGAGGAATTGGACCTAGCTTATAAACAAGAAGAGCTTGGTCCCTGTATTCCTATTTCAGAGAAGACAAAGTTCCTGAACTCTACCATATTGAATCTCTTGCTCACAGCATAGACTTGCTTGAGAAGCTGCCGTACATGGTGTTGGCCCAACAAATGTCTTATTTGTTTTGCCACAAAGCAACCCATTTTTATTTGTTCCCAAATCTACAGAAAATAGGAATTTAAAGATGATGCACCTTATCACTGACTTTTACTGCTCAAGCATCTCTTTACCTCTCTCCTTCTGCCTGCCCATAATATCTTCATTCCCCTAAAGAGCATCCAGTGGTTCCCTTGACCTTCCTTAGCAGATGTAGACTTAGCCTAATATTCAGTCTTCTACACACTGAGTCCCCTCTGTTGTACCAGTCTCATTACTTACTATTTTCTTATATAAATTCTCTATTTCAGTTGGGCTAATTCATCTTCCAACCCTTACATATGACTGGCTAAATCTCATTCCTAAATCTTTCATCCTTTGAGACTCAGCTCAAAATCTCAACCTGAAAGAGTTTAGTCTGAATTACCCATCTGCACTGTCCTAGTCTGTTTGTGCTGCTATAACAAAACACCACGGGCTGCATAATTTATAAACAAGAGAGATTTATTTCTGATGGTTCTGGAGACTAGAAAGTCCAAGATGGAGCCTCTGGTAGGACTCATGTCTGGTGAGGGCTGCTTCCTGCTTCCAAGATGTCACCTTGTTGCTGCATCCTCCGGAGGGGAGGAATGCTCTGTCCTCACGTGGTGAAAGGTGGAAGGACAAAAGAGAGAGTTCCCTTCAACCTCAAGCTTTTTTGTAAGGGTACTAGTCTCATTCATAAGGGCACAACCCTTGTGACCTAATCCCCTCCCAAAGGCCACACCTTTTAATCCTGTCACATTAGAGATTAAGCTTCAACATGAATTTTGGAGGAGACAGATTAAAGACTTGGTTTGCTATTACTTTATTCTGGTTTAAATGAACTAAAGTAATTTCCAAACCCTCCTATATAACTATTTTTTTAAATTCCCAACTAACATAATTTCTCTAATAATTGGAACAATGCTTTTTTAACTTTTATTCTGTGAAGGAGAAAAATGCAGTGCAAATAATATAGACCTGTACTGTCCAATTTGGCAGCCATGAGCCCCAGGTGGCTACTGAGCACTAGAAATGTCCAAATTGAGATGTACTGCTAATGTAAAGTGCCCACCAGATTTTAAAGACTTAGTAAATACAAAGGAATATAAGATATCTTATTAATGACTCTTTTATTGATTAAATGTGTAAGTGATAATATATTAGGCATATAAGTTTAAATGAAATATATTATTAATGTTAATTTTACTTGATTCTTTTTACTTTCTTTTAATGGGCTACTTGAAAAGTTTTCAATTGCATTCTATTTCTATTGAGTAGTGCTGATATAGATTTCTTATAGGTATAGACCTGGGTTTAAACTCTAACTCTCCCTAAATAGGGATGAGAAGGCCCAGAGCCTGGTGCATAGTTAATGTTTAGGAGATACTTTTGGAATCACGCATGGATGAATGCATGAATGAATGAAGCACATTGGTGTGAGTATCAAATGAGATGTATATAAAAAGCATCAGAATAATGCCTAGCACATAGTCAGTGTTTGTAGACTATTAGTTCCTACTCCCTTTTAAGTTCCAAAACCATGCTACCAATAAGTTGTCTTTCTTCTGTTTTTTCTATAACTCACAGAAACATGCTAAGCAATGAAAAATATTGGATGCATAGGAAAGAATGTTTCTGACCACTCGGATGCTAACAATCCACGAGCAGCAAGAACCCACAAGAGCACATCTACAGCTACACACTGCTGGATTTCAAACCTATTCAATAGATGAGGAGACTTGTCTCACTGTAACAGGCACCAGACTGAATAGAAAATGACCTGCTGTAGATGCCACATGCCCATGTGTATTGCTGGATGCGTGAGGAGTGTCAGGGATTTCGTGTGGCTGTGAGATCCACAGGAAGTTTTGTTGGCTGTGATGGCAGACTTGGCATCTTGAAGAAGCACTCAGGTGAACCCCAAGCGCAGAGAAGAACTGTAGTGCCCTGAGCAAAAATCATTTATTCTGACTTAGAGTCTCTGCAGGGGTAAAGAAAAAAAGTGATAAGCAGAATCTCCTTGTGAGGCTTCTGAGCCCTCCTAGCACTAAGAAGAACTCAGAAGGAGTCTTTAGGCCAATCGCTACAATTTCCTGATCTGTCTCTGGCTGACTGCCCTGGTAGTTTGAATTTGTATCATTAACACTCCCCAAGATTCATTGTCATCTTAGAATGCAGAGAGAAGAAATCATACATGTGCATTCTAACAATACAATCATGGAAGCAATTTATTTTGAACATTACTTTGGAGAGAGGCCTTTATACAACCGGAGATTTAATAAATACATGGATATGAGACTGCATTTTTCACTTAGGTTCATCAAACACAGAGAGATTTCCCATTATGGAGAGAGAGAGTTTGGAATCAGGATGGAGTTTTCCTTGCAGAGATTAAAAAGACAGATGGTAAGGTGCTGTGCTCAGGGAAAAGGCCTTTATAATCAAGGAATTAGAATTTATTCCTCAATCTGCCATTTAGGTTCAGCATCTATGCACAGGGTCAACTCATATGCTATCAAAAGATTCCATCATTTCAATTTCCTGTGCACCGTCAAGCCAACATTACAATTCTGTGAGTCTCAGGGAAGACACTCTTCAGGAAATTAAAATTTCTGTTTCAATGGTGTCTAATTCCACTGCTTAGATATACATATATGGATATATACACAGTCAAAAAATGGCACTTCCATCACAGGATGAAAGCTCCTATTGATTTAGCCCTTGAGCTTTACATACATTACTACATTTTACCACCTACATGTAAACATCTGGGTGTGTCATCCAGATGTTGGCTGGTCACTTGTTCACGTGTGCTGCTCTGTTTTATTCCTCAGGCAATCTGAACACAAAACCAGCTCTTTCATTCATTTCCACAAAACATCCAATCACACCAAGTATGCTATAGTTTTATTTTTGTACTTATTTGAGAATCGTGGGATCTAGGCAAGGCATCACAACCCATGATATTATCATTTATAAAATCAGGGAGATGAACATGCCCTCTTCCTGCATTGTCAAAATGTTCCAAATATTCCTTTGGTATAATTAACAGAAGTAACACGAAATTCTCTGAAAATGTGGCTTATCATTTGAAAACCATCATTTCCATTTTTAATAAATGCACGCATTAGTGAAGCAAAACCACAGAGAGAATCCCCATTTGGAAGTGAGTAGCATTTTACAGTTTCAATTATCAGCTCATTGAGTATCCGCTATGTCCCAAGTTCTGGGGGACTAGGGGGAGAAATGGACTCTGGCCACTAGGAGCTCAAAATCAGGTTGGAGAGATATCAAACATTTACCCAAAAGGTTCAGGAGTTACATAACAATAAAATAAGTTTGGCACAAAATGAGACAGGTGGATATACTGAAAGATTGTTTACCAGAGCCGCAAAATCATAAGCGGAGAAATGCATACTGCAGAAATGAGTTAGTGTAGGCCTTTGATGTGGGTGGGGTTAGGTTGCATGAAGAGAAGGGATGAAGAGAGAGGCAGGCCCACCTGAGCAGACAGTGGGCCACGCAAATGTGTTGTTCATCTCAGAGATCAGAAAAGTTGGAAAATTGGGAGCCTTGGCAGAACAAAATTAAAACTAAGCCAGTAGATTCATCATGAACTCTAAGGATTCTGAATCCCACTTAAGTTCACATATGGATCTTAGATATACTATCAAATGGTATCTTATCTATATATTCTCTTAACCAGAGTCCCCCCTGCTCAACTAGCCTTTCACTCTGAATGGTGCCAGAATAAGTTGAAGGTTATAAAGAGTATTGAAGAAAGACCACACCATGTGATCACACAATCAGACCATCAAGAAGTATGTCTTGGGCATGTGCTTTGTGTCAAATTCCCATAATAACACTAAATAGCACCTTAATGCGCTTACATATCTTTCAGATGCTGTAATGAGAAGTGGAAAGAATTGTGACTTCTCCATACAGGGTTAATCATCAGCTTTCATCTCGAAAAAGGGAAAAGATGTTTAAGGCATTTGCTATGGGTTGAATTGTGTCCCCCAAAAAAGACATGTTCAAGTCCCAACCCCAGCACCTCCAAATATGACCTTATTTGGAAATAGTAGGTGATCAAGTTAAGATGAGGTCATTGGGGTGGGTCATAATCCAATATGATATGATATCCTTATAAAATGGAGACATTTGGGCACAGACAGACATGCACAGGGAGAAAACTGTGGGAAGACACACAAGGAGAAGATGACCAGGTGATGGAGAGATGCAGCTACAAGCCAAAGTGTACCTGTGGGTACCAGAAGCGAAGAGAAGCCTGCACCAGATCCTTCCTCAGCACCTGCAGAGGGAGCATGGTCCAGTGGACACCTTGATTTTGGACTTCTGGACTTCAAAACTGTAAGACAATAAATTTCGATTATTCTAAACCACCAAATGTGTGGTACGTTGGTACAGGAGTCCTAGGAAACTAAGACAGGCCTTTATTGAAATCCCTTCGGAAATTATTTAAGCGACAGTAAAGGAGACTGAGCAAATTCTGCATGAGTCAATCTTTACTCAGTGCTTTTTTGGAAACATTCCAATGATCAAAGATGCTGTTTTTTATATCACTGGTTAAGTTCCACTCTTCTTACAACTGCGAGAAAAGTTTCCTTATTTTTACCTCATATTACTGTTGGGAGAAAAAAAAAACAGAGTTCTTCTGTAAGTCATTATGCTCTGAAGATATTTAGTATCAGGCTGATTACTGAATAAAAAGATCTGGTTACCATCACATTTAATCCACCAGAACTGAATTATATCCACTGCACAGCTCTTTCCTCCGTTTCCTCTAATTTCCCTCCATTCAGCCACCTTTGACTACATTCCAGTTTCTAGCAAATGCTGCCGAAGCTTCAGCTATTTTCCTTAGATTATATAATTTTCCTGAAAACTCCGAAGTTGATCTGCTTAACAATGTATTCAATTTTCCTCTAAAGCAAGGTATTATTTTCCATCTCTAAGAAAGTGAGCTTTGTGATATTTCCTCTCCAATTTAGAAGGAAGCATTAGGCAGTTTGCATTGAATATTAAAAAAAAAAAATCCTAACTGCTACTCTGGTTCTCACTGGAGTGAAATATTTTCTCCATGTAACCAGAAATATTGACAGAAAATCTTTTCCTTTCACACAATATTTGAGCATAATTGGTAAAAGCCTTCAATGATGGAGAAAGTCTTATGAGAACTAGTCTTTCTCTCAACAAAAACTAATCCATTCGGATTTATGCGACTCTATTAGCTGAAGCCTTTCTGTTTAGTTAATAATATGAAATGTCTTTTAAAAGTTTTTCTGCAGTATCTCCCATGAATTTCTCCAGCCATTTCCTCTGTTCATCATAAATTTAGATGTAATAACACTTTGTACCTTAGAAATACTACAATACTAGCAAATTGCTATAGTAGTCTACAAAATTGGCTCTAATATTGTTCATCAACATAAGAGAACTGTTGAGATAAATTAGCTAAAATAATAGAGCATTATAAAAAATGAATTATTAAATCGAAAAAACTATCATATAAAAATCATCCCTTTTATTATATTTAATAAAGCAAGTGGACTTTGAATAACATTTAACATTTAGTCTATAAACTCTAAGACACTCAACTTGAAGGAATTGATGTGGGAATTATTGGGCAAACCATAAGATTGAGTCTTGATCCTTACATTAATTTTCCTATAAGTTCATGGCCAAATAACTTCACCTCTCACTTTCATTCCTAGTCTAAAAACAAAATAATATCTACCTGATAGATTCTTAAAATGATCCAATAACATATTGTGGGCACAAAAAATAACACTGTTGATTTCTTAGGCTTCACAAGAACCAAAGTGTTTGTACATACACAAATCAAACTTGCGATGCAAATTATTTACAACGAGATCTTGTACATGCAAATATATAGAACATACTCTTGCATATCAATACATTTGCTGTAGAGTTTGTAGCATCTCAATCCAACCTTCCCACCAAGGCAGGAATAGTCCCTACAAAACCCTTCACAGGCGTCACCTACCATAGAGGAACACCTCCAGTGGGGGGAAGCCCACTTCCTCACAGGGAGACCTGTTCTATGAGAGAACAGCTCCTACTACAGGAAGGTGGTTTTGGCTGTCCTCTCTTATTTCCTCACGTTCTAGATCTATTCACTGGAGCTATACAGAACAGGTCTGATGTCTCTTTCATGTAACAGCTCTTTGCGTAGATAGTAACAGCCCTCCACATGCAGACACACACATTCACACAAATGACAGCAGGTATCATTGGATCCCTGATGTAGCAATCTGATATAAGAAGTTTATTTACATTGCTCACAGTTGAAAAAACTAAGACTCAGGGAGGGTAATAACCTGTCCAAAGTCACCCAGCTCATAACACAAGAGCCAAATGCAAACACAAGTCTGCCCGACTTCACAGCCCGTGCTCTTAACCGCTACACTTCACTTCTCAATATTTCGTCTTCAAGTCAGACAATTCTATCAGCCCAGTTCTTTTAGTCCTTCCTCATGTGGAGCATTTCTCTAGACCAGTGGTCCCCACCCTTTTTGGCAGCAGGGACCATTTTCACAGAAGACAATTTTTCCACGGACTGAGGTGGGGTTGGGGAATGGTTTGGGGATGATTCGAGCACATTACATTTATTGTGCACTTAATTTCTATTATTATTACACTGTAATATATAATGAACTAATTATAAAACTCATCATACATTGGGGACCCCTGCTCTAGACCTTTCTTCAATCCTGCTCCATTTACAGGATTTTCTTAATACTTCTATTAAAATGTGCCAACCTCAAAATTAACCATATGCAATGACCAACCCCCTATGTCAACAATTCCAGACAACCTTACTGTACCTCCCTGAAAGGTTTGCTCTCCCACCCCCCAAACAGTAAATTTGTACTTTCTCCTGTCCAAAACTGCCTACACCTCCTCCAGCATCCCACCTGCAGCTGATGGCTGTGCCCCAGGCTCCTCTAAGAAAATAAATGCAAATCATCTGGAGCCTCCTCACAGTCCCACCAGTAAATATAAGAACCTGCCTGCAAAGCATCCACACCCTCTCCCATCCCTCTCATCCCAACATCTCTGCCCCATCTCTGTGGCTGGCATTTGTGTTCCTGCCTTCTCAGGGACTGCCCTCCTGAAATTTAACTTTCTTTCCCCTGTGTCATTGTTCTCCCTCCATCTAATGATTCATTTCCATCGGAACACAAACAATGCTAGTATTTCACAATTTAAAAAGAAGGGAAGGAAGGAAAGAAGGAGGGAGGAAGGAAGGGAGGGAGGGAGGGAAGGGACAAGGACAAAGGAGAGGAGAGAAGTCTTGATCCCACTACCCCATTTCCAACACTTTGAAAGCAATACCCTCATTTCCCCTGGTTCCATCCAACCCACTCCAATAAGCATCAATTCACTGCACACCCTGTAAGAGCACCCACCACTCCGTTCTTATCTTCCACGCTTTCCCCCAGTTCACTTGGCTCCTGTCACATTGGTCTTCCTTGTATATGCCAAAAACGTGTCATGCTTGTTGCCCCATTACAACTTCATCTCATGATTCAAGTCTCATCCTAAATGTCACCTTCTCAAAAAGGTCCCCTCTCCTCCCTAATCCAGGCACATTCTCACATAATTTCCTTAGTTCATTTTCTTCACAGAATTTATTATTCTCTGAAATTACCATACTTATTTGTCTCCTTGTTTGTTCTATCTCTTCCCTCACTGGAATGAGAGCAAGGATCTTACTTGCCTGTTCACTGCCCTATGGCCGTGCCTAGAACAATATCTGGCCCACAGTGTATACTCAAGAAATATCATTGAATAAGTGAATGAAATTGAAAAATAAACCAACAGTATTTTATAATGTAACAATTGCCCTAACCATGAACATTGTTTTAGATTTAGCAGAATCATTTTATCAAGAATCATTCATTTCATTAAATTAATATAATTTAATGTAAGACAAACTTATTAAGCATCCACTATGGTAGATGTTTGGGGTGATGCAAAAGCAAAATACTGTCCCGGTTCCTGCCCCTGTGAAGAATAGATAGGGAAAGAGATATCCACAAATAATGAGGCTATCCTTGAAAGTTTAACCTCATAGAATCATAATTTTAAGTGTTTTGAGGCTATGGGATGTGATGTGACAACTAAAATAAACAGAAGGGATGATTGGGAGGATGCAAAGCATTACAGAATTTCCAAGGACATTGAGAAAAATTCTTCTTGGGAAAGGATCTGGGTAGACTTTTTGAGCTAAACATGGAAGAGTGCATTTAATTTTGACAACCACATATGCTAAGTGGAGGTAAAGCATGACAAAGATGAGTTGGTAGGAATGACATGCTCCTTGCAGAATATTTTCCTAAGCCTTTCTCAGTGGCCACCAGTGGTCTGACTAGCCCTTAGCCTCCAAGGCAGCTCGAAAATCCATGATCCTGCATGGACCATTTCCAGGTTCTAAGTTCTCCCCATAATTTAATTCAGATCCTAAAGATGTGCATGCCTAGTTCTATCTTCACGTGGATTCATAAGGATGTTCTCATTCAGGAACACCAGGTTGCAGTAAACGCACTCAGGCATATTCAGGGACAAACCTAGGAGGATGCTTTCAGAAGTATTTCGAAGAGTTAAAACCCATTGCATTAATGTAAGATGTTGTTGTTTAAAAAGCAAAGCAGTTTATGGAGAACTATTAATATTATTGAATGGCTCCAATGTTAGTGATCTGGGATAAGTGAGTCCAAAGAAATGAAGCACATTAAATGTAATTACACATCCATTTCTTGTGATGTACGACCACGTGAAGCATTACTAATCCCCAAACAGATACCTGCCGGGAGGACTATGGAAAACAGCTGTTTGGTCCACAAGAAATGAACCAAGTGAATTCCGAGTACTGCGGGCATTTGAGTGCCGATTTCCAGAGTCAAACCCTGTCCACTAAGCTCAGGATTTATAAGGAATTAAAAAGGATTCCATCAGAAGGTACATTTGTTTCAAGCAGAAATCACCCTGCCAACTCATTTGTTATTGTAATAACCTCTCTCAGCATTTATATTATTGGAGAGGACTTCTTTTCAAATGAAAAATGACGTACCTGATTATTTGCATGGGACTTGGCGTCATACTCATTTTGGCTTCTCGTTTGAGTCAGTGAGAGGGCCAGGGAAAGGCCTTTCCATCCTTGCATGCGTATCGATTACAGTTAATGGAGTTCATAAGTTTATGATGTGTCGGAGAATTAAAAAAACAAGAGCTATAATGATGGAAGCCGTGCCAATTCTACTGGTATATCCAAGAAGCCATCAAGATTTCAAGCACTAAAAATAGTTAAAACTATCTCAGAAACTGTTTACATTTAGCAAGGATAATTATATGAGCATGTAACTCTTTCCCATCATATTAGAATGCTTTAATAACCTATATTTTATTTATATCTAGTTGCTAAGTTTATTAGTGCTTATTATAGGATATGTTCTTAATTTTATGTTTTACAAAACAATTTGAATAATCGGAATTACTTTTGTGAATCCTCTTCCACTTGCAATAAGATGGGTGAATTATAAAAAGCCATTTTCTAAACATGCTAACAGGTGCAGGAAAGATTGACAGAGCAATACGAGAAAGTATTCTTAATGTAGGCTTTCCAAGATTTTAAATGAAATTTCTTTAATGAGTGCATATCATTTGTAACGGGCCAGGTTTACTACTCAGGGGATGCTGAACATAGAATAGAACAGTATATTTTATTTAACAACAACCATAATCGGAGTTATGTGATACGTAGATGTGTCTATAAAATGAAAATCAACTAGAATTAGATATCTAAAAAAAATTTTTTTAAAGAAACATTGGCAGAACATGAAAACCAATAGAAAGTAACAATTTTGGATTATTGAAGAAAACTGCAAATTACAGGAATAGATTTTTTTTTAAAAGATTTCAGAAACCTGCCCCCATGAAAGCAGTAGGAGGTGCTGACTTTTAGGCTTTACTATGTGACTGTGATGTTGGTCACCAGTCAAACTGAGTAATTCAGCCAAGTCTTCCTAAGCACTTACTGAGTGTGAGCCCAGTACTGCAGATACAAAAAAGAATGAGGAACAAGTCTCCTCCCACAAGGAGCCACCTGTCCAGAGGGTGGCCATACACTGTAAACCTGAATCAAAGATTGGCCTGGTCACCCAAATATATAGCTGCTCTCTATTGGACTGAGATGTGGAATAGTTCCTTTCCGGATCACTGTGTATGAATTACCAAATGTCTGATTTTCCTTCGCCGTCTTTCAAGCCAAAAGAAATGTTACCTGAGTAAGGTTCTCAGAACTGAACTGCGATGTGAAGCCTCTAGGAAGTTAGTTGCCTTTAAGAAGTTCTGAACATAAATTGAATTACCGAGAATTCTATTCATTGAAAAACACATTATATTGCATCATGTCCTTTTCAAATAGAGTGAAACTTGCTTATATTAAATTTCTAGGAACCCAAGGAAAAAATTTGATATAGGATGGAATTTGATATACTCTAGAAATATTACATGTGCATGTAATAGACCTGGATTTCCAATTTGATTGCTATACACAGGGATTCAATACAGGTGGGTTCAATATTGGGAGGTTTCATTGAATTTGCATTTGTATTTTTCAGGACATATACGGTATGTGTTTCCTCAAGGTAAAAATCAGATTCATTCCCAAGTCTAGGAAAGCTAAATATTCATGGAAACAGGAATTCTTGGAGGAATTTGACCAGATGAAAGTAATGTAAGCAATCTAGTTTTCACTTCATTCCACTTTAATATTAATTTAATTGACTGGGGTTTAGACTATTGAATTCTGGAAAGGCATCTTTCTCTCTCTTTCCCCAGCTCTATAATTCTACAGCCTATAACTTCTCTATTCCTTTCTTTCACTGAACATTTTAATATTCATCTGAAAGGAAGTATTCAACAAAAAGAAATTATGAAAATGTTTCAACATGCAAAGAAATTTTCTATTCCTAAGAATGTCTCAAGTCTTGGAAAATAATAAAAATAACAAAAAGATAGTAACTTATGAAATTGAAATAAATCACTATATTAATGTTTATCTAAAACATACCACCTCCTTAAATTATAGACACTGAAAATTATTAGGGTTGCACAAATTATTGCACAAATTTTTATTGTTCAGGTTTTTTTTTTAATTCTGAACCTGAATACCATCATCCATTGATTTGAACTTGGGTGTGAGAAACTGAGATTTATAAATCCTTCCCTTCCCCATGGAAGACTCTAACACAGGCAAGCCATGGGATCAATGAATAAATGGGTGAACTAAGTATATAACTCTATTTAGGAACTCTTGGGAACTTTGACAAAGATGCTCCTTTCACGTGAAAGAACCAAAAACTAAAATCATAAAGTTCATCCCTGTACACTTCTATAATCACTTCTAAATTCTACTGATTTCACTCAATGTTTCAAGTAAGCAAGTGTAATGAAATAAATAAAAATATATGTTTTGGGTACAATAACAGATTGGCCTCCCAACAGATTAGGCACTCAGAGCTATTTGCCATTAATAACAAGACAGGTCATGCATACATACAAAATAATTGTGATCTCTTTCACCTGAAATATTTTGCATAGTTGCCTCAAAAGTTATTTTTCATCATCAAAACAAGTATATATAATACTTAGCTACGTAAGCTCTTCTTTACACATAGGGCTGTGCTAGGGACCCAGTAGTTTACAGAGAGAGCCACTGCCCTTTGGGGCTCTACATACTTGGTTTATACCACACAATAATGTATTTATGAGGGAGGTCAAGTCAGTTATTGACTTAACGGTTGATTATTTCATTGAAATGACAAGGCATCCTATGAAAAAACCATTGATCAAGGAGCATGATATAGCCCTAGCTTCTGATATATCAAAAGGAGGCAAAATATATCTAAAGGAGAGACAACCAAATGAACATACAGAATATCGAAAAATGAATTAGTTGAATAATGGATGCAGAGTTAATGCAAATCTTATATAACACTTTGGCTGCTCCATGAGGTTTCCCTAAAATGACTTTCTCTCTTTTTCTCTTTCTCTCTCCTCTCTCTCTCTCTCTCTCTCTCTCTCTTCTTCCCAATCCATCCCCCTCCCCCTCCCCACACACATACTCCAGCTTCTATGGCCAAAATACAGCCTCTGGAGACACATTCATCTTGGTTGCTGTCTTGTTTCTAACAGCAGGCACTGGAGAGAGACCACATGGTCCATAAGAGACATCGCTTCACCGGAAGCCCCAAACCCCCATGCTGGATCTGGTCTGGGCACCTAATGCCTGACCAGATCCAGCATCTGCCAGGTGAATTCAGCAGCTGCCAACCCCTCTTTCAGCCCCTCTTCTCCGGGCCATTTCTTGTCCCTCATCTTGTTATCCCCAGAGCCAGCAGCCGTACAGAGCCCCCAAATGAAATACACCAAAGTCCATTAAGAATCACCTAAAATATCAACACAGTTTGAAAGCGGGCTATTAACAGTGCATATGTGAAGTTGACAGTACTCGTGATAAGCAGGAAAAACAACAATGCATACTAATGTCTCGTATTTGTATAGCACGTCAGTTTGCAAAGTGCTGTCATAACACTCTGTTGAGGTAGGCAAAGAGGGTATTATTTTCCACATGAAAATACTTGGGTTCAGAAGGGTTAAATAAAATAGGCAAAACAAAAGTTAGAATTCCATTCCTGGACCCACAAAGTAACTGCTCTGTACACTCTATGAGATGCCCCTCAGGAAACTCACTGGAAGGTCCCTGTAAGATATTCTGGCTTTGGGAACTTGTCTTTAAAATGCTTTCAGTACTCCAATTTGGACTGTCGATCAGATCGCCTGCATCAGCCATGAGGAACCAACCACCAATCACATTTACATATTCTCAGGCCTCGCCCCAGCAGAAAGAACCAGAAAGGGAGCAGGATTTGCATTTTAACTCACATCCCAAGTAACTGATACCCCTGCCCTAAGTGAGTCAGAGCTTGTGAAGAGCCAGTCCCCATCTGAGCACTAGTCTCCTCAAGAAGCGCTAAGAGGAGCAAGGTCAGCATGACCTACCAGCCTGAGGAGTGGCCAGTCAGGATGCCATCCAGGTCCTATTCATCAACCTCTGAAGCCAAGTAATGGAGGAGCTTCACCCTTGAGCATGGATACTGGAGACAAATCACACAGGTTCAAATCCCAGTTCTTCCACTTACAAAGTGACTGTGGGCAAGTCGATTAATTTCTCTGTGCCTCAGTTTTCTCATCTGTAAAATGGGGATGATAATGGGGTTATTATGATACCTCACAGATTACGAGAGCAAATGGGTTTAGTAGAAGTGAAGCACTTAAAACAGTGTCTAGCACTGAGTACTTATTGAACGGGTGTTGGATATTAATAAACAAAAGGCTTCTTTTCCTGATTATAGATCTTTGAAGCAGCACACATTGCTGATAGCCAAGGCAGGCTGATGAACTCAGGTTAATAAGATTTCCAGCACCTAGTGTAATATCCACAACTAAATACTTACTATGATAAGTATTCGATATATATTCATTAAAGGATATATATTCATTAAAGGATAAAATGGTGCAAAGTCCAACATTTTATCCTGTAATGAATTGTTCATTTTACCTGGATGAACAATTTAAAAATGAACTAGATGGAATCAAGCTTCCATTCTTTGGTGCTACAGACCAACCTAATTCCCAAGGCCTTTGAAGTTTGTCCTGAGAAGAAGCAAACCATATATTGTGAATTTTGTTTTGTCTTATTTTAATAAGCCTTCGTGTAAATTCTGGCTGAGATCAGCATCATTATCCTTTCCGGAGGCAACATAGGTGACTGCCCTGCTGAGATGTGATCTTCCTCTGCAAATATGCACTTCATCAATCCTATTCCCACCCCGCCCTCTGTTTTCCCTCTCCTTCTTCTAACTTCAGTCCAGCACTCACCATCTACCTGAGCTGTTTATGGCTTCTTAGTAAAACACCATTTCTTGGATATTTTGGAGAACAATGCAATAAAATTTTCCAGAGGTATTATTCATTTTCCAATAAATAACTGAATTGCTGAAATACTATTTGACAACAAAAAACGTTGTTAAGTTTTGAGTGCTTCTTGACTTCAATGCACACATGAGTCTAGCCGACAATATTTTAATCATTATGGTATTTGAAAACATAAAGTGAAGCTATCAGTGTGCACATGGTAAAAATGGCAGCCATTTGGAGCCACCCATGAAGATGTTAAGGCTGAGCTCTTGGAGAGCTGTAGATATTTTCAGCATGGGCAGGAAAGAGCAAATTTCCCTAAAAGAAAACATATTGACAACAAGGGAACAGGTTGCTTCTATTGTCAGTGTCCTAACAACTTTCTTAAATTAGCTTTTTAAGAGAACCCCTTCTGCATGCTTGATGACGCTCGGACCACCCAAGTTAATTTGATACAAATGTAATTTAACAGATTCCATGTGTGTCCTACAGAAGATTTGGGTATGTGAGGTTTGAGGTTTCTCTCTCTTTACTTTTTAAAAACTTGGTACAAGTTCTTTGCCATATACACGCTTTTGAAAGTGAGAATTTTCTGCTCGATCATTACTCACAATCTAAGATAACATTTCAAGTCAATGGATTTTACAATCTCCATTGCCATTAACATGAACATCAAACACAAATCAAGAAGTTGGTTCTTCCAGTGAGGCATGTGGACATAATTTCAATTGAAGTCTGTAGAAGTAACAGAGTAGAGATGTTGGTTAGTAGGTGATGTATTAATACTTGATGGTATGTGTTGGGCCACGAAAATAAAAATGAATTATTTTATAGAAGGCTGAAACCAGAGAAGGAATTCGAGTTGTTCTATTGCAACTTCCTCTTTTTAAGGATGAGGCAACTGAAGTTGAGACTTCCAGTGCTATATCTACAACTCCTTGACACTTTTCTGTATTCAGTAGATCGCTTAAAAGCAATTGGAGAGCTAAGAGAAGAACTTGTAGGTGATTCAGTTTAATTTATTTTTATCCATCATCTATAATGAACAGGTTTTTTTTTATTTTTTTACATGTAATGTCAAACTCATAGCATAAAAATTCCCAGGTCTAAAATTGGTCTAGCATTGACTAAATGTGCCAGAAGATAAGATTTAATTCTGTTTTTATAGCATCCTTAGAGAAAGTGGAGAATGTAGGATTCAGAGTCAGACATTTTGAGGTTCAAATACTAGTTCTGCCTCTGGCTGTCTTTGAACTTTCAGATCCCCACACAGCTGTTAAGCCCATTCTATCATTAGCACATTCAGTTATCCATTCATCTTCCATCTTGTTTTAGTCCAATGGTTCCCAAACTTTCTGGTTTTGGGACCCTTTGATACTTTTAAAAAAATTTTGAAGAGGCCAATGAGCTTTTGTTGATGTGGGTTATATCTGTCAGGACTTACTGTATTAGATGTTAAAACTGAGAAATTTTGAAAATATTTATTAATGTACCTTAAAATAACAATCATAATCCCATTATTTGTTAACATATCTTTATAAAAATTACCTATACTACAAAACAAAACAAGAGCAGTACGAACTGATGTTTTACATTTTTGCAAACGTCTTTAGTATCTGGTTTAATGGAAGATAGTCGGATTATCATATCTGCTTCTGCATTCTATCTGTTACAAGATGTTGCACTGGTTGAGGTAAATTAAGACTTATTTGGCCTCGTGCAAATCTATAGCTGGGAAATGGAGATGTATTTTCATAGTCTTTTCAGATAATTATGAATTTCTTCTGTGACACTACATAACACCAAAAGGGTATCGTTTCTTAAGGTTGGTTGCAATATGGAATATGAAACCATACCAGTGAGATGTTGGTAATCTGTTACATTAACATCAATTGGTCTATCTTACACATTAAATGGATTGGTTGCCCATGCGTGATTTTATATCATCATGCATTATTCATTTGGCAAATATTGGTTCCCTGAGTTATGCAGATCTTCCAAATGTTGACACATTTAATTATACAATATTAAAAAATTGTATTTGTTACTATCACCACCAATCTCATCGCGAAAGTCTTTAACTATTATGAAGCTGTCAAGTTCATGGTGGTGGATAGAAGTTTTCCAAAATTCTAATTTTCACTTGAAAGCTCAATTTTTTATCATAGGCAACAAATTCTGTCAGTTGTTTCTCTTGAAGTGACAGGTTCACTTTTTTCATTTTTGAGAAAGTGTCTGCCAAATAACACAGATCTGAATTATTCTCATTTTCTGCCAATCGTTCTTTCAAGTAAAAATGGTGTTCCGTGAAAAAAGCAGCTAGATTAGTTCGCAGCTCAAATGATCTCACGAGTACTTTTCCTCGAAGTGACCATCGTACTTTAGTAAGCAGTAGACGTGTTTTATCCATCCTTCCCATTCAATCACACAAAATGTTTAAAAGAGATAGTCAAGAGCTGAGATTTAATAAAATTAATACTTTTTATTGCTTCATTAAGAACATTAAGTGAAACTACCTTTTTTTCCCCACGAATGCATGGCAGTGATGAATACAGTCACTACCAGTGGAGGATAGTACCAGTGACTTGGTTTATGCTAATGTGCCTACAGTATTTCCCATGTTGGAGCACCACCGTTTCAGATGTCTCTGCACACTTTTTAAAACCCCACTTTCCCTTCCTTATGACAGCTTCAAGAACTGATATGGAATAAAATTGCCTCTACCCCCTTAAACTTGTGCATACTGATACATCCCCGAGTCTCTCCAGACCTTGTTTTGCCTTCATACTTTAAGTATTTATATGAAGCATTTAAAGGATATAAACTCTTGCTGATTGCTTGATTGATTTTTAAAATAGCTTTAAAAATCAACTGCACATTAACAGGTTAGAGTACACCTGGCTTAAGAGTTCCAAGTGCCTGACTCATTAAGGAGGATGTTGAAAAGCTGAAGGGTGTCCAGGAGAGGTCAGCCGGGTTAGTAAAATGGCTGAAACCACATCCTGTTAGTACCTGTTGCGAGAACTAATGATGTTCGTGCAAAAGATTTCTTGGAAGGACATAGAAGCTACCATCAAATATTAGAAGAATTATGTTATGTGGAAAAGAGATTAGACGGCAACCTAGGAGGCCCAGGGGCCTATTTTTAATTTGATATTAGAAAAAATATATATTTTCTAAGAATTCTGCCTGTCCACCAATGAAATGGAATCTGTTGGGATATTGGGAGCAATAATCAACATGCTCAAGAGAGATGGGACAATGCAAAGACATTGAAAAGGAAGACTGAGATATCAAGGCCTAAGAAAGAGCACAGAAAAGCCAGTTTGCAAAAGCCTCATTTTGGAGACTTCCCAATTTTACCACGGTTTGCCTGCTCGTTTTCAAGTCTGCACAGAGAAATAGATGTGTCCAGAGGTAGAACACAGTTGGGAACACTTGGTGGATTGCATTACCATTAAACACTTTCACCTCTCAGCAGTTCTTATTTCTTTTGAGGGCAGGGGTTGGATCGTGGTATCCTTAGGGATGCAGTTGAAAGCCATGGAAGCACCTGCACAGGTGTGCAAAAATGTATGTACACAATTTCAGGATGGCCATGGGCCCCAGACTAAGAAGCCTCACACTAATGACTTCTAAAGTATTTTCCAACGCTCAGATTCTATACTTCCATACATCTCAGGCATTAAAGCACCTTAATAAAATATCATTGTCACAATTCCTTGTTCCATTTATTATGAGAGTAAAAAGAAATGCTTGATGAATTAAAATGAGTTGGGCTGGGCTGGCCAATTCTTCTGTATGGCAAAATCAAGTTATCTCTGCCTATTAGCTAGGGGAGAGTGATTATCTCCAGAGTCAGATGGGCTTCAAAAGGCTTCACAGTGCGCTGGAAACAAGTGGAGATTGGGGTTCAATCAGTGACAGAGTCAGTGCTTGTATGTGGGCTTGAATGTCCTGTTCAGATGCCCTTGATGAATCATTTAACCCGACCTACAAACTATAACTACATATATTTGTATGTTTCCACACCTCTCAGGGAAATATTGTAGTTCAAAGTAAGTGACATTTTAAGAAATAATTTGGGGTTTTCCCCCCCACAATAAAGCTCTGCCAAGGCTGGGATTTATTAAAATGTGTTTGAATGCTTGCCTCAGGAAAGTATCCGCTGAGAAAACTGAAAAATTAGTTGGGCAAAGGAAACGCAGCTAATACTATGTGATTAGAGTGGCGCATTTAACACAGTGTCTCATTAAATGTTCTTTGACAGATTTGCTCAGATTATCTTGGTTATGACTTATGACAAGGACCAAGAAATGGCTTGAAGGCCTGGCGGGCCAAAGTGACAGTAAATGGTCGCTGAGTTGTGAGAAAATGCAAGGGGAAGCGGGGGGAGGAAGAAGAAGGAAGCTTCAGGGATTGATGTTTGATCTGGTCTTATTTAATATCTTCATTAATGATCCAGAAGAGGGGTAAATAGCCTGTTAATTAAATTTTCAAATGAGACTAAATTGGGAGATGTTGTAAACATGCTCAAGGACAGAGAAGTAACATGAAGGCACCTTGAGAGGCTGGAAGGATGGGCTGGAACAGAAAAAGCCAAAAGCACGTGTGTGTTCTAGAAGGAAACAGTGGGCAAGGAGCAGTAGAGCCCTTTGGGTGTGTTTTGTGTTCCCTTGTTCCTTCCTTTGTTCTCTCGATGTTTATTGTAACACACAGTTGACACTTGCCAATACTGCTCGGTGGCATCACATCTGTACACCTTGAGGTCTGCTCACCGATTCTGCCTGAGGGCTCTATTCTGGCCACAGGAGCAGGACAAGCCAGAAGTGTGGGGAAGTTAATGCCACCAACAACAGCTCTCAACCAGAGATGACTAGAGGGGAATGGCTAAGCACCCTCACCTCGTCTCCCTCCCAGTTTGGGTAGCTCTGCATGTCTGCTGGAATTCCCCAGCAAGACAGCTCCAGCTGCCCACTCGGGCTTGAGCTCGTGCCCTTTGTTGGATCCCTTTCCTTCCCTGTCACTTCCCAGCTCATCTACCAGTGTTGAGTGGGATCACCTCTGTCCTGGTCCATTTTATGCTGCTATAACAGAATACCACAGACTGGGTAGTTAGGTACTCCCCTAACCCAAGGATGTTTGCAAAAGCAGGCTAAGTACTCTTAATAGGGCTTGGACTGATGCTTAGGACTAAAATCAAAGATGTCAATCAACTGAGCTCACCTTTCCAGTTGGACTCATGTTTCTGATGATACATTATTATATAAGACAGGAGTTCTCAAAGAGAGGTCTCTGAGCCAGCAGCATTGGAATCACCTGTGAACTTGTTAGAAAGGTAAATTCTTGAGCACCACCCCAAACCAAGCTAATCAGCCACTCTGGAAATGAGGACTAGCAATTTGTATTTGAAGGAGCTCTTCAAGTGATTCTGATATCTGCTAAAGTTTGAGAACCATTAATATACCAAGAGTGAATCCAGACTCACAAATACCCTGCCCTGCCCTGAGTTTCCTCATTCATGAAAAAGGGGGATAATAATATTATTACACTGGGTACAGTGGCTCATGCCTGTAATCTTTGCAATGTAGGAGGCTGAGGCAGGAGAATTGTTCAAGACCAGCCTGAGCAAGAACAAGGCCCCATCTCTACAAAAAATAGAAAAATTAGCTAGACACTGTGGTGCACACCTGTAATCCCAGCTACTTGGGAGGCTGAGGCAGGAGGATCACTTGAGCCCAGGAGTTGAAGGCTGCAGTGAGCTATGATGACGCCACTGCACTTACAGAGGGAGATTCTGTCTCAAAAATATGTATATATTACTATTCACCAGGGGAGTGTTATGTGGATTAAACAAAACAATGTTTTTAAAGTGCCTACACATCATTTCTAATGCTATATTTTCACAGGAAATACTGATGTCTTTTTCTACCTCTCTCTCTCCTAAGACTCACAGATTACAGTTCAGTGAAGACTTTGATTCCCAAGACATGGCTCTAATTCAACCGAGTATGGATTCTGCTTTGTCCCACGGATTTTGCAAGAAGCCACTGCTGTTAACTAGTGTAGTCTCAAGTGACTCTGTCGATACCCCCGGATCAGACTGAGAGAGACAAGTGAGCAGAAGGCACTGACAGTTTTCAGGAAAGCATTGCTGGAAAAATCTATTGAGTCTATTGAGTCTTTCTATTGAGTCTTTCCAGTTCAGGTTAGTATCTACCTTTCCACTGGCTTATTTATCATCAGGAACAGATACCTGAGAAACTGGAGGCCTCCATAACCTCCATTTCCACCTGGAGATAAAGCCAATTCCCCAAGGAAGTGACCCTGTTTCTCCGGCCTTAGAACGGTACCTATTTTGACTTTCTCATCATTATGTAACTTAACCACATGTCTTTGGCATCCTCTGTGCTCACTCAAAGGGCTAATTGGCTCATTTCCTTGTATTTCTTGTGCTCAAAAGAAAGGCATCCTGTCCATGGCTCAATGTCCCAATGACCCAACCACAAAACAAGACATTTTACCCTCATCATCTGTCATGGCGCAAGCAACCAAATGTCACCTTAGTAAATATTAATGAAAATGAATTGACTAAAGAAACCAAAAACCCACAGGACATATTACACTAAACTCCGTAGACAATGGGGTGGTAATGGTAATAGCCTACGTCTGAGGAGAGATTTTCAGAAAACTGAAAACACTTTAGAATTATGTGCCACAGTGGTGCTAAATCTATTAGTGGATAATTGGATGCAGCCTCAGCAGAACTCAGGCTGGACAGTACCGCCCCAACCCCGTGGGGCACTATTCTTTCCATCACTACCAGCAGAAGTTTCTCCGAGCATTCTCCATTCACAGGAAAACACAACAGCTTAGAATCTGAACTCCAGTGAGCCAGATAGAGGTTATCTCAAAAACATTGTGCCTGAAAATATATCTTCCATAACATGGAGAGATAATCTATACCCCAAGATTTATTTTTTTAGCATAACAATGGTTTCAGCAGCAGTGCTGTGTCATAGAGTAGAGTTCAAGCATCCTTTTCAGATATGTTCCCATCTCAATGCCAAGGGCATTGAATTCATCTCTGTGCTTGATCCTGAAGAATGCTGTGGGAAACACAAATAAATGGTTTTAAATGTCTATAAGAATGCAAAACATGTAATTCCATCATGGTATGATATGAGAATGATAGAATATCAACATGGTAATGAAGCAACAAAGAAGGTTCTGTCATCCCTGGCTTAGAGAACACATTTAACAAATAAAATCTGGATAAAAACAGAACTGCCTATAGCAGATCTAAGGAATTAAAAAAAATCACCCATGCACCATATTTTGTTTTTATGTATCTAACTGGCTAAATTTGGTATTTGCATATGAAAACTATAAAGAAGCAAACCTGGAGAGTTCTGATTTAATACTGTGAACTGGATTTTAGCTCTGGACATACCACATCAGCCTTCCTGCAAAAATACCTATGAAGACCCAGGAGAGGAAACATCATAGCAATAAGAAAACTGGGATTTGCAATCAAACTCTTACCAGAATCTTGGAGAAAGCTCTACTAATTAAGAAGCAGATCAAACCAGATTGGAAACTTGCTCTGTGACTCACCAGTTCTGTGCCTGATTAAAAATATACCCCCATTTTCCACCAAGATTCAGGAATTCAACATCTGTGCCAATCACAAAATTGGGCCGCTGATTTTCCACCATAGGGGTGCTTCCTGTTTTAAGTTATCAGTGTGCTGTTTCATGCCCTCCATTCCAATCAATACCTCTCTTTATACCTCCTTTCAAAGACAGCAACAGTAGTATCGATAAAGACAACAGCAGTTATTATTCAAAATTTTCTATACACTGTGTGAAGTGTTTTACAAGCATTACCTCATCTAAACTTTGCAACACTTCATACTAAGAGAGCTGTTCTTATCTTCCTTTTAGGAAAATGAAGTCCAGAGATATGAAATAATTTGCTAAAGTTCACAAAGTGTGTAGAAGTAGAACCAGGGTATGAACTCAGATTAGAAGACTCTCAAGAAAGCAAGTACTGGATTATACCACAGCCCTTATACATATGTCAAGAAACATGGAGAAACTTAGAGTAGCATTTAGTATCACAGGAGATCTTGTCCTTCCCAGCGATGTGATATAAGGGATGGGGAAGCAGAGAAATCAAAAGCTCTGGTAGCAGCTACATGCTGGGAATTTTCATTTTTGTGCTTTCCATCTTTTCAGAATGTCAGAGCTAGGAAACATGGAAAGAAGTTTCTATCTCAGTCCTGAAGAGTCACCTATAAATGGAATCTTGCTAGACCTCTGAGGAAGAAATGTTGCCAGCACCAGAGAGCAAGGCCAAGAGCAAGGGAGCATTCTTTCTATTTGAGGACACAATAAAAAAATAAACAAATGAAATGATGGACATGTAAATTGAATAAAAATGGGAAAAAACATTGTTATGAAAACTCAAAGGATAAAAAGATTTCTCAAAAAAATATTTATTATAAAAACTAGAATCTGGAAAAATAGTCTGAGATTCTCATTTAAATAGAGAACAATTTAACATTTGTGAGGCAAAAAGAGAACACCATAAGAGAAAAATTTGAGGTGAAAAGTCAGCAGGTTAGGATTAAACATCATATAGTGATATAGTCAAACAGAAAAGATTTGGGGGAAATTGGAAAAGCAATAACAGAATATAAAACTATATTAGAGGCAAAAGGAAGCACAATTGACATTGCAGAAAATCAGTAATATGGAGGGAAAACTTCAGAAGTTCTCCCAGAATTCAGAGAAAAATTTAAATGATGGGAGAAAATATTAAAAAAACACAAAATAGAGATCAAACTTTAAAAATAGAATAACTGGAATAAACATGATATTCAAAGTCATAGTTACAAAAACCTTCCTCTAAAGAAAAAAAGAAATATGAGTATGATGATAAATATTTCACCATGTTTCAAGAAAATCAGTGGAAAGAAATAACAAACACATGGACCCATCCAAAAATGTATAATCACTAGAATAAAGTTTTAATTATTACACATTGGTAGGCAGAAAAAAAAATCAGTTTACATACAAAGTCTGGCTGGCCTTATACATTTTTAATACTAACTGCTAAAAAAAAAATGAAGCAATGATTAGCACATTTTGAGGACAAAGTTGTAAACCATGAATATTATACCCAGCCAAGTCATCTTTCTGAGTAATGGAACAGAAAGAAAGTGTTGAAGAGGTAAGGGTGATAGATCATCTATTTGCCCTTCTTTTAAAATTAGAATTAAAATTAGGAAAACTCAACTCAAAGAAGTCCTATTACAAAAGGACTGGTGGACTGTCTGTGGGCTATGACTTCAGACAACCACACCAGAACTAATGAACACGCAAGCATTGTTAGAGGCTGCGGGAGGTGGTCTTTCTTTCACTCCGGATGAAACTTCAAAAAATTTATAATGAATTTTCACTCTTAATTATTCAGGTTGAAGATATTATTCTGGAAAAGAAAATTCAGAAATCCAAATAAATATAAACATTATTGTAAAAAAAAAAACCCCACCTACTTCCATTAAAAGAGACTAGGGAGAAGAAATTTTGTGGTCATCTTTAGTAGATAGAATTTGTTTTAATTAACTTGATTTCCTTTAAGAAGCTTGTATTATCTAATAAAAAAATAAACTATTAAAGGAGAAAATAGCATCATCTCACTTCAGCTAAAAGGATTGATATCTTTGGCTTTGCTGCTCTGGTGCTAAAGCTTTCCAAGTATCTATTTTAAAGAAGTAGGACACTGCTTCTGGCTGGTTGAGTTCTCTGCACGCTAGCTGCTGTGCTAAGGGGGTTGACTAGATGATCTCATGGCCCCAATTCAAAAACACAATGGCTCTTCTGGTTCACGGAGCTCGGCCAAAGCAACCGGCCGGTCCCACTGGTCAGCCTTGCCCTGGGAGGCAAGTCTTGCCAACTGGGGTGCATTTCAGAAGCTCGCTTCCCCTGATTTTTCAGATCTCTTTTTTTTAATTACAAAGGTAGCTCATGCTTATAATAAAAAATTTGGAAAACTCTAAAATCTAAAGGGGAAAATAGAAAATGTCTCATAATCTCATGATTCAGAGTCATGATTTTTCAGTTCGAGATTGCTGGGAGGCAAGTCATTTAAAGACAGGGGGACACCACCACACGCAGCGATGCCGCGACAGTTTCCGTGGCTCTACTTTGCAAAGGAGACAGACAGACTGAAGCCGCCACACGAGGACTTGAGGGCTCCTCAGCTAGCTGTCCACACACTCCAAGCTCACATAAAATCAATATGATAACACCCATGGAAGCACTTTATAAACTCTCAAGGATTATGCAAATGTTGCTTGCAGTTATTCTCAGGAACGAAGGGGTTGATAGCTTGGTATTGTCCTGGTTGCATAAAGGGGAATTCGTTTCCAAAGAACGTTTTCTCCATTTGCTGCCGTTGGAGGTGTCGCTGCCATTTCGGCGTTTCTTTGTGTGGCATGGCAGGCTGCTCTTTGGCATTTTGTCACCCACGAGGATCTGGCAGGGCCTGTGGTTGATCCTGGCAGACATATACATCGTTTCAGGAATCGCTGCTCTGTTCACAGCGCTGCACGTTTATAGATGGTGCTCAGATCTGCTTTGACCCCAAATGAGAGCACAACTCCAAATGCTTCACTTTAAAGCACCCCACAGTTGATAAGACTCGTCTCCCAGAAGAATGCGGCAAGATCCCGGCATCATTGCAAGCACATGTGTTGACATACATATGCTTCCTTCTTGTCGTGTGCATTCTTTGCCCTCTTGATATGTGAATGATGTGAGGGTTCAGCCTCCTGAGAGAGGGCTGAATAGGAAATGTAATTTGTCAGGATATAAGATGACGGACTAGACAGAGATTTTTGCCAGCTCCCTCCTTTTATGTTCATGTCCCCTCAGACAAAGCTGTTGGCCTGTTGCTCCTTATTTTAGAAACACTCTTTTCTCGAGGCTTACCTGAAACCACTCCCTCCTAATTTCCAAGCCACTTCCCTGGTCATTCTTTCCCGGTCTCCGTACTCATTTCTCTCTCTCTGCTCAGCCTTTAAACGTTGGACTGATCTTAGCTTACACCTTCAAGAGAGCCAACGTCTTGCCCGATGATTTGCCACTGTATGCTCAGTGCTCAGAATAACATCTGGCACGTAGTAGATGCTCACTAAATATTTTCAAATGAGGGAGTTGAACCTATGAATGAATAAATGAATGATTGACAAACTCTTTCCTTAACACAGTATTTCCACACACTTCCAAGCAATTCGTCCTCATGCCCAGAGCTGCCCACCATTGCTAGGCTATTTCGCTGGATAAGATTCATGGATCCGCCTGTAAATCCAAACCCAAGGACCCCACTTCTTTTTATGGGGCTGCCTAAAGTCACGTAGCCATGTGGATCCCCCTCAGAATCAACTTTCCTCCAAGCATCCAACTCCCGGCCCTCCCTTATTCCAGATACTTTCACTTTCTGGGAAACCCCCTCAATATTTCTCCTCTATTAGAAAACTCCAAAAAACTTTCCACAGGATAAGATCATACAAAATCACTAGTTTCAGAGGCTCATTACCACCTGAAGGCAAACTAGGTCATTTTTCTGAGCCTCAGTTTCCCCTTCATGAGGCGGGTATAATAATGTTAGAAAGGATTAGATCAAATAATGCTGCAAGAAAGGGTCTGGGACCAAGCCGGGGACACGGGGTGTTGAAAAGACGCTGGTCGAGTTTGAATCCTGACAAGCCCCATTGCCAGAGCTCGCTCACGGTCTCATCCCAGCGAACAGGAAACAAGCCACAGCAAAACGGGGACAGTACATGAGTTGCCACCAAGAAAGATGGCTTTGAAGTGGTGGAGGACGGATGCCTTTACTGAAGCCTGACGAGGACCGGGCAGCCAAGCAGTGAAGGCACAGAGCTGGGGGGAGAGAGGAGGGGCAGTGACCGCCTTAATAAATTAATAAATAAATTAGTTCCTCACCACCCAGAGCAGAGCTGAGAGAATTCTCAGTAGCCTGTGAATAGAGAGTTTTCAGACGGCCAGGACTCAGGGGGACTCAGGAAAGCAGGTGCAGGTACTTGAGCGTGCTGCCTGGGATTCTGCACCTGGGACACCTGCTGGCCTCGCCCCAGTCCCTTCCCTTCCCAATCTCAGGGAATGGCAGCGAGTCTGTCCCCAAGCCCCTCGTGCCCCGCTACAGCCACCCCTACACCCTCAGCACCTGTGTGCTACAGGCCAAGACTCACAGGGTTAGGAATCTGGTGGGACTGGGCAGATCACTGTTGCCAACTTTATATACAAACCACCACAATAACGCTGTTTTATACCAATTAATGTTTTACTACAACTCTGCAGTGGGAGACTCTGTCCCGCATTTCAGATCTCCCTAGAGTGCTAAGAAGAGGGGAATATGCTAATCTAGCAATAATCCACAGATCTTACTACCTGGGCAAGTCACAAAAGGACACACCTGGCTTGGGCGTTACACCTGAATGTATACAATCACCCAGATCACAACAGTGTTTACAATGAGTGAACAGGGGCTACCATTAAGAGAAGACGCATGCAGACGAGCACGGGTCCCAGTAAATAATGGCTTTATGAAGAACCAGTAACCCACGAATTCTTCTATGGGGATAGGAACACAGAAAATTTTAATTTCCTTCTCACCATTTCCTTTTTTTTTTAATCGAGTTTCTTCATATCTTTGATGAGTGAGATTTTCCTCGAAAGGCCAAACTGTGATGAATTTGAATAGCAGATGCGCTTCAATTGGAAGCAATCTTAGACATGGTCGAAGTTTAACACTTTTATTTTAGGGTTGAGGAAACTGAAGCCCAGGAAGGGTGTGTTACTATTCTAGCCCAAGGCCTCACAGGTGAGCCAAGAAGGGAACCCAGGAAGGAATCCAAAACCCAGGATATCTTCCATCATGATTTTTGCCCTGTCTGCTTACCGTGCCTACGTTATTTACTTAAGAGTTTTCTTGAAGTCAGCACATTTTTTTCAATGGAGAAGTTCACTACTATGAATGGAAACCAGTATCACTTGCCGTAAATAAAAGGCAACCATACGCATAAACAGAAGGAAAGTGAAAAAATGTTAAATTCTAAGAAGGCTCTGAAACCACTTCTGGTTAAATAGTGATATTAGTGATTAGTGAAATGTCCTTGATACCAGTAGGAGCACTGAAAAGAAAATCAGAAAGGCAGTGGTTGTCTCAATATGTGACTCAGTGCCATTTAAGGTCGTATTTCTGTATCATCCACCACATGGTCACACCCTGGGCAGCCCTGTACTACCCCTAACATAAGACTCACCTCCTCCAGGCAGCCCACCAGAAGCCCTGACGAAGCAACCATATCAGTGAATTATGCATCACTTTCTAACAGCTACACACTCTCCCCCATCACCTTATTTTGAAAATTGAGAACATTCTTGAATTTTAGGTGAGAATTGTTGAGAATGTGCTCTGAGAGTCAGGAACACACTAGGAAAGAAAACTCACTTAATAGTAGTTTGTCAAAAACAAACAAACAAAAAACCTGAGTCTGTAATCATAATCACTGAGATTCAGGTTCTCATAAAGGAAACATTTAACACACTGACTGCCATACTACAAAGAAAAATTTTCTCCCTGGGTCCACAGTGTTTGATTAAAACAAAACGATCCTTTCTCATTTGTTATTTTCTATTGTTTTGTGTGCGTGAGTTATATGCAACGCAATCCACGCTTTTGGAATTAAATTGTCAATATTAATTGGAACCATAAGAACATCAACAAGTAAGATTTTCATGAACCAACTGCAGGGTTTTGCTTCACGCGGCCCCGGGCTCAAAACTAACCTGAGTTAAATACAACTCACATGGCAGTCAACGTGTTAATTACAAGTACCTATGTTGTACCAGCCAGGACACATGTTTTATCTCATCTAATCTCACAGCAACCTTAGAAGGCATATATTATTGGCTCCATTTCACACATGAGGAAAACAAGGCTCAGAGATGTTAAGTAACATGCCTAAAGTCACACAGCCAATACCAGGATTCAAACCCAGATCTTTGATGCCAACTCTGGCTGCCCATTAAAATCATCTGAGAGCTTTGTATAATGATCAGTGTCAGAGCTTCACCCACATTGATTCTGCTGAAATCAGTCTGATGTGGGGGCTTGCCACTGTATTTATTTTTAATCTTCCAAGGTGCTTGTAACATAACAGGTGGCATTAAGAAACTCTCGCATTATACCATACATAACCCCATCGTTATTCCTTTGTCACTTTGTCAATTATTTTAAAAATCTGGCTTCCTAAACTTCCTTTAGTATTTCCTAGTGAATGTTCAGCAAGCACGAAAGTCCCAATCTATAAGAAAATGGGTCACTGCCCAGCGGTGGGGAGCCGCCAGCCCGCGATTGGGACGTCCTGGGCCCCAGACCCGCCTCTTCTCTGATTTAGCGGGAACCTTAGGCAAGGCGCTCCACCTTGTCTCCTCATCTGCAACAGGAAGGGGCTGGACTTGGTGATCTTTAAGCTCCCTTCCAGCTCTCAGCCTCTGTGATCAGTTTCCAAACGCTGTGAGCCGGCTGCGAAGCCCTGTGGACGCAAAGCCCCTGCCTTCCAACGCGTTTGCTTTCTTCTTCCTTCAGATCAGTCTCTATTTAATGAACTTTGGCCCGGGTGTGTCCTGCCTGTCTTCCCCAGACCCCAGCCCTCTTGAGCTGCTCTGAGGACCCTGGCATTTTTTTTTTTTTTTTTTTTTTTTACCATGGGAACACATTTTCATTACAAATTTGCTTCTACTTTTTTTTTACCCAACTTCATCTCCCTCCAGTCGATAGGGACTCTTTTAATATACCTGAGTGTCCTTTCACAGGTCTCAATGAAGCACAATCATTTCCTAAAGCTCCTCCCAAAGTGGGGGCCCAGGCCCAGCAGGTAAGGGTGGAGAAAAGAGAAGAAACGGATTAAGCTCATTGCAGGATAAAAGGTATTATCATATTCACACCAAAAGCAGACAGGGGAGTTAAAATTCAAACACGTGCATGTGCGTGCAAACTCACACACGTGCACACACCCAGGCACTTCCAAATTTTAAAATACTTTCAATATCTCTGTTCTGGATCCTTCTTCTGCTATAGAATATTTAACATAGAAGAATATTTCTTAGTATATGGATCATTTCGCTTCATGGAATTCTTTTACTTGTGTTTGTGCATTTTTTAGTTTGTTTCTTAAGATATACAGGCCTCAGGTACATAACCATAAAGCAATTTAGAGAAACTCAAAATACAGGTTAATACCCTTGTCCCATGCTGTAGCTAAATCTAAGCATGTGGATACTCTAAGTTCTAAAAGTCTGAGCCAGTGCAAAGTTGTGATGCATGGGCCATGTCCTTCCAAGGGGCTCCCATCACTTGGGGTACACCTTGTCTCAGCACAGATTCACCAGCCTTTCCCCACGGGCCCCAGATTGCCCTGAATTGCAACAGGCCTTGGAAAATTCATAACATTAAATCTGAGGCTGATTATTCCATGATGACACTCAGAATTTTTTAGGGCATGACAGACTTTATGAAGCGTTAGAACAGCTCCACGTCCCCCTAGGAAGAAAGACAATTTTCCAGGCTGCGCCAGGACAGAGTATGGGGAGCATCCGACAGTTTTTCTGAAGGAAACAATTCTGTTGATTGGAACAGTATTTTGCAAATGCCTACTTAGTTTTCATAGGTTGCAGCTTTTTAAAATCTCCTAACATCAGTTTTACATTTATCCTTGCTGTTGTTGCTTTTTTTTAAGTGGAACTAATAATCAAGCCTTTTAGGGCAAGTTTATTGTCTTGGATACAAGTGTTCCCCATCCGACTCCACACAACTACCTTCCCGCTATTAGGTGGGAAGAAAAGTTTTCGGTCCCTTTTATTATTCCTCCTTTGTCATAAAACCATTGGTGTGTTTCTTATTTCCAGAGAGAAAAGAGAGTGTGTTTATGATTTTGCCTTTATTTTTAGACTGCATTCTTCAATTCTTCTTCTAACAGTGTATATTATAGCAATCTCAAGTTCTAATTTATTTATTGTTAAAACGCTAATTATGCATTTGCCTTGTTTTTATTGAAACTAAATAAGTACAAAGTTAACTCAGAACGTTTCCAAATATCCCTTTGGGCTCCCAATAGAAAATCAAGTCTTGCCAGGGAACAGGACAGAAGCCTCGCTAGGATTGCAGATCCAGGGAGCCACTTCTGGATGAGGTCACTAGCCACTTTAGCAGCGAGGCAGCATCTAACTTGGTGGCTGCTTCTACTAACAAGGCGGAAACCCAGGGAGAGCACAAGCCCCTCAATTATGTTCCACCTTCATAGGGACAACAGCAAACAGTGCCATTAGTGAAAGTACAGGAAGTCACCAGTCTGCAATGAGTGCGACGAGAGTGGCCCCTGAAGACCCCCAAGGGCCCCTGTCATTATCCGTCTATTACAAAAGTCCACCGTTAATGAAGACAGAGCCAGGATTACAAGCCTGGCTTCCAGACTCTCAGAACAGTGACCTTTCCAAAAGCGAGCCCCAAAGCTTCTTCTGTGAGTAGCAGAAGAGGACTTTCCATCCCATGACTCCGTGAAAGAGGCCCCCCACTTATTAGTCCTTTACCACACACCCAGTTCTATGCTAAGTGCTTTGCCCATATTATCTCATTTAATTCTCACAACAACCTTTTGAGGCGAGTATTATTACGGATATTAATAATTCAACAATAAAGCAGGGAGTTAAGTAATTTGCCCAAGTTCATATTGGCTGGTAAGCAGCAGATCCAGAATTCAGTCCATAGCCGCTGGTCTAACCTACTACCTTAGTAGTTAGTCTCTTATATTGCTTCTCTCAACTCTTTGATGCCTGACACCAGCATATCCCATAGGTTCTGGATTGGCAATGCCCATGACCTTCTTTACTGACCACAGAACTCTAACAATGAGTTCAGGCAGCAAACAGATATCCCTAGACATCCCTGGGAAGGTGGGCCTCTTCCCAGGGTCAGGAAGTAAATAATGAATGATCTAACATCTCATAATATAATTGCATTCCCCTAATCCAGTGACTGGGGTAGGGTAGTGTGTGATCCTATTATGACCGAGAAGTCATAAAAATTCTCAAGTCTCTCCTTACTGCCTAAAATGATAGAGTTGCAGAAGATAAGATCTTTAGCCTCTGGCTCTCAGTTTCTGCTTTGGATGCTGGCATGAGCATGTGATGCCTGGAGCTGAGGCAGCCAATTTGCAAACATGAGGTGACAACCACAAAGGCAAAAAGATAATATACTGATGATGAAGGAGCAAGACTGTTAGAAAAATCCTGGCTCCTGGATGTTTGAAGATGTTGCTGAGCCATTGCACCTACCTAAAATAAGTGCCTACCTTTACAGTTCTTGTTATTTTCAAAAGTCAAATATTGATTGCCTAGACTACCATTAATCAGATTTTCTATTCCTGGAAGCCAGAAACATTCCCAACTGAAATGAGCTGTTAGTTCAGAGTTGTGTCATTTGCAGGTAGATGGCCAATCCCATGCTTAGATGGACCTTCTTTGTAAAATGTGTATTATAATAGCTAGAGTTATACCAGGGTTTTATACTGGATTTTATGCTCAGCAGGATTTCACATACATCTTGAAGCATTTGTCATACACTATTCTACTATCATTTGGAGTATGGATTTTTTTTTAATTTATATATAAAAGTGGTACATATTTTTGAGGCACATGCACTATTTGGACACATGCACACAATGTATCATGATCAAATCAAGGTAATTGAGATATCCAACGCCTCAAACATTTATGATTTGTTTGTGTCGGACACATTACAATTTTTCTCTTCTAATTATTTTGAAATACACAATAAACTATTGCTAACTATCTTTTCCCTACTGTGCTATCGAATACTAGAGCTTATTCCTGCTATCTAAGTGCATTTTTGTACCCATTAACTGGAGTATGGAATTTTGACTAAGGAAAATAAATCCTGATTGTTTGAGGTTTTGATTTATATGAGGACACATACCCCATGTGTGTGGCCATATAACAAAGTAATTGTTTTATATCTACCACGAGTGGGTAAATCACAAGATTATTTAGTAAGCAATAGCAATTGGATAATTATTCAAGCAGAACCCAAATCTTGATCCTTCAAGTTCAGCCTGAGCCATAATACCATCCACACCTCAGTCTGCAGATCACCTGCAGAAAGATAAAAAGAAAAGACAATGCCGAGTATCCCTGCAGAGGGCCCATCCTGGCAATGTGTCTCTCCCCAAACCTACAACTTTTTTCTTCCACTTCCCTATATGCACACTCTAGGATTTACTAGTTTTGAACACATACGCAGTAGGCATACATTAACATTTGCCGTTTGAGTCTATCATATTTTGAAACTATACTGCTCTATTTTACCACATAGAAACCTTTTCTAAGATACTCTAGCTCTGTGCCTGTCATCCCTGAATTGTCAGTTGTTCAGTCAACAAACACTGATATGTGATAAGCATTGTGTTAAGAACTTAGGACTCATGTCTAAAAGGGTTGGGCCACGTAGTTAGTTTTTTTTCAATGACAACACAAATAGCAGTGATCCTAGCACAAAGTTATGGTATTCTCTTATTCTCACCCAAGAATTCCATCTCTGGCCTTGGGAAAGGAAGCTGGAACTACGGATGCCTCATTTTCCCTACTCTCCTCTGGGAAGACAAAATGGTATGGCAAAACATCTGGCTCCAATACCTCAGAGACAATAGTATCACATTCCTTGAGCTAGTTACTCCTCCCTGGGCTTGGACTAAAGAGAAAATAGCAAAAGACAGAATCAACTTCCTTGTTATCTGAGCCTGTTCTATTCAGCTGGTCCTTTGGGAGAAAACGAGATAGCTAGATGAGGCAACTTATGTTGTAAAACTCACTAGAAAGAAACTCATTGCAAAGACTATGAGCTTCTTAAAAATACAGGGTTTCTTAATGATTTTTGTATCTTCAGCACCTAAAATAGTCCCCAACACAAAGTAGTCACCCGATAAATGTGTGTGTAAGAAATAAATGAAGACACAGTGTTTATTATTATCATTATTATTGGTCTTTTCATTATTACTATTATTTTTCCATCATTATCATTATTACATACAGATAAATCTAACTTTGTACCTTTCATTTAGGATACAGGATAAAGAAATACGGTCTGTAATAAAACGTGGTATTCTGGTCTGGTTTTCAAGGTCTGAGCTACAAAAGCACCACAAAATGTAAGCTGTGTTTAAATGAAATCTTATTTTAAACTTGCATTTTAAAAACCCTGGAATGAAAATCTAATTTGGGGATCTCCAATTTGTTAGAGAGGAAATTGTTAGGTCCCCTTTTAATGCACTCTAAAGGGAGAACATCACATCGAAGGTGCACCTGCAAGGTTGGGACCTCATAAAATGTCCAGGAGGAAAAAAACCCCTTAGACAAAAGCACCTGATTTTTCGATCAAGCATTGTATTTGTCAGAGTGGATGATTGGGGTAGCACTGACAGAAATTTTATCACATTTAACATTTGTTCATTTCACACTTCAGGCTCTCTCTCGATCGCAGAATTTGTTTCATTGGCATTTGTCATATCTCGGCTATCTTCTTTCACCACTTTGTAGATGGTGGCTTTTTTAGGCGACTTTTTCTGAGCTGAGGATTTTTTTTTCTAGGATGCCAATCCAATCTGGTATTTCAAAATGCCAACACCATTGGCCCTGCTGGAAACCGATTAAACAATTTCTATGCCTAACAGCTCTTTTCAAGTTGCTGAGTTTTTGATTTTCATTTCTTAAGGCTAAATTTTCACACACACAAAAATTGCCCACTCTTTGCATGCAAATGAAGCAGTTTAGAAATGGAAATTCAAGCACAGTGAGCCCTGCATTAATTTACAAATCCATGGCATATTTAAAATATTTTTTCAAATTGCTTCACACGTTTTGGGTGTGTGACACATCGCCATTTAACTTAGTCAAAGTTATTTTGCTGATAAACTTTAGATAACTCTAAAGAAGGCATCTTCCGGAGAACCAAGGGAGAACTCTGTTTTCTCTTCCATTACATATATATTTTTTTTCATTAAACTAAAATGTGATCAACTTGGGTGAGCTAGAGCTGTCTTTAAAGACAAGACTTTCTCAACCAGAGGCGAGACTTGAGTGAATGGAAGTGGAAAGGAAAACCAAAGTCCTTGTGAGCCAAAATAGGTGACAGTACAGTGTGTGTGTGTCATCAGCACTTTATGTTTCAATCGCTTCATTTCTGGTGCCTATAAGAAGAGAACCCAAACGTACCTTCACACTTCTGCAAAGACAAAAATAGATAATCATCACCAGTCTTCAGCAAAGTATATCCCAGCTTTCTGTTGTATATTTACAAAGAGAGAATGTACATTTGGCTCAAGTAGGGCTATTGGAAGGGAAAGACTTTTTCTTATCCTTTCTTTTTCTTATATTGCATCAACCCCAACACATTTTAGAACTGACATTCCTGTGACTTTTTTATTTAAAGGGAATCTTCCATTTATCAATCATCCTGGTCTTGATGAATTCAGATTCTAGACAGACTTGAAAACTATGATGTGCCCTATCAGATAGAAGACTAACTATAAAGTCATAGTAAACAACATGGTGGTATTGGTGCAGAAATAGACAAATAGTCTGTGGAAAAGATTAGGGAGACTTGAGAAGATCCATACATATATAGAAAATCTGACATTGCAAATAAGTGGAAAGGAAAGACTCTTCAACGATGATGCTGGGACGATGGCTTAGCAAGAAGGAAGGAAGGAAGGAAGGAAGGAAGGAAGGAAGGAAGGAAGGAAGGAAGGAAGGAAGGAAGGAAAGAAGGAAGGAAGGAAAACAGACCCCCACACACCATTTACTAAAGTCAGTTCCAAATAGATGAATCACATAGGGAAGAGAAAACTTTAGAATTTGTAGGGAAAAAAAGTAGTAAAACACTTTTGTAACCTCAGGATGGAGAAGGATTCTTAGGCAAGTCACAAAAAGAAGAAACAATAACAAAAAAAATAGAGATGCAACCACATTAACTTCCATTCATCAGAAGACAGCAAGGAAAAAAATGTAAAGAAACACGGCCCAAACTGGGAGAAGATGTCTGCGGTGCCTATCATTAACAAAAGATGAATATCCATAAAATAAAGAATTCTATGATTGAATAGGAATTAAACAACCCAAGAGGGGACAAGCAATCCATGGGCACAAGAGCTGAAGAGGCATTTCACAGATGAAGCAGGATGGATGCCCATTAAACATATGGGGAAATGTTCATTAATAATCAGGAAAATGCATAATGAAATCACTATGAGATACTATTCACTCCCACGAGGTAGGCAAAAATTTTAAACGTCTGACAATATCAAGTGTTAGAAAGATGTAGAGTAAGGATATGGAATAATGGACACCCCCAAGCACTGCTGGTGGGAGCAAAATTGTTATCCCCACTTTGGAATACCATTTAATATCATCACCTAGTAAAATTAAACTTGTGCACACCCCATAGCCACTCTCAGACGTATTCACTCCTAGATACGTACCTATGTATACACACATATACATAGCCAAGAGAAACTTGTGCATGTTTACCAGGCAATACATAGAGAGAAGAATATTCACAGCATCTGTCCTTCAGAGCAGAACAAGCCAAACGCCCATAAACAAGAGAGTGTATGAATGAATTACGACATAGTCCTATGATGAAATGCAATATGGCTACACATGAAAATGGCTAAATCTAAAATGTACAATATTGAGCAATAAAAAAAAACAAGTTCAGAAAAATTGCAGTATGATTTTATTTACCTTAGCTTCCAAAACAGGCAAAACTAAATAATAGCTTCTTTAGGAATGTCTATACACAAAGAAAACCAAAGGGGCAATTAACATAAAATTCAGGACAATGATCATCTCTGGAGAGAAGAAGAGGGAGTTACCATTTGGGGATGTCATGCTTATGGCTTCAGAAGTATCCAGTATTTCTTCTCTTCTTACTGGGTTCATTTTATCATTATTTTTTGAAATGTACATAGAAGTTAGAAACACTCTTCTTTCATAGTTATTATATATGTAACAACTTTTTAAAGTTTTGAAATGAACTTTGATCCATGAGAGACAAATAAAGACTACAAACTATGTACCACCCTCCCCACCTCATCTGACTCCAGTTTGTCTTAAAGAGTAAGTTATTTCCAAAATTCTTTTCCAAAAGCCATGTGGACTTGCTCCTCACAATGCTATTGGAAAGAGAACATGAACTGGTACAACAGCATTCTGCAAGCAAGCAAGCCCTATGCATACCTACACTTATCATTGCTGTTATTGTTCTTGCTGCTGTTATCTATTTTGTTTGTCTTTCTGCCACATCATAGATTGAGAAAACAGAGACATTTGATGGTTTGTTGACTTGATTCACTCATCCCATTTCAATAGCTATTATAGTGGGTGACATTTGAAAAAAGTCTCCAACAAAGAATCTTGTCCAGAAGTCTCAATCAGGCAAACTTTGTACAGGCAGATATTAAATGGAATTTTTTCTGGAAAAACATATTTACCTTATATGTATGTAATTAGTTCATGCTTGTTAGACCCCACATGTCTGTATGTGGCCCCAAGAAAATGATGGATATGTATTTCTTTAAATCTTTTTCTGTAGCTATTTTAACATCTCTCAAATCAACATTTGCAATCTATGTCATGACATAGATAGACAGCATTTTTTTTCTTTCTTAGTAGAGCACAAAATAATGATTTTCTTAAAGTTAATGGTTTTTTAGATTCTCTGGCTTATAACATCAAATTTCCATGGGGATTCCCATCAATGGAAAGGGGAAAGAAAGCAAAGATCCCAGAACACAGAGAGATCAAATGTGGCCACACTCCCTAGAAGCTGGAAATGATGACCTGCAGCAAGCCACACCTGAGAGCCACTCTTGTGGGCAGGAAAGCAGGGGGTCTGGGAGGAGGGAAAAGACGGTTCCGTTTCAACCAAAATGCTAGTAAATGTTCACTTCAACCTTTTGTGTCTTTGTGTTCATTTCAAAACACCCACAGACAGACACGCATTAAAGCCAACACCGAAGGACCCTCTGCTAAATTCTGACTTCAGGAAGCTCTAAGCATAGCTCCCAACGTGGAGCAAGGAGAGATCTACAGGCAGTGACAGCCACAGCATGTGCAATGAAGTTCAGCAGCACCACTGGGGCCACATCTGCTGGCAGCAATGGGACTGAGAACCAAGTTCACAACAGCCACTTGCAAGCTCTGAGGAACAGACTATTTCCTTGCTGAAGGCAGAAAAAAATAAATGCATATCATCCCACCCTTTCCTTAAAGACTTGGAGAATTGGTAGACACCACTTTGGATTTATCTTACCTCCCACTGAACTATCTTTGCACCCCTCTATGTACTAGACAGAAAAAGCTCCAAAGCTCTTGAGCCCCCTGTATCACACTCATTCAATACACAGGGTTTGTTCCACAAACACCAGCACCAGCCTCCGTGTAGGGGTGCTCAGTGGTGGGGCGCGAAGCCAAACAAGGTGTATTTGACTGAGCTTCAACTCCAATAACAATGAGTCAGGGGACATTTTGTCATCCACAGTGCTGAGAGGATCAAAGAAACACTTTACCAAAAGTCTCTGGTCAATGAAGAATACGTCAAGTTGCTGAGATGGTCCTGCACAAGTGGTATGATGTGTACGAAGCAATCTAATTGAATGAATGAGCAGTCATTCATAAATCACCAGGATTTGCAAAAATCCCCATAGAGCAAAATATAAATAAATAGATCTATGGATTTTTCTCCTTCCTTCACTATCTAACCCTACCCTGGCTTAATTTCTATTTCAGTAATGGTCACCAATGTATATATTAAGCACTAGACTGAGGATTTACCAAATGAACCAAATGAATGAATATATATATATTTTTTTATATAAAGAGTTGTTTCTACAGATTCTTTGAGTGTTTAAGAACTATCTGACAGGCCAGGCGTGGGGGTTCACACCTGTAATCCTAGCACTCTGGAAGGCCAAGGTGGTGGATCTTTTGAGCTCAGGAGTTCAAGACCAGCCTGAGCAAGAGCAAGACCCCGTCTCTACTAAAAATAGAAAGAAATTAGCTGGACAACTAAAAATATGTATATAAAAAAATTAGCCGGGCATGGTGGCTCATGCCTGTAGTCCCAGCTACTCAGGAGGCTGAGGCAGGAGGATCGTTTGAGCCCAGGAGTTTGAGGTTGCTGTGAGCTAGGCTGACGCCACGGCACTCTAGCCAGGGCAACAGAGTGAGACTTTGTCAAAAAGAAAAAAAAGAACTATCTGACAGGTTGCGACTTAGGTATCATGTGCTGTATTTGTGGTGTTTGGCACCAAGTTTCCTTTGGGATATCAAGATGACATTCTTTCTGTGTTCAGCAGGAATTACCTAAACTTGTGGGAGTAGCATCTAGAATTTTCCATCTGCTCACGACAAGGCCTCCTTAGACTAAGACTCACTAGCAAACGGGGCCATGTTTATTTCATTTGATGTGTTATGGGTACAGCCAAGCCCAACAGCATGTACACATGGCACTTCATAAGTACAGACTCTTTGAAGTTTAAATGGATTTAATCTGGGCAGAAGAGAAGAGCAGAACTTGATCAAAACACGTCTGGCTTTGCTTTGAGAAACAACAACGTCTATCTGACCCAGCCTGGTCCAGACTGATAAGGTCCAACCTGCTCACACGCAAGGCCGAGGCACCCTGGGGTACCCCACATTTCTGAGGGCAATCAAGATAAAGATTCTTACCACTCCCCATACTGTAAAGGAAATTTCAACAGAGAAAGAAATAATGTAGGTCAAAGAGCAGACCAGAGCAGCTCTCAGCCACCTGGCCATTGTCACACCCTCAAAGTTCCTGCCAGTGTTGTGTTTTCTTTCTCCTCCATGGAATAGAGTGCTGGAAACAGATACCAGGTAGTGGTTTGTTTCTAGTGCCCCGACATGTGACAGTTTCCTGCTTGGGGCTTTTATTCTTATTTGGCATTTGGACTTGTAAATGACTCAGTGATTAATGCTTCGGTGCTGCACGTGATAATTGTCTTGGCAGAAAGATGTCTTTGTTCTTGCCCACACACCTTTTGTACGGTGTTTCCCACTCCTGTTCCCTTATTTATGACTTGTTGACGTTCATCTATATTTAGCAAGTGTGTTGCTAATATCCAAGGAGTCATCAAAGGTGCAGCTGCTTCGGGGCTGTACAGGAAACCCCTACTTTAGGGGGCTAACTCTGCCCTAGGAGGATCTGCTCCAGAACATTACTCTGCATGAGGATGAGAAAGGCACTTCTGAATTTTTAAATTAGCTGGCTAACGCTTCCAACTTTGCCCTCTTTGGTGCTCCGTGAACTCATGTGTTATTCTTGGTCGATTTTCAAACGAATGAGGAGGTTTTTTCTGATCGTCTTTGTGGGGAGTTATATTTGGTTGTTTTTTCCTCCCTTCCCAGAGGCTCCTTTCTTCATTGTGTGGATGTGTGACTTGTTTTTTTGTTTTCAGTGTCCCAAGCTAGGAAATTTGTGATAGTTCTTTCCTGTTCCTTCCTGAGTTTCTGGTTTATGTCACAGATACTTGTCTCACTTCCTTCGTGTCCTTAGCAAAGGGTGTCCTCCCAGACGATCCCCTCTGCTGCCTCTCCAGCCCCTGCGAACACCTCTGCAGAAGTCACTGCGAGGCCCCCCCCTCCTTGGATGCTATCCGAATCGGGATGATTGACAATATACTCAAAATGCCCTATTTTAAAGCAGCGATGTCATTGTGCCACCAGAAGGCAATGTCATTGTGGCCTTCTCAGGTATGCCTGACGCATACTCGTCAGGTATGCCTGACGCTGCCTCTTTCCAGAAAGAGCGAAAGCCCAAGGACAGCTCCCCAGAAGGCCCCATTGGTCTCTCCGGCAACCCACTGCTACTCATCCCGAGAAACAGAAAATATGTATTCCTCCCTTGGTTTGGGATTTTAAAAATAAGGAGTAAAAAAATAAAATAAAATAAGTAAAGAAGAGATTTTGGAATAGATTCACAAATATTTTGAAACTGTTAGGAATTCACCGGAAGAGGAAAACCAAACGCAGGAAGCTAGAATGGGTAGGAGGCGGGCACTCGAAGTGGTACATTCAGCTTTTTCTCGTTGCCCCCCCGTCTAGTATGTGCATATGCTCTGTGGCAGGACCAGAGGAGAGACGGAAAAGCAGCATGCCCGGGCAGTCTGCCCCGAGTGATGCTTTAACACACATTTTGGAGAGACACTGTGGTGCAGGAGTGGATAGCACAGGCTTTGGAGCCAGGTCTGAATTCTGCCTCCACCATTTACAGGTTGCGAGTCCTTAGCTCCTTATTTTAATTTCTTGGTGCCTCAGTTTCCTCATCTGTAAAATGGGGATCATAACAGTACCTCCCTTGTGAAGTTGTGAGGAAGAAATGGGTTGACATTAAACAGTACCTGGCATGTAATAACCACCACATAAGCGTTTGATGAACCTAATGATTCACTATAAATGAATGAATAAATAAATAAATCCATTTGATTTTCATAATTCTTTGAGCTAGATTTTTGTCACAGACATCTTTGATTGCTGGCTCAAAAGCCCCTCCCCTCCCCCTTCCTTGTGGGCAGGGCTGATCTCCACTTGATAGAGGTGGGATGTGTTACATGCTGGCTTTTCCAGCATTCCTTGCAGCTAACGTGTAAACATGGATTCCGATTCCAGCCAATGAAACCTAAGGAAATTTCTGCTGGGGTCTTCTAGAAAGGCTTTCCTGCCTTACGAAAAGAAGCATCTGGATAAGGAGAAGCCTTCTTCCATGCTTCCTGTCTCTGGCATCACTGAGAACAAAGCCAACCTGGTTTTGCCAAACCAATCCTGGAACCACCTACTCCCAGGCTTCCTGTCAAGCATTGCATTGACATACACTCTTGTGTCCTTACTCTATAAGCCACTTTCAGTCAGGTGGTCAGTAACTTAGAGCCAAAGGCATTTGGAAAAACACAGGAGGATTACAGAAGGCAAATAACTTTGCCAGCCAGACAGGTGGAAGAGCTAGAATTCAAACCCAGTCTAACTCTGGAGCTTGAGCTCTTTTCTGGTGTACAAAGAAGCCACCACCACAGTGCTCACCAACCGGACAAGTGAGTTTAGGGCTCTGAGCACCAAGAAACCACTGTGTGCAGGGATGATTGGGAAGAGTTAAATATTAAAAATGCCTTATGTTTATATCGTGCCTTTCATTGTTTGCAAATCACTTGCACCTCTAGAAATGTCGAGCTGGAAGGGAGCTCATAGACCATCCAGTCCAGATAATGAAACTGAGATGTCCAAAGTCATGCACCTGGTTAGTGGCAAGATCAGACAAGAACTGAGGTCATAACCTATAATTTTTTACCTATACTATTATCTCACTTTATTAAACTTTCAAGGTCATCGTGAAAGAAGAAGATGTTGAATAAATAATTGGACATTCGACCCTGGAATTCAGAGGAAAGTCAGGGCTGGAGATAAATATTTAGGAGTCACCAACATGCCAAGGGTACTTTAGAGCCCTGGGACTGGTTGCATTCTAGGATGGAGAAAAGAGCAGAGCACTGAGGCTTGAGCTACTATTTACTGAGTGCTTACTATATGCCAGCCACTGCTAATTATAGATATCAATCCCTTAGTCTTTATAATAAATCAGGAGGCAGACAACTATTATTGACCCCATTTCAGGAGAAACTGAGGCACAGGGAAGGGTTTTTTGCTTGTTCATTGGCGTTTGTTGTGTTGTGTTTGTTTGTTTTGTTTTGTTGTCCAAGATCACAAAACTACTAAGTAGTGAAGCTGGAACAAAACTCAGGCAGCCTGGCTCCAAATTCCTAACCATGAAGATGGCTGACCAGAGACACAGCTGCCAGAGTGTCTCAGTAAGAAGGAGAGGTTTTAGATAAAAGAGAAAAAACGAACAAACAGACAGACAGAGATTGGATCTGGATCTGAGGGAAGAGTGTCGAGAGAAACAACTGAGCCACCACCCTGAGGCTTCCACAGACAGGGGGGCTCAGACCTTTCCTCTTGGGGTCCTGCAGCAGACTGAGGGGTGTTCAAACTGTGAGCTCCCTGCCCACTGGCCCTCCCAGGTGCTGCTTGCCCAGCAACTTCATAAGATCAAGGCACATCCCAAGGCAGAGGGACACTGAACTTTCTTGGGCATCCCGTGGGCAACTTAGGACCAGTGCACTTCATCCTGGCATGGTCAGGGATTGATCTTCAGGGACCTAGTGATGTGACTACAGGCCAAATCCCATACCCCCAGGTGCTTGGGGGAACAGGGTGGGGGAGGAGATATGTGAATTAGTCTCAGGAGGCAAGGGAGCCCACATGGGCAGACTGGGGGGAGAGTGCAGTATAGGTCCTAACTGTGGTGTGCTCAAGGGGCACCTTGCCCCTATAGGAGGGCTACGCTGTCAGCTCAGGCTAGCAGATACCAAGAGAAAACCATAGAACAAGGGAGAGCAGAAGGCATGAGGCCCACTCCAGACTGCTCAACTGTGAATCTCAGATGGCCCCATCTTAACAAACAGACTTTCTGGTTGGGTGGGGTTACTTTAGCCCCTCCCTGGTGGCTTTGCCCAGAAACTGGGAGCAGACCTTTGATTCCTACGGAAACAGATACCTTGCCAGCTTTGGCGGAGCCTGAGGGCAAGCTCGCCCAACCCAGCTCCACCCATCTGCACTCCCCCACCCACCTTTGCTGTGCTAGAGAATAAGGACTCGCCTGAATTTCCAGTGCTCCACCCACCATTGGGGGCATTTGAGTGCTTCTCCTGAGGGACTAGAGTCAGTCACAGGACCCAAAAACAACACCGCAGCTTGTTCCTTCTGGCAAGTGCCACCTACTAATGGGGAGGTCAATTTGTACACCCTTTATAGCATTTACTGACTCAATCATACAGGATGTGGTAGATTCTCACCCACAAGCACCACCTACTGTCTCAGAGATTAAACTGGATGTGCCATTACAAGTTACACTGTTAAGAAGACCACAGGGCTGGGAAAAGATAAAGGATTTCAAAGACCTCCATCCTGTCTCCTCAGAGAGAGACAGAGAGTCTGCCCACTCACATGGCTCATGACTCCTACAGCCTACAAACAACTAGCAACTGAGCAAACCACCAAACCAAAGATATCTACCACCAAGGCATCCATCCAGAACTTATTAATGGATCATCATCAAAGCACACACAAGCAAAGCCAAAAGTTCTTACCCAACATATACTACAAACACACACAAATATGAGTGAAATGAGAGGGAAAAGCCCTATCTAAACAAAATAAAATTCAAAATAAGAAGCAATGGCTGCTCCAGAGAAGAAGGAATCAGCAAAAGAACTCTGAAAGTATGAAGAGTCAGAGCAAAAGGTCACCCCCAAAAGAGAACACCAGCTCTCTGGCAATGGATACCAACCAAAATCAGAATATTGAAATGAGAGATAAAGAATTCCAAATATGGATAATAAGTAAGCTCAATGAAATACAAGATAAAATAGAAAACCAACACAAATAAGCCACAAAAATATCAGGAAATGAGGAAAAATTCACTAAAAAAATTTAATTATTTAGAAAAATCAAATAGAACTTCTGGAAATGAAAAATTCATTCAAGTAAATACAAACCACAGTTGAAAGCCTAAAGAATAGACTAGACCAGGCAGAAGAAGGAATAACAGAGCTCGATGACAACACCTCTGAATTAAACAAGTCAATCAAAAATAAAGAACAGAGAATTAAGAGGAAGGAACAAAGCTGACAAGAAATATGGGATTATGTAAAGAGGCCAAACATAAGAATAACAGTTATCCATAAGGGTGAAGAAGAAAACACACAAGGGTTGGAAAACCTATTTGGGGGAATAATTGAGGAAAATGTCCCTGGTCTTGCTAGAAATTTAGATATCCACGTACAAGAGGTTCAACAAACACCTGGGAGATTCATTGTAAAGATACAACGATCACAACACATAGTCATGAGACTAGCAAAAGGTAACATGAAAGAGGAATTCCTGTGAGTCATAAGGTAAAAACATCAGGTAACTTACAAAGGAAAACACATCAGGCTAACTGCGGACTTCTCAACTAAGACCTTCCAAGCCAGAAGGGATTGTGGCTCCATCTTCAGTCTTCTTAAACAGAATAGTGGCCAGCCTAGAATTTGGTACCCTGCAAAACTAAGTTTCGTATATGAAGAAGAAACAAAGAGTTTTTCAGAAGAGCAAAACCTGAGGGAATTTGTCAAGACCAGACCTGCCCTGCAGGAAGTGTTCAAACCTGCATTATACATTGATCAGCACAATAGAAACCCACCAGTGTAAATTCACCCAAAAGCTAAAGCTCAATGCCCATATAAGACAATGGTTCAAGAGGTAAAACAAAGCAATAAGTTTCTACCCAAGAGGATGAACAGAAATACATCCCACTTCTCAATTCTTTCAGTAAACATGAACGGCTTGAATTCCCCACTCAAGAGACATACGCTGGCTTAATGGATAAAAAAAAAAAAATACAAGCCAAGTATCTGCTGTCTCCAGGAAACACATGTAACCCACAATGACTCATTCAGACTCAAGATGAAGGGATGAAAAAAATATTCATACAAATGGAAATCAAAAGAAAGCAGGTATAGCCATTCTCATATCAGATAACACAGACTTCAAATCAACAAAACTAAAGAAAGACAAAGATGGTCATTATATGATGGTAAAAGGAGAAATCTGTCAAGAAGACAAAACAATCCTAAATATTTATGCACCTAGCACTGGTGCACCCAAATTCATAAAGCAAACCCTACAAGATCTAAGCAAAGAGATAAATAGCAGCATCATAATTGCTGGGGACTTCAACACCCCACTGACAGAACTGGACAGATTCTCAAGCAGAAAATAAATTAACACTTGACCTTAATGGGATTCTAGAGCAAATGGGCCTAACAGACATTTACATAACATTCTACCCAAAAACTACCGAATATACATTCTTCTCATCGGCACATGGAACATTCTCTAAGATTGATCACATCTTAGGCCACAAAACATGTCTCAACAAATTCAAAAAAATAGAAATTATACCATGTGTCTTCTTAGACCATACTGGAATAAAATTAGAAATCAACTCTAACAGAAACATTCAATTCTACAAAAGTCATACAAATTAAACAACCTACTGCTGAATGATTATTGGGTCATGGAGGAAATTAACCTAAACATTCATACCCCCATAATATGCTGAAATAAAAAAAAATTTAAAAAAGAAGACCCCAAGGGCAATCACAGCAATAACAAAAATAAATAAGCGGGGCTTGATTAAATTAGAAAGCTTCTGCACAGCGAAGGAAACAATCAACAGATCAAATGGACAACCTACAGAATAGGAGAAAATATTCACATGCTATATATCCAATAAAGGGCTAATAATTAGAATATACAAAGAATTTGTACAAATCAGCACGAAAAACATTAAACAACCCCATTAAAAAGTGGGAAAGGACATGAATATAAGCTTCTCAAAAGAACATAGACTAATAGTCAATAAACATACAAAGAAAGGCTCAACAGTCACTAATCATCAGAGAAATGCAAATCAAAACCACAAGATATATCACCTAACCCCAGTGAGAATGGATTTTATCAAAAAGTCCCAAAACATGGTAGATCTACTTATATCTCTTTGAGGTATCTCCATATTGCTTTCCATAGAGGTTGTACTAGTTTGCAGTCCCACCAGCAGTGTAGGAGTGTTCCCATCTCTCCGCATTCACGCCAGCATTTATTGTTTTGGTACTTTTTGATAAAAGCCATTCTCACTGGGGATAAGTGATATCTCATTGTGGTTT
>VBSM01003157.1:38808316-38892672 GCA_008086735.1 Cheirogaleus medius
TAGATGCTGGCATGGATGCAGAGAGAAAGGAACACTTATACACTGCTGGTGGGATTGCAAGCTAGTGCAACCTCTATGGAAAATAGTATGGCAATTCCCCAAAGAACTAAAAGTAGAACTACCATTTGATCCATTAATCTCACTACTAGGTATTCACCCAAAGGAAAAAAAGTCATTTTATCAAAAAGACACTTGCACTAGAATGTGAGGGAATGGAAAAGTCTCTTCTTGAAGAAGGTGAGAGATTCCTCTTCTGAGGGACCCCCAAACAGGAGAGAAGAGCTAGACCAGGGTGAATCAGAGCCGCACTCACTTCCTGCCGCTGTCCTGCCTTTATTACCTGGGGTCCAGCCCAAGTTTCAAATTGCCAACAGGAGAGAAAAGTCTGAATTTGTGAGAATACAGATAACAGGTTTGTGGATATTTCCACACTGATTTTAAGGCAGGATATTTTATAAATATTATGAGAGGCATAACATGTTGGTCATAATTTATATACCATAGCAAATGCTCATATTATCGTCTCTAGGAACCATATTCCAAACCCACATATATTTTGAAGGCTTCTTCTATAGAAAGATAATTAACATTAATTCCATATCTGGTTAAAATATTAAACACTCACACCGTTTCAAAGATATGATCGCCCTGAGTGCACCGTGGGTGGCACAAGCATCCCAAGGTGGCACCGTGCGCTCCCTGTCTTTTCACACTGCAGCATCCGTCTTTATGCAGGGTTTTATTTTAGATCCCACATTGCAAAAGGGAGTTAAGACATTGTCTAATTTTTTAAAAAATATATCTAAGATTTTTTTTCAGAGTATTACAGGGATACAAACACTTCGGTCACAGAAGTTGCCCTTTGCATCGCCTGAGTCAGAGCTACAGACATGCCCATCCCCCAGACGGCGCGCACCACACCCTTTAGGTGTGAATTTACCATCCCCTCCTCCCCCAAACCTGCCCGATCCCCGATGAATGCGGCTTCCATATGGGCACATAAGTGTTGATCAATTAGTACCGATTTAATGGTGAGTATATGTGGAGCTTCTTTCCATTCTTGTGATACTTCACTTAGAAAAATTGGCTCCAGTTCCACCCAGGATAATACAAGAGGTAGTAGTTCACCATTGTTTTTTTATGGCACTGTCTAGTTTTTAAAACTAGACAATACACCCACATTATTATTAATTTTGAGGATTAACATAATAATAATGTGGGTGTACTTGTGGAGGAGGGGGCATTTTTCAGGTTTGAGTTTTGAATCAATCCCCACAATTTTATGTCTCAATGTCTAAGTTTAATTCCTTCCCCTGGATCCGAGTGAGTGTACATTACAGTGATGAGCGTGGAAAGAACTGAGTGCAGTTAGACGAAAATGTCCTCTGTGTGTATTAGTGATTTACGCAAGATACGGAGACGAGTTGTGACTTTATGGATGGGAATGATTTTTCCTTCTGTTTAATATTTAGGCCGTGTCTCCTCTGGCATCGTAGTCCGTTATCTTTCTCCTCCTACTTCACACTTTCCATAAGCCTTCTGGTTTCACAGCAGACACGTTATAAATCTTCTCCTTCTAAGTGTCCCACATATGTTTCATTAAAAGTGTTTGTTTCTTTGATCAGCTTGACGTTTTTTAATGTGAAAAAAAATAATAACTTTGTCGCCTGGCACTTGGAACCGGAGAGGCCCTGAGTGAAGAGCAGTCGAGCTGAGGGGGCCCGAGCCAGGGGTCCGTGTCTGTGCTCGGCTCTGCGGGGGTGGGCCTGCCCCTCTCAGGCCGGGAGCACAGGCAAGATGGGACAGAACACCACTGGGTGGCAGTTTGCGAGGGCTGCTATAGCAAAGTAGCGCAGACTAGGCGGCTTACATAGCGGAAATTTATTGGCTCACAGTTCAGGAGGCTGGAAGATCACAAAATCAAGGTATGAGCAGCGTGGTTTCTTCCGAGACCCCTCTCCTTGGCTTGCGGACAGCCGTCTTCTCCTCCCTGTGTCTGCGCCTGTTCTTCCCTCGGTTCCTGTCTGTGTCCGAATCTCCACTTCTTACAAGAGCACCAGTCATATGGGATTAAGACCCACCTTAATGACCTCATTTTAACTTAAATACCTCTTTAAAGACTTTGTCTCCAAATAGCCACATTCCGACTGGGCACAGTGGCTCACGCCTGGAATCCTAGCACTCTGGGAAGCCAAGGTGGGAGGATGGCTGGAGGTCAGGAGTTTGAGATCAGCCTGAGCAAGAGCAAGACCCCGTCTCAACCACAAAAATAGAAAAAAATTAGCTGGGCAACTAAAAATAGAAAAAATTAGCCAGGCATGGTGGCGCATGCCTGTAGTCCCAGCTATTCGGGAGGCTGGGGCAGGAGGATGGCTTGAGCTAGGAGTTTGAGGTTGCTGTGAGCTAGGCTACTGCCAGGGCATTCTAGCCCAGGTGACAGCACGAGACTCAGTCTCAAAAAAAAATTAAAAAATTAAAAAACCAAATAGTTACATTCTGATGTACTAGAGGTTAGGACTTCAACATAGGGATTTGGGGGGATACAATTCACCCCTTCATACTTCATATTTGTTACACCTTGGCAAAACACATGAGGAAGAGGAAGGGAAAAGGGCAGCCAAAGAGAGGCATCACCACAAATTCCTTGGCACAGTAGAGAGTGGACTTCTCAGGGGCTTCAGGTTCCATCTACGAAGGGACTTGACTCACACTCACAGAGAGTAGGGCACCAACCCTTGAGCAGGCAAATTAAGCCATCACAGCCAGGGCAAGGCGAGCTCTGAGTCATGGGTGAAGGTCTATTTGGGTCTGCTGGCCCTCTAAGGCCGCCCATTTCCCAGCAGGGGGAAATGGCGCAGGGTGTGATAAGGCCTCTAATTTCCCCACCTCCTCCTCCTCCATGCCATCGCTGCTGGTGATGATCTCAGAATAGTGTCACAGAAGCCACCATGTACCGTAGCCCTCACCCCCAGGGGTCCAAATGACTAAACTTCCATGGCAGCTCCAGAAGCATAATTTTTACTGCACAAAAGGGCATGCCATTAAAGCACCGTGTCCCTGGTAATTGACTGGCATGCCGCCCGTCCCTCCCCCGTGTGATGTCCTGCAGAGGGTGAGGAGGATGCACCACACAACAAGATTCCTGGGTTCCCATCGGGGGCCTGTAACGTCCTCACAATTAGCATGTGGGGTCTTCACTCTCACTTTCTGTTTTTGAGATTGCTTCCCAGACCACTCTGGCCCCTCAAAAAGTTGGCTTGAGTTTCAGAGGCTGATACCCATGTCAAATTAACTTTATAGGTTTGGATTAAACTATTCAATTTTTCAAGTCTATGTGGAGTATTATTTCTGAATTTGATTCTTCCTTCTTCTTTCTTCTACATTCTCATTTTATTTAAGGCTCTGTAGCCTGAAATTGTACTCAAGGACTCAGGAAAACAAATGGCACAAATGTTACCATAATCCACATAAAATGTGGGTGCTCGTAGTAAGGTAAGGAAAGAAAGGAAGAATGGAAAAGAGGAAAAGGCCATTTTTATTAGAATCCTCAAAACCCCCCAGCCACGACCTTATTACCCTATATTCCAAAGGTGTACATGCGGCTGCCCGCACCTTTCCTGACAGGAGTGGAAACAATTTGGGGAGGTGGAAAAGCAGATAAAAGGCAACGGATGCCCTTCTTGCCATCTTGCATTGCACAGCTCTGTTCAGCCAATACCGTCTAATAAAGACACACTCCACTTCTTTCCTCTGTAAATACAAGAATCATAATTAATAATGTCATTATTAAGTCAGTCCTTTTTCCCATTAACTTATAGAATTGCAAACAAAGGAAAAACGTCATTATTATAAGATACCCTGTGTATGCTACACATGCAGCCAGATGGGCAGCTGCTATGACTGGCCCTCTCGCCAGACGTACATAGAACAGGAGAGATGGCGTTCCTCGAGGCGGGGAGGGGCAGCTGTGCAGACGAAAACTGCATCAGCCCAGCCTGGTGTGGGGTGGCATGCATGGAAGGAAGAATAAGGCCAAATCGTATGTGATTATTTTCTATAAGATTTCTGTAAACAGGAAAAGAACATTTATTTATGGGGCAGTGACTCCTGGTGCAGACGCTACTACTAATGAGTCATAAAACCTTAACCATCCTCCTCCTCTCCAGGCATGTTTCTTCATCTGGAACTTAAGGACATGAAACTACATTGTCTCCAGATGACTTCTGGGTCTCAGATGATCTCCTGACATGACTGAAATGTGGGAGATTTAACTCTGACATCAACTGGTAGCATGAACATGAGAAAATCATTTAATCTCTGTAAACTTCACTTGTAAATCAGGAGTGATGATGTCTTGAGTTATTCATGAGATTGCATGTGCAAAATCATGTGAAAAATAAACAATATGAATAGCTGCCACTTACTGAGCACCTTCTATGTATTAATAGTAAGTACTCAATATGGTAGTCCTCCTCCCCTTATTCTGTGTTTCAATTTCTTCAATGTGGTCTGAAAATATTAAATGGAAAAGTCCAGAAATAAACAATTCATAAGTTTTAAATTGTGTGCCATTCCAAGTAGCGTGATGAAATCTTGCACTGCCCCACTCTGTACTGCTCAGGATGTGAACCTTGCCTTTGTCCAGAGTAGCAGGGCTATCTGCTCTACCCTGTTAGTCATCAACATCATCATCTGCTCTTGACTGGATGTCAGGACTGGATATCTTCAAAATCAGCATGGATTGATGGTCCAGGGTCACCCAAGGCAGATAATCCTCCTCCTTAGGTATGGTCTAAAGGCCAATAGTAGCCTAACACTACATCACAACACCTGTGTCATTCACTCACTTCATCTCATCATCTAGGCATTTTATCATCACAAAAGGAAGAGTGAGAGGAGTCCAAAAAGATACTTTGAAAGAGAGAGACCACATTCACGTAAATTTTATTACAGTATATTGTTATAACTGTTATATTTGATTACTAGCTATGGTTGTTAATCTCTTACTGTGCCTAATTTACAAATTAAACTTCATCATAGGTATATATGTATAGGAAAAAACACACAGTGTATATAGGGTTCGGTACTATTGCAGTTTTAGATACCCACTGGGGGTCTTGGAACGTATCCCCTGCAGGTAAGGGTGATTGTACTGCCTGATTAAGACCCACCCTTTACTCCTTTCTTCTTTTATTCCACTTACTCCACAGTTTGCTCCGCTGGCTGAATAGATAATGATAATGAAATACTTATACATGGGTAGTCAGAGAAACTTGGTGGACTTTCACCCTTAAGTAAATGCTAAAAGACAGCACCATGTAATAGTAACAAAATATCATTAAAAAAAAAAAAGAAAGAAAAGACTGAGATGACAAGAACTTATTAACAGAATGAGATGAAAATGAACAGAGGTGAGGCAATGAGGGTTGCAAGAAAAATTTTAAATGCAATAGAAAAATTAAAATAATCACTGGACTCAATAAAGTGCCAGGCTTTAAACTGCAGAAAAATTGGGTGAATAATGTAGAAGACACACTTGAGACACTTTTGTGGAATTTGGGGGAAAATTACACAGAGACAAAAATTATGAGAAAAAAAGATAGGTTTAACCTTTGTTTTTAGTCTTTCATAGCTAAAAACCCATGCAATAAAGCCTATAATTCTTGAAACTGAAGAAATAATTGAAGACAGCAGTATAGAAAATTTTTTGACCCTGAGAAATGACTTGAATATTGAAATGAATCACTATATTACAAGAAAAGTCATAAGTAGACAACCATATTTAGACTTAGAGTTGTATTTTTTTTAATTAATAGTGTAAAGGAAAACATTTTTTCAAAATCTGGGCTAAAAAAAATTATCTAGAAAGACACAAGCATCAGAGTAGGTAAGTTAACATGATTATAACACTAAATTCAAGAAGACAATGGAGCAACAAGTGGAGAGTTTTTTATTTGTTTTTAGAGACAGGTTCTCGCTCTGTCACCAGGATGAAGTGTAGTGGCATGATCGTAGCTCACTGCAGCCTTGATCTCCTGGGCTCAAAGCTATCTTCCTACTGTGGTCTCCTGAGTGCCTGGGACTACAGGCACAAGCTACTGCGTCCAGCTCCTAGAGATTTTTGAGGTTGAAAGTTGGTATATATGAATTTTTATACCAAGCCAAGTTATTATTTTTATATAATATGATCCTAAGACAGTATCAGATATGTACAAGCTCAGAAAAATGTAATCTTTATCCTGCCTTGAGGAAATGCACACTACAAATGACCAATGGACCAAGAGATAAACCAAAATGAAAACCTCAAAAACTGAAAACTAATGAATTTTAAAAATTCATATGTTGAAACCTCACCCACAGGAGATGCTATCAGGAAGCAGGGCCTTTGAGAGGCGATTAGGTCATGAGGGCAGAGCCATCATTAATAGCATCGGTGCCCTTATAAAAGAGGCTTCAGGGAGCCTGTTTGACTCTTCTACCAGGGAGGACACAGATGGAAAGTGCCATCGATGAGTAACAGGCATTTATCCAACATCAACTCTGTTGATGCCTTGACCTTGGACTTCCCAGCCTCCAGAATTGTGAGAACAAATGTCTGTTGATTGTAAATTACCCGGTCTAAGGTATTTTGTTAAAGCAGCCCCAACTGACTAAGACATGGTATAAAAGCACTGGGCATTTGCTTTTTAATCAAGGACTGCCAAGACTAACCCTGATGAAGTGATAAGATAGAGGGCACATTTTCAAACTGGACCCCTTGAGGTCTGGGTTCCACAGAGGTGACTCGGAGGTGCCAAGGAGGATGAGCGGAAGGCTGTGCTAGAGCATCCTGGTCCCCACTCTCTTTTTACCCATAACCACTCCCCATTTATCTATTTTTTATATTATGATTCTGAAAAATATTTGGTTTTGGGGAAAAAAAGACTTTAGCTATGAAAAAGGGGAGGAGGACTAAAAACCATCTGAATAATAGAAAGACCAGATATAAAAAAATCTGGGTTTGAACCCCAAATCTACCAGCTACTAATTATGTGACCTTGGGCAAACCATCAACCTCTATGACCTTTGGGCTCTTCAGTTATAAAATAATTCCATATACCTTATAGATGCTTATCTAGACAAATGGAGATGAGATGTGAAAGAAATTCTTTTATTAAATTTATTTCAGAATATTATGGGGGTACAAATGATTTGGTTACTTAAATAGCTCATCCCCCAGATAATGTGCACTGTACCCATTAGGTGTGATTTTACCCATCCCCATCCCCCTCCCATCTATTTGATTTCCAATGAATGTTATTTCCATATGTGCACATAGGTGTTGATCGATTAGTTCCAATTCAATGGTGAGTACATGTGGTGTTTGTTTTTCCATTCTTATGATACTTCACTTAGAAGAATGGTCTCCAGCTTCAACCAAGTTAATACAAGAAGTATTAGCTCCCATTTTCTATGGCTGAGTAGTACTCCATGGTATACATATACCACATTTTATTAATCCACTCATGTATTGATGGGCACTTGGGTTGTTTCCACATCTTTACAATTGTAAATTGTGCTGCTATAAACATTCAAGTGCAGGTGTCTTTTTTATAGAGTGACTTTTTTCCCATTGGGTAAAATATCCAGTAATGGGATTGCTGTGAAAAAGAAATTCTTAAATATGCTATTATTACTCAACTGGAGATTTACAAATTTCCAGCAAAAACTGCATAATAACTTACACTCTTTGTTTAAAGCATGGACTCACTTAAATGGTGTATGTTCAAGTGCACGCCACAAACAAATGTTTGGAAGGTAAGACAGTTTGCCACATGGGTCTGGACTTCCCAGCCATGTTTACTTTGTGATATTTATACATGGAGAATGTTACTTGGGATAAACAGAGGCATCTGCTTGTGGCCCAGGAATTCCATCCACTCAGGCCTCCCCCAGACACCCTGGGGGACTAGGAAATAAGTCTATTTCCACCTGTAACCCATTCGTGGCACACCAGTAGGGAAGTTTTGAAGTAAAGATCCACATTTCTGTCTCTCATTGTAGTATGTTCTATATTTAGCTGCGCTACAAGCATCTCTTAGAAAGCTGCAACTTTCTTGATTTGCTTGTCAGGCCTTTCAGAACACACCCTATCATTCCAAAAATTAATTTCTACTTTCCAACCTGAAGTTGCCAATCTTGTCACCTTTCCGTACCTTCACCCAAATCTACACGTCCCTCACGCCGTGCACTGACCCAAGCTGCACTGCCATTAGCGGTTCAGCACCACATTGCTCAGCGTAACCCTGTATCTGTGGGTATCCCCAATTCGTGCCCCATATCTTTGCACAAAATGACATTTTTCAAGAGCTTATAATTACATGAAAAATGATTATGTTAAATATGTGGGGGAAACTGTATATGGATTATAATCTTAATTTGTAAAGAATATACACTGAAAAAAATATACTGAAAGTATTAATAAATATTCCACCAGGATAGCAGTTTTCTCTGAGTAATGAATACATTTTTTCCTTTCTACCTTTCTGTATTTTTAAAATATTTTATAAGGTCTAGCATTGCTTATTTTTAATGAAGTACATCATATACACAAATTTTAAGTCTACAGCTCAATGAATATTTACATGTGTATGCACTCAGGTGACCACCATCCAGATCAAACTATTCCCATCTCCCCACAGCCCCTTTATGCCCCTTTCAGTCAGTAATTCTCTCTAAAAATAACCATTATCCTGTCCTCAATTGCTATAGATTTATTTTTAAAGAATATGTGACATACTTACAATGGAAGATATAATAAACTTTATTTTTTAATTACAAAAAATGTGAGAGACTTAAACAATGGAATGTAGGTACCTTAACACACCTTTTCCTGAAAGCATTGGCTAATAATCATGATTTTTCCATGCCTGCAAAATAGATCTCCTGAAAAATGGCCACCAGGAGAGAGAAAGGTGACCCTCAAGGGCTCTGCAGGTTTGGTTCAGAATAGCAAAATCTGTCCTATTTGGCACACACAAAAAGTTAATATTCATATGAATTTGTAGAGTTTTTCAGTTCCTCTAGAGAGACCCTGCATGAACCTACTCCCCTTTGGGATTTCTGATAATTATCAATTCTCAGTGAGCGGAACTCACTTGCTCTAATATCTCCTTTCTAAATATAGTTGCATAGGTTTTTCACTTTCCTAATATGGCCAAAACAAGAAGAGGTAAAAGAATTTTTAAAGTTTCCCTAAAGGATTCAAGAGAGTCGAACACATCTTCTGTTTGAATAGTTGATACTATGATGTTCTTCATAGAATGAATTTCTATAACTTCCTATTAGACGTAAACACTGTCACTGGAGAGAGGAGTCTCCTTTTGTGTGGTCAAGTTCAACATAACATAGGTTCTGGCCCTTTTCCTCCAGTATTAATATCCCCATAAGGGAGACAGCCAGTACTGTCACATGCTTTATTCCACACACCTTCATATACCTGAAAATGGGTGTCAAAGTTCTCCTTCTGGTGTTACTTACGATGTTTCAATAATTTATTCCTCTAAGTTTTCTATCTGGAAGTGATTTGAACTTCAAACATTTGAGGGTCTTCTTCATCACTCACCAGATTCTCACATGTGGTGAGGTGTGGACAGGAATTCAGCATGAGTTCACGCAACGCTCAAATATTAATAGAAGAGAGGATGGTTCCCATCAACTGTGTGCATCTCCATCATCCCACACCTCCGGGTTCTCTCCTAACTGTGAGGTTTACTGACCTCCACTTTGCTGTTGGATCCCTTCTCTTCTGTACTAAGTGTTTGCTTTTCTTGATAGTGTTATTTCTGGACTCTCAACATCCTCCCTCCAGACCCTGTTAGATCCCCTGGGGGGCTTCTCTTCCTCTTTTCTTTTCTCATAGTTGCTTCCTTTTCCTAAATATGTTTCAGCCAATATTTTTGTTCTGTTTTTCAAATCTGGCTCCCTGATCCTGTTGGATGCATTCACCCCACCTTCCTTGGATCACAGATAGATCTTCCAATCTGGGTCCCTCCCATACAGGACATGGCTCTCTCTAAAAGCAAATCTCTCCCACGCCCCAAAACTAGCTCCCTCTTTGTTTGTCAGTGACTGCTCAAACAATGCACTCTAACACCCCAATTGCCCATTCGACCCATGCTTCGTGGGCTATTTTCTGGACATATATACACTAAATGATAAATAATAATTTTCATCATGCCCTGTGATTCAGTCTTGCCTCCAATAATATTCTACCCATATAACCAACTCCTGCCCATGTTAATAGGTTTTCATAACATAGTCAAAGATTTCACAGTATCCTATGATAGCATAGAGAAAAGAAGCTGAGCTTTGAAAACAAACAGAGTGGAGTTCAAATCCCAGTCAAGTATCAACTTCTCAGGACATGTTTTCTTATCTCAAATGAGGATAATAAAAACTACTTCACAGGACAGTTGGTGGGCAAAATGAGGAAACATATGCTCCCAGGTAAGGTACCTAGCATAGTGTCTGATGGACAGGAGGAGGTGTTTTAAAATTAGTCCCTGACCATTTCTTTATCTGGTTTTCTTTAAAAATTAAATGTCGGCATGCACAGGCATGTGTACATACACACACACACACACACACACGCATCTGGTATTAACCTAAACTCCCTGGACTAATATTAAACTGTCTCCCTCTGAGCTGCAACCCAATTTCTTACTCCTTTTCTTAAAGCAGCCATCAGTGATGAAATCGCTCTCCTCCCCTGAGCTGTACAGCCACGCTCTCTGGTGAACTCTAGATTCGTATCGCCTCTCTCTCTATGCCCACTGATAAGATGCTACCATGTGTTTTGGTCACTTCTTGACTTGACAAATGTAGCTGTTGTCCAGATGGCCTCTCCTCACTCTGTGCTTCTCAAGTCCAGTAAATATTAGAGGCTGCTGCCAAGATTCTCTCTCCCTCTGGTCATTCTGAACCTAGTTCAAATCCCTACTGTTGCTTTATATTCATTTTTTACAGAATTCAACATATCTACAATCAGAAGTGAAAGCAAAGTGCTCCCACAAACATATTTGGTTACTTCCTTTGTTCTTCTAAATTTTTACTTTTTTCAAGTGTTTCTACTCCTTCCAATTTTTTTTCTTTTTCATTCTTCCGCCCACTACTTGGGTTTTTCCACTTATGCTGCTTGGTTAGAGTGTCTTCTTCAAAACGTATGTTGAAATTTAATTGCCTTTGTGATGGGGCTGGAAGATGGAGTCTTTAAGAAATGATTAGGTCATGAGGGCACAGCCCTCGTGGCTGACCCAGAATGGATTAATGCCATTATCACAAGAGTGGGTTCCTGATAAGGATGAGTTCAATTTCCTCTCTGTCTCTCACGTGCTCACTTGCCCTTCCGCCAAGTTATGATGCAGCAAGAGGGCCCTCACCAGATGCTGGTGTCATACTGTTTGGACTTCCCAGTCTCCAGAACTGTGTGCCAAATAAATTCCTATTGATTATAAATTACTGTAACTCTGGTGTTCTGTTATAGCAGTAGAAAACAGACTAAGACACATACTAGAAACTTTCCTTTCCTCATTCAAAAGCATTACTAAAACTCCATCTAAAAAACTAGTGGTACCTAAATTCTGATATATCTATTCAATGGATGCTATGGAGGCTTTAAAAGAATAATGTAGTGGTTCTGGTGTAAAGAAATATTCCAGATATTCTATTATTTGAAGAGGAAAAAAAAGGTATGAAAGAGAGTGTATAGTTTGATCCTTAAATGTAAAAAAAAAAAAAAAATACATCTGTGTGTATATACACACACACAAAGAGAGAGACATATTTGCATATTTTTCTGCAAGGGAGACACATTTGCATATTTTTCTGCAAGGATACACAAGACATTATTTTAAATGTTTACCTTTGAGGAGAGGGATCTTTTTCTACTATTTGAATTTTCTATCTATGTGCCTTAGTTACTTTTTTTTCCCTAATGTCATCAAGAATTATCTGGGCAGTGGGACTACGGAAAATTATTGTTTCTTTTTTTTATACTATTGAATATGTTAACATCTAAGAAATGTTATATTTAAGAAATAAAAATAATGATGTCCCCAATCCAGAGGCTTAAGCCCGGAAAGGGTTGTTAGAAGAAGCCGACACAAATCCATCACAGCCCCTGTGCTGAGAGCATTACTTATTTCCAAATATCATGAGGCCTACATTGTATTCAGCACTGAGCTGGAAAAATAGAAATGCACTAAGAAAAAGTGCACTGAGAAAACAAAAAGGAATCAAAGACAGTGCCTGTCCTCAAGGAGTTTCTGTATAAACAAAGGAGTAATTGCTACAATCTTGGCAAGACAAGATGCTGGAGGAAACCTCAGTGGCACAGAAAGGGAAGCTCAGAGCATGTGACATTTGAGTTGGGCCTTCTAGTAGTCAGGATGGGCTGGGTGATGCTGTAATAATAAGTTGGCCCTGAAATCTCACTGTCTAACACTATCCAAGGTTATTTCTTGCTCCTATGCAGACCACTGCAGCAGGCCTGGGCAGCTCTCCATTTGTTCTGCCATGTGAATCTCAGGACAGTTTGCCATAGGCAAATGGCTAACTGGGCAAGTTGGTCTTCGGAGTGCTCTGACTTTTTCTTTCTTCTTCAGTAACAATTTCCTCTTTCTCTTCACTACTGACAATTAGCTTTCTTCACATCCCTTCTCACCACCCAAGGAACCCAGCACTCTCCTACCCATGCTACACGTTTGATTGATGAAGCTGCTCCCCTGTGCCCACACGTCTTCCCCATCCTGCCAACTCTTCTCCAGGGCACCTTCCCAGAATCAAAACTTACCTGTGCTGTGTCTCGTTCTCAGCTATTTGAGGGCTGTGATGCAACCAACACACAAAGGCAGAAACATGACTTTTGTCATTCAGAGTGAGAAACAAATGGATACAAAAGAGTCCCATTGGAAAAAAGCCTGCCATAATTAGGAAGCAAATACAGAAAAATTACTTAATGAGGAGTGAATATCCACCCTGGGGGACTCATACCCCCTCTTGGACACAGTTCCACGAGCCCCATTCTGACGTTAGAGGCAAAGATCTGCAAACATAAGGGTGATGTGCTGGGTTAAAATGAAGCTGCTATGAGCACATTTTTAGAAGACCCTGATGCCCAGTGTGCTAATTATTCTCTACTGTACCCTCCAGATCCATTCTCCTCCCTTCTCAGCTCTGCTCTGGATGTAGGAAGGTTCTCTGTGGATTATGGCATTGGTCGCCCTCACCCTCTGGCTCCAGCCAATGGGAGCAACTAGCAGGCAATCACAGGGCAGGAAAAGACAAAGGTCAGAGCACTTACTCCCTCAGGTTTCTCCCTGCCCTGCTGTGGTGTGACAGTGGCTACAGTGCCCTATCTGAACCATACTCCTGACAAGCAGACCCTTTCCCGTGGCTTCCGCTCTCTCCGGGTTCCAGGAACAACCACCTCCCTTTGCCTCTTCAAGCCTAGCTGTGGTAGCAGATTCTCATTATTGCTGGGCCCTGGTTTTGTATTGCTTTCTGTAACCTTGTTCTCACCTTTGCTGAATTACCACTTCACTACACTCCCTTCAATCACCCATTAATTGTCCTTCTGTCTCCTGCTGATCTCCACCCAGCTCAACTCTTCAGCCTTCCTCAAGACAAGAGACTCTGCCAGCAGCCCAGTGAAGCCAGTCAGCCCAAAGAAGTAGCCTCAATATAAATTCCTCCATTGGAATCCTTGTGCAATATCAGTGGGAATTTAAAAATGGTGTACCCACTATGGAAAACAGTATGGGGTTTCCTCAAAAAATTAAACATAGAATTAATGGGTATAGAGTTTGTTTGGGATGATGAAAAAGTCCTGGAGATGAATGGTGGTGATGGTTGCACAACAATGTGAATGTACTTAATACCACTTGTTGGAGTCTGTCTCTGCTACTATAGCAGAATACATGAGACTGGGTAATTTATAATGGACAGTAATTTATTTCCTCCTAGTTCTGGAGGTTGGGAAGTCCAAGATCAAGGGGCCGGCATCTGGCAAGTGCCTTCTTGCAGCAACATCCCATGGCAGAGGTGGATAGGCAAGAAAGAGAGAGTTCACATCCAAAAACCCTTTTATTAAGACATTAAACCTACCCTTAAGTGTGGAGCCCTCATGCCTAATCACCTCTTAAAGATCCCACATCTTAATACTGTTACAATGGCAATTATACTACAACATGAGTTTTGGAAGGGACAAACATCCCAACCGTAGCACCGCTAACCTATACCATTTAAAAATGATGGTTAAGATGGTAAATTTTGTGTTAAGTGTATTTTACCACAATTTTATATAATTTTTAAAGTTCCTCTGCACTCTGATGAATAACCTTTCTTTCACTAGAGCAAGCATCGAGCATACTTAATTCGAACAACGCCTGTAGATCAAGATGGGAAGTGAACACATGAGCCTTCATACAAGATTTCACTAGGGCTGGGACCCAAACTGGACTAAAAAGTGTCATGCCAGGGAAGCCAGAAACCACAGGATGCTGAGCCACTGGAAACCCAGGAACATACCTATCCATACACACATCTCTGTACTAAGACTAAGAACAGCCCTCAGGCAGTAGAAACAAAGGTCTGGCTTCCATGTTCTCCTCCAGCAGCCTGGTTTTGAGGTGGAACCCCATGTCCTCAAAACAAGGCAGCCTTCTTCACTCTCTCCTCCACCTGGGTGAAATAAAAGCCAAGGACATCTGAATCAAGATGACTGGCTTTTAAAATATTTTTAAAAATGTGTTCCTATAGACACCCCTTCATTTCCTGAACTCTCTGGTACCCCCTGTTTTATTATGAAGCTCATGATGCTGTCACAGGTAAATCCAGGATGTTTGGAGCCTGATATACCTCATTGCACACTAAGCACAAATGCTTCAGGCTAGAGGCAGGGTGAGCAGGCCCCTGGTCTTTCCTTCTGAGGCAATGCAGGGCTAGAAAGCAGGGCTCCAGCTATTAGAAGAAACTCCCCATTAGGTAGATAGTGTGAAGACAAGCAATTGTCTAAACCAGTGGTTCTCAAAGCCTAGTTCCTGAACCCACAGTATCACTTGGGAACTTATTAGAAATGCAAATGCATAGCCCTCGACCCAGATCTACTGAATCAGGATTCCTGGGAGTGACCCTAATCGTATGTCTCAGACATAAGTGCTAGTGGAGAGTGCTAATTCCCATGCCGATGGGTAGTAAGTTAGCCTGGGTAGTAAGTGAGAGGCACAGTTGGGAAACGGTGTCATAGACAAGCAAGTTGCACATTACAAATCTAGCAACAGAGGGGCTGGCAGGCAGGCAAGCTTAATAGTGAGGAATCAAGGAACAGACCTTATTCTGTGGACATTAGGAAAGTTTGTAAGCGGTAGCAGAGCTCTGGTCCCCAGCATGGGTTGTGGAGACAGAAATTCCACCCCGAGGTGGAAGGGCTAGGGGTGGAATGTTAAAGAGGAGAAAACAGAAAAGATAAGGAAGACCTAGATAAGTTGAATGGACTTGGAAAGGTTGTCAGGTTGGACATTTAGCCCTGGGGGACAAGGTAGAGATTCAGCCACCAAAACTGGAAACACAGTTCCCAAAATTGAATCTTAAGAAGAACCATTAATCAGCCCAAGAGCAGAAGGATGAACCAAGTCGCCCCATGAGGAATTCAAACTCCTCCTAAGCAAGCGTGCTGGCCCTGGGAATGGGGAGGGCGCAGCCTGGCTCCACAGGTGGGATTTACCTGGGAACAGAGGTGGTAGGAGTGTGGAACAAGCACATCATGAAAGAAACTGACTCCTTTTTTATTCTCTCGTTTTTTCCTCAGGTCTACCTCCTTCCCTACACTACAAGTCGCAGCTGGGGACGCCAAGATGACAGCAGTCTTGCTGCTCAAGTCAGCTCTCTTTCATGCAGATATATTCTCCTTTCTCTCCCAGTGGTTGCTCTCAACCCCTTTCAGACACCCTGAGTCCTAGAATGATCACAAGTCAGTTATGTGTATAATACAAGAAGGTTTTCAAAATAATTTGATGAACTCTATTTTCAGGATTTCTTTTTTGAGATTATTAAGTAATAGCAACGTAGGAATAGCTTGTGTATTATATTCTACACACACACACACACACACACACACAGGTCCCTAAATGATTCTCACTGCAAAGAAGGGAACTCTTAAATTTGTGATGTTTTAACCAAAAGGGTCAGAGCTCCACTAGGAGGAGTTTGAAATACTTCATGAACAGAGTTAGGTAGAAAACTGGGACACAGAGAGCCTTAGACACCCTTCAAATTACAAAAGAAAAACTTTCTTTTGTAATGAATACACCAGCCCTAAACTCCCTGATTTTCAGAGAAGCTCTGCAAAGGCCTCCCTGCTCTACACCGTGCCAAGAAGGCTATTTTGGGCATTTCCTCTTTGCCACACAAAATTCTTCCCTCGGTGCCACCTTAGAGAGAACAGAGGCAGTTGCAAAATGTTTTCATCAAACAAACAGCTCTTCATCACAAAGAAGAACAGAAAGTGCTAGACTGCAAGGATTTTCATCACATTTGTAGATAGATAATGTTGCTGTGCTTCCAAAACTGTGGGGTTAATTTTGACCCAAAAAAAAAAAAAAATCTACTGCAAAAATCATCCCAAACAGCACCACTGCAAAAGGCTTCCCTCCTAGGCAGCTGAACTCCTGGAAAGCTCCAGACATCTACAAGACTGAAGAGGCAACCGATCAGAGACCTCCCGACCCTGCCACATCCCGGGTTGTCTGCCTGGAGAAGCAGTGAGGGAGGGACATCCATCAAGCCCAAATTGTTGCGCAACGTCCATGACAGCATGATCTTCACGCAGCATCTGTTCCTTCCCGTCGGTGAGTACGGATGATGAACTACCAAGGGCACTAACATCTAATTGCTACTTTTTAATATCTGGGGTTGGCTTTGAGGATTCCTCAATTAAAAGCAGGAAAGGGCAATTCCAACACGCAGCCAAGCCCTGAGTAGATTGTGAATTAAGGGCAGATGTCTTGGCCCTCGCCTCTCCTCTTACTGCCATCTTCTCCATCTATTTCCCTGCCTCTAGCCCCCCGAGACCCTCTGCTCCACCCTCCTTGCCCAGGGACCTAGGGACCGCAGTGTTCCTCCATCCCCAAGTAGCCAAAACATACACAGCACAAGGAATGATTAAAACAGCAGAGAGTGGCAAGTAAGACTGTCTGGGTTTAAATCCTGACCCGTTGACCCACTAGCCAGGTGATCTTCAGCAGTTGACTAAAATTCTCTGTGCCCTATTGAGGTAGGGACAATGATCATAACAGTATCCACTAGGGTGCTATGAGGATTCAAAGAGCTGACATTTTTAAACACATGTAGTGAGCACTATGTAAGTTCTTGCTAAATAAATAGCAACATGTGTTATCAATCAAGAAGCACTAAGCTGGCACCTATCATGCGCCTTCTGGGGGAACAGGTGCCATGGAAGACATACCTGAGTGGAGATGCTAATGCAGCATGGGCCCGTGCCAGTCGGGGAGCTCTATAATGGACACTTCATTTCTTTTAAAGATGGCAACTTTCCTTAATTACCATCAGTGTCTTGGTCGTGGGTATTCATGCCAATTCTGTTCCTCTGCTTTAGTCCTGAGCATTCATTGTTACTTCTCTTCCAGGGCTGATTTTGGGTTCACTCTTGCCCCAAAGCCAACAAAGAGGCCAATTGGTCACGTAGGACAGACGTGGTCCAGAGTTTGCAGGAGCAGGGAAGAGCAGAGCATGACAGAGCGCACCACACAATCACAGTGGTTCTCCTTTCAAACCTGACCTTCCTTATGACCGTATCTCTAATCCCCTCTCTTTGTCTTTCACAACACCTTCTTTTCGTAAAGAGGCATTTGACAGAAGACTGAGCTTGAAGACAGAACTATCTTCAGCAGGTCAAAACTCCATGCAGAAGTTAGTCTCCCTGCATGCAAACCCCAAGCAGCCCACAGTTCTGAAGTCTTGCAATGCATCCAGGCCGGGCGAGGCCTTGTGGAGGGAACAGTCGGGGCATAGGCATGGCAGTCACCAACCCTTGTCCAATAAGCTCAAGGAGACAAAGGACCAGCTAAACCGAGCCTTGAAGGGCTGGAGGATTTCACAAGAGAAGGGAACAGAGAAGAGTAGGTATAATCAGCACAATCTCTTTAGGGGAAATGGGGTTTAAAATTTATCCCAAATAGATGGAGAAAACAGAAGCCAGCCTAAGAGTCAGGGATGGAATCTGAGTTGCAGTATCAATCATAGCACGTTTGTGAGGCACCAAGACCAGCTGACCCCTAGCAGGGGTGAACACTGGAAAGGAGTAAAGAAGAAAAATGGACAGAAAGGGTTGGCATCAGGCTATGAAGGGCCTTTTTGAAAGCTCAGCTGGGGAATCCAGGTCTGATTAAGCATGAGATGAATAAGATGTTCTTCTCTGCTAGCTCTCTTGGAAGCTGGATGAATACACTTCCCACTGGGGGCTGCTGGGGATAGCTGTTTCTCTGGTAGGTGCCATCCTCTCTGTTCTGCCCTCCTTACATTCATCCTAGCAGGCCTGTTGCCTCACCTGCACTGTTGTAAAAGGCTCTCAGCTGCCTCTCACCTGCACCCTCTGCTCGCTGCCATCCATTCCATACCAGGCGTGTCAAGTTCATCGCCCTAAATCTCAGTTCCCATCAAACGCCTTCAGTGGCTTTACACTGTCAATTAAATTGCATCTCACCTCCACATTCTTAAATTCAAGGCCATTCAAGCTCCAACCTCAACTTACTTTCCTCATCTTTGATTCTGTTTCTTTTTTTTCTCGTTTTTTAATTTATTTTTTTCACCATATTATGGGGGTACAAATGTTAAGGTTACATATATTGCCCTTGCCCCGCCCTTGAGTCGGAGCTTCAAGCGTGTCCATCCCCTAGTTGGTGCACATCGCACTCATTATGTATGTATATACCCATCCCCTCCCTCGTTTCTTTATACTGCGCTCAGAACAGATTAGACAGAGGCAGTCTCCTATCTCCGCCTGCTTGACCGTGTGTGGTCCTCTCCTGGAATGGTCTCCCTGGCTGCAGAATAGAGCATCCTGAAACCACAGAGAAAGGTACAGTCCAGGCAGAAAGTGGGGCAAAGGGGGGACCTCAGGAAGTGCCTAGGGAGTGTACTAACAGGTGTGTGTGTGTGTGTGTGTGTGTGCGCGCGCATGTCCAGAAAGAGGCACTGCAGCCTGCTGGTTATGAGTCTGAATTCTACAATCGAGCAGACTGGATTCTCACCCCGGATCCATCCAGCATGCCACAGCTGTGAGACCTTCGAAAACTTTCTTAACCATTCCAGGCTTGTTTCCCCACTTAAAAGGTTAGGCTAATAACAGCATCTTCCTTGCAGGGTTGTTAGGAGGATTAAATGGGAGAGTAGACATGAGCATATAGCACAGTGCCAGGCAAATAGCAACAGCTAAATAAGTGCTAGTGTTAAGCAGAACTCGGTGAAAAGAGATTGGAAACAGGCAGGCATGGCTATAGCTCCAAATATCTCCACATTTATCTTTCCTCCTCTCCTCCCCCATCTCACAGAAAAGCACCTCCAAGTTCTTCTAGGATCTTCTTCTTTTATTGCATCTTCAATGCTCCTGTTTTGCCTGTGAACACCTTACATCCTTGGCCTTACCTAACCCTACACTTTCCAGCACCTTCCATGCATGTTTGGTAGCCAACACACAGACTGAATGAGAGAATGAGGTCCAAGGCTGGAGTTTGGAGATGAAGGCAAGGCAGGAGGTATGGATGTGGAAGACGTTAGCAGAAATCTGACATGATCAAAACAGACAAGGTCTCTGAAGATAGAAAACACAGAAAGAAGAGCAAAAAAAATAGGACAGAGACTTGAGAAATGTGCACCAGGAATCAAGATGCCTGCAAGGAAAAGCTGTTTCTCCCCTTGGTCTTCCAGGTTCCTCTTAGTGCCTTGCACCCCTTACATGTACCTGGCCTATCACCAACGTGCTATTCTTGGTCCTTCCATCCTCTCTCACTATGCTCTTCTGGTCTCTTCTATCACGTCAACGCAGAAGACGCCCACATCTCTCCCTCTGAGATCTCATCCAAATGTACAGTTTCATCCCGAAGTCTCTGGCCTAGAAGTTCAACAGATGGAACACATCTTCCAACGTTGTGTCTTGAAATGCAGTGAAAGAGAAGAGAGAGGCAGTCAACAGTGTCCAATTTAAAATTGTTTTTTAAGGCAACTTACAGAGCAAACCTAGTTTTCTGCACAGTTGCTCTATCTTCAAATGTAGTGAAGATCAAAAGTAACTCCAAGTACAGTCTTTCGGTGGTGGATTGGATTAGGCATCACATATTTCCTGTCTTTCTCTCTAGGATGAACTCTATGCAATCCTAAAAGAAGAAGGGAGTCAGCAGTGACCCACTGTGGCTGGATGTCATGGGCAAAAGAACAAAATCAAGTATGACAATCTCACCAGTAAGTGCAGCTCTCAGATCACTTATAGCCCAGTATTTTGTAATATCTGCTTTTCATTGAGGTTATGTATGCATATTTATAGTAAAGTATATTGATCTCAGGGATACACTTTGATAAATTTTTACATATGAATGAATGCACCTCCTGTGTAACCACCTTACAAATCAACATATAGAATAATTGCAGCCCCTAGAAGGTTCCCAATGTTTCTCTCCTCTCTGCCAAGTAAGCACCATCCTAACTTCTATTACCACTGATTACTTCTGTCTGTTCATGACCATCTAAATTGAACCATCTAGTATAAATTCATTTGTTTCTAGGTGGTTTTTTTAATCAAAATAATGTCAATTGATCTGTATTTTTGTGTGTACTAGGACTTTGTTCTTTTATTGCTGGATAGTGTTCGGTTGTATGAATACCACAATTTATTCATCTATTCTCCTGTTGATGGACATTTGGGTTGCTTCTAGTTTTTTGCTACTGGGAGCAGAGCTACTAAGAACATTCTTATACATGCCTTGTGTTTTTAAGCGTGCTTGTGTCTCTTGTGTATGTACATAGGAGTGGAATTGCTAGGTCAAAGGGTAGGCATATATTTGACCTTATTAGATATTGCCAAATGTGTTCCAAAGCAGTTGTACTATTTTATATTCCCACCAGTAATGTCTGAGAAGTCCAGTCATTCCACGTTCCCATGATGACCAATCTTAATCCAACCAAGTCCATTTACAACAGAAGATTTCATGGCTTTCTTGCCCTAAAAATTCCAGAATCAATTTTCTTTCAAACATCATCTCTATTCTAAACGGAGGATCTTATTATTAATATATGAAGGTTTTGTTTTGCCCACCAGAGAGATGGAAGGTGTTTCTTCCCCACTGCTTCATTCTACAAAGGATTGAGCTAGCTTATTAACAGGCATGCACCTACATAGACAAATAAAAAAGAGAAATATAAACTGGAAATTATAAATCGGGAGTAAAAACCTGATATCTAAAACTCCTGATTTAGGCAAGTGTTTTTATTTGATACATATTACTCGGGCCACCCATTTACCTTTCTTAGTTAAATTACACCATTTGGTGACTAAAAAACAATTGTCTCAGAAGATGTCAACACCAATGCAAGGGCAGACACCTAGCCAGTGTGCTGGAGCAGAACCAGTGAAGCCGCTACCCAGACTGCACCGGAGGACACTCTCATGTGGATTTCAGCATAAGTGGGCTTTTTGTTGTCGTTAGGAGTTTTCCTCCCCCTGGCTGTTTAGAAGTTTCGGATGAAATTTTTCTGATGTTTTTTAATGAAAGATGATATTTGCTTACCCATCATAGAAGATATTTCCTCGGCAGGAATGCTGTCGAACATGTTGCATTCACAACATGACACAAAGTCTAAAAATCACAGAGAGACTAATTATGGGAGGAAAATTACACCAAAAGACCTATTTCCTCATGATGAAAATGACAGCCTGGTGCCCCGTTACCTGGCCTGATCGGGCAGATAGCCTGCGCGCGTTGTTCCAGCGCTTTGCGTTACAAGCCGCCGTAGAGGAAAGAGGCGCTTCGGTCCTGTAAGCAGCTCAGCGAGAAATCAAGGTGAGCTGTCAGTTAAGTGAGGTCTAATTATAAGTCTCATTTCCAGTATTTATGAACGTGACAGACAGTAACCAGGGCTTACATGTATCTGCACATGGGGCCGCCTGAGCATGTCCTTCTCTCTTTACTCCAACATCTGAATTATCATCTTGAAGCTTTGACATTTAGTGCTGACAGCCAGGGCCTGGCCCAGCCACAACTGTGAAGGGAGGCTCGTCCTTCCTGGCTCACCTCGCTTTGGTCTGTCCCATCAGCTACCTCTTACTGAAAGGATCTGTTCCTCCCTCTATCGAACGACTATTTAGAGAGCTAGAAAGTCGTCTTTTTCCTCCTTGATATTAATTTAAATCACTTCAAATCACTTCTCTTCACAAAATTTGTGAAAAATCTCTTCACAAAAGACCACAGGTTGTATTATTCCATTTATGTGAAATGTCCAGAATAGGAAAATCTATAGAGACAGAAAGTAGATTAGTGGTTGCCAGGGCTGGGAGGGTTGAAGAGAAATCGGGAGGACTGTTAATGGAAATGAGGTTTCTTTTTAGGTGATGAGAATGTTTTAGAATTTATTGTGGTGATGTTTGCACATATCTGTGAATATACTAAAAAACCACTGAATTGTACACTTTAAATGGATGAATTGTTTAGTATGTGAATTAAATATCGATAAAGCTGTTTTTAAAAATAACTTCTCTTTGTCTGTGGTCTTTTCCCCAAGGCAGAAATTTTTCAGCATCCGAGAAGAGGTGAGGAGGTTTTGGGGGTGGGGAGTAGGCAGGAAAGGGCATGGAACTCTTTGTGTTACCCTGAAATCACACTTCCAAGGCCAATGGTGTTCATTATGTTATAAAAGGGAATCCTGCTATATATTCATCAGTTTTATTCAAATTTTTTATACTCATGACTGGTTTTGATACACCTAAATGTCTCATGACTTCCTTTGAGCAATTTGAAATTTCAAAATAAGTTAAATATCATGATTACAGGCGAATCAAAGCAAATATAGCGCAACCTCTCAGAGACGATGTTATACCCATTCACTCATTCAGAATCACAAGATGGAGTAAGCATTACATTTTGTTTGTAAAACTGCCTATAACTTTATCTTTGTATCATATCATGTCAGAGGTAGAGGAGACTTTAAGATGCTCCCTTTGTCTTTAAAGATACTGATCTGCCAGATGTGCATATGGACCTGGAGTTCCAAGGAGATGAGGAGGAGGGGGTTCTTGAACACAGTTAACAAGGACAGAGGGAAGAATGGGTAGTAGCAGTTGTTAACGGGGAGGGGTAGGAGCTCCTGGTATTTACTTGCTAGTGGGAGAGAAAATGTGAGAAGAAAGGGGTGTGTAGTAGAAGGGGAGATTCAAGCTCTGATATGACCATTCCCTGGGATATCATTCATTGAGAGTGTCTCACTCAAGCTCATCCTTCCGCTGTGGGAAAACACAGAATTTTATATTATCTAGGTAATCGATAGTATTAAGGAATTTTAATTAGGTATGATAATGCTTGTGTGGTTGTACTTTTTAAAAGAGCCCTTATCTTATAGAAATGCATACAAAATTATTTATAAATGAGATTACAGAATATGTGGGATTTCCTTTAAATTAACTCAAATAATTTTCCCTATGAGAAGCAGGAGGGTGTATAGATTAAAGAAGTTTGGGCATGAGTTGATAATTGTGGAGTCTGGGTGATGAATACATGAGGATTTATATATTGTTATGTCTGCTTATATGTACAAGGGCTGTCTGGAAAATATCCAGCCATTGTTAATCATAATATAATAAGAACATATTACATGGCTGGATACTTTCTGAACAGCCCTCATATGTCTGAAATTGTCTAGAATTGAAAAAAAAAATGATGTAAGAAACATAGTGTTTCCAACTACATGGTCTATTTGAGACTGGATTTATCCTCTTGTCTTAGAAATACTAGAAAAGCAGAAAAAATACATGAAACAATTGTTTTCAGACATTGAATAACAGGCAATGCATGAAGGAACACAAAAAAAGTGAGCCCTACAATTGCCCCAGCTTATTGCCTGGAGGCAGTTTCCATACTGTAAAACAGGAAGCGGGAGCCCAAATGAGGCCCAGCATTCTTATTAAATGGTAGACACAAAGACTGTTCAGGGAAGACAAGACCCGTAGAATTTACAGGTTATAGCACTTCAGAAGAGAAAGCTGCACAGAGAGATAACATGCTCTAGAAATCTGTGCCCCCCTGGTCACGCATGCATGAGAAGAAACTATAGAAGATCAGAAAGAAACACCGGAAAGCAGTAGGTGGGACAATTTCTGAAGCTTACATGGGACTAGGCATCATTTGAGCTTCCATCAACCAAAATAGAAAGATTATATAATACACAGGGCAGTAAGTCTTCAGAAGGGTTTCACCTTAGTAAAGGAGCTAAATTAACCCTAGACTAAAGGGAAATTCCAGCCTAACAAATCTTAAAAGCAATCCTTAAAAGGATGAGATGGATTCTAAGTAATTAACCACATGCCAGAACAAAGTCCAACACATTTAAAGAAATATAACAAAACCCAGAATCCAGCAATGGAAAACTCACAATGTCTGTCCTCCAGTCAAAAATTACCAGGGATGCAAGGAAGCAGGAAAACATGATCCATATCCAGGAGAAAAATCAACCAATATAAATAGAGTAAGAAATGACAGAGATGATGTAACATGACAAGCATGTTAAAATAGGTATTGTAAATTTGCTTCAAATGTTTAGAAAGGTAGAAGAAAATATGAACAGAGTAAGGGGAGAAATAAAAGATATAAAAAGAATCAAATAAATTTCTAGAGATGAAAACGATGATATCTGAAAACTTAAATATATTGATTAGAAAACACTCACTGAAGAAATGATCAGTAAACTGAAGACATAACAAGAAAAACTACCCAAAATGAAACACAGAAAGAAAAAAGACTGAAAAAAATCCCAGCATATCACTGACCTGTGGGAAATTTTCAAACTGTCCAACATCCCAGGAGTTCCAGGGAAATGGGGGTAGGAGGATAAAAAATATTTGAAGAAATAATGGCCCAAATTTTTACAATTTGATAAAAACTGTATACCCACAGAACCTCACCCTACCCCAAGGAGAATAAACATACAGAAAACCACACCAGTGCTCATCAGATTAAATTACACAAAACCAGGGGTAAAAAGAAAGTCTTAAAAGCAGCCAAATAAAAAAGACACTTTACAAACAGAGGAATAAAAATAAGAATGACAGTGGACTCCCGCCAAAATCTGTACAAACCAGAAGGCAATCCAGCAACATATTTAAAATATTGTACCAAAAAGAAGAAAAACCCCGTCAATACCCCCAAAAATATATTTCAGAAAGGAAGGTGAAATAAAGATTTTCTCAGACAAACTAAAGCTGAGAGAATTTATCCCAAGCATCCCTGCATTACATGGATGTTAAAGAAAGTTCTTTAATTAGTTCAACCTCTGTGGAAAACAGTATGGAGATTCCTGAAAGAAAGAAATGTGGACTTGCCATTCAATCCTGTAATCCTATTACTGGGTATTTACCTAAAGGAAAAGAAGTCATTTTATCTTCACCTGCACTCGAATGTTTATTGCAGCACATTTCACAGTTGCGAAGATGTGGAATCAACCTAAGTGCCCATCAATTCATGCGTGGATAAAGAAAGTGTGGTGTGTGTGGTATAAATATACCATGGGGTACTACTCATCCATAAAAAGGAATGAAATAATGGCTTTTGCAGCAACGTGGACGGAACTGGAGACTATTATCCTAAGTGAAGTATCTCAGGAATGGAAAATCAAACACCACATGTACTTTCTCATAACTGGGAGCTAAACAATGGGCACAAAGAGATGTAAAGGACATTGGAAACCAAGAAGCGGGGAGGGTGGGAAGGGATGAGGGGTAAAAACTTACAATGAATGCTATTCTGGTGATGGGCACACTAAAAGCCCCTGCTTAAGCATTATACAAGGTTTCCATGTAACAAAAACGTATGTACTCCCCGAATATTTTCAAATAAATATAAATAAATAAATAAATAATGTTCTTTAGGCAGAAGAAAGATGATACCAGATAGATGGATACCAGATGGAAAGTACCAGAAGTGCCCATTATTCTCTCTCAAGCTTACTCCTGCCTCTTTGTCTCTGCATATATTACTCCCTCTATCTGAAAGACCCCTTGTCCCCCTGCAAAACTCCTGCTCACCATGTCCCAATGGCTCACACGTTACTTTCCCTACAAAGCCTCTCCTTATCTTGGTGGCAGGACTCCATCTTAGTGATCCTTGTGAGTAGCTCAATCGCTATTGAATGAATCAAGGTTGGATGGATGAGATGCCAAGTGGAACATGTGCAAGGACACTGAGCAAGTCTTTATTGATAGTCATCCTCCACTCATTTATTCACTCATTCATTTATTATTTTACACAATGATCTACATTCATCAAGAAGAGAGAAAGCTGATCTGTATTGCACACATGAAATACAAGCTGGCATTTCCAGCAGTTCTTCAGCATTATAAACCATAAACTCAGTGAGTCCATACTCTACACCATTTAATGCAGAATTGCACAGCCATAAGACTTCCTAAGAAGTGGATGAGGTTAATGGAGAAAAAGGTGCCAAAGCAAGCAAAATCTGTTCCTTCATTATAGTCAAATTAGACAAAACACACACATTTTTCCATAGGAAGTTGAGTATGTTCTCTTTTAACTCTCTACTTCATCTACATTGTGTTCAGTTTGCATCAGAGGTAAATAGTTTAACCTGCTATTTTATTCCTTTATTTTAACATAAGATAACAGAAATATTATGAGGTTAAAAAAAGCATGACAATCGAATCATATCTCTATGCTATTTATAAACTTCTCATTTCCTTTGCTCTATTTTCCACTTAAAATCTGTTGAAGCAATTAACATCCTATTTATTTAAATATTTAACTACATTTATGTTTGACCAGTTCATGAACATCTTGGAAATATTATAAAATACTAGGCAAAAATTGCTAGTAACATTTAAAAGAATTTGAATTCCCATGTTTTTTTAAAAATGGAGATTATAACCTACTTAAGAGATTGGTGATAAAGTTAGTGGAAGTAGCTTTTTCAATTTTTTTTTTTTTAGAAAGAGTTTCTTACATGCAACTCTTATCTATTCCTAAATCAGTTCCTTTTTCAATGCAGAAAGCCAATCTTTATTTTTAAATCTTATTCTCTTTATAGATTATGCAGTATTGCTCTCACATATAAATATTTCAAGGGAATGCTTTGCTATTTTTAATAGCCTTTCTAATTATTAAATATTTTAATAATGTACTTGGTTTTTAGAGTGAAAGCTTCAATGGAACAGGGACTTCTGTCTGCTTTTGCTGTGGTTGTTGCTGTTCACTACTAAATTCCTAGAGCCTACACAAGGACCCGGCCCAGAGGGAGAACTCCACAGATTTTGGTAGACTGAATGAATGAATGAGCTGTATTCAGCCTGTAACAGCTTCTGAATCTTTCCTTGGGCCCCTCTTGGACCACCAGTCTTTGGAGTTATGCTTGGAAGCAATCTCTGGCCATCTGTTCTCCCTCATTTTGTCCACCTGATCTTTCTGTTTACAATATGTTAATTTATTTGATGATATTATCCGCCTTTGTGTAATCATTTACAAATGGACCCCAAAGGTTTTTTTAAGAGGGGAAAATGATGCAGTCTCTCACATATTGCAAAGAGATTTCACTTACTCATTGAGCTCCCATATTTTCCCATAACTTTCAAAACAGTCCCGTTTCACTGCCACCACTGATTCTGAACTCAAATGTTGTCCTAGGTTTGGGGTACTGCTTTGCATTTGTTCTTGGAGGGCTTAACCTTGAGAATAACCCAAAACCAGATTATATTCTAAACAGAAGCTTTCCAAGGCAAACCTAAACCCAACCTAAACTCTAGAAATGCAAGTTGGGGATATCTAGCCACCAAAATCCAATTGCTTTTTAATAAAGTCTGGCTGGCTAACTTATCTGCCAATCTCAGAGACGTTCCACAAACGGGGAACTTTCCCTGAGCTGGGGTAAATGTCTCAAAATGGGCTAATCTCAATCCTAAATTTTTTGATGCAGGACCTTGCAGACACTGAACCACAATGGACTGGACAGAGACCCACACATGGGACTCAGCCATAGGACTTCTTGTGTTCTAGTTTACATTCTTAAGTATCCAGAAACCCTCGTTATAGAAGGGATGTGTGCATAGCCTATTAAGGCAAGAATTTAGAAGGTACAAATGGGTATGAGTAAATAGTCATCTTTTTAAAGGTCTCTTATACAGAATACCAACGTTGTTTGGAACACTTTTCAAAGCTGCCAACATGAGACTTCTATTCCTTGGTAGTAATAATGTTAATTTACTAAATATCATTTCAAACACTGTGCCTACTCATCTTTTAGTGTGATCACGCAACCCAAAAGGTAAACTTATTTCAGCAAGGTTGTTTGGTTTAGAGGAGTCTTAAAAGACTTCCGGTCAAAGAAGATCACTTTTTGCTATGGTTGCTAATATAAGAACCATTTTTATTAGAAAATATTTCTAAACTATAAATAAAATATGTGTTTTAATAGGACATTTAAGGCATCTATGTTTTTAAAAAGTATTCTTCCATCTTTTAAATGCGTTGCTAAGAGGAAATGTGAACATGGATATTTTAATGTCTTAAAAGCATTGGCCACAGAGCCCTGTGGCATTTTAAAGGGAAAGGGCTCTTTTATTACTCTACTATAAACACTTTTTATCATGTTCCTGTATCAATTGAATAATACTATATTTTTATAAGCTTCCCTTGAAAGACAAGAAACTGGGTGGATAGTGTATTTATATATTATATATTTTACATTATACACTTTTTATATTTTATGCAATCTACAGTGGATTTCAGCTAAATGAACATAAGATGAAAATCACAGGAAGCTATTAAAAATGATGACTATTGTTTTATTCTAGAATTTGCTTGCCTAAATTGCTTAAGAAATATACTCTTTTTAATGATAAAATTCCCACAAAAAACTGAATAGTACAAGAGTCTAAATCCACTTTCCAGACTTGCTTCCCCTGTAATATCTGTAATAGAACAATCCTGAATTAGCTGCTACTTTCCATAATTCTTGTCAGCAAAATCTATCAGTAGTTCTAACTCTGATTATACACGCTGGTAATGTAATTAAACGTGTTTTAAGCCTATCTCTGATGTCACAGTTTCAAATATAGCCACATAAATTTTAGCTATGAGTATTTCATACATAATTTATATATACAAATGTGTTTGCATGTGTACCTGGATTAAGTATAATAAATGTAAATTATATAATTTATATCTATATATGTTTAACTGTGTTTAGTTTCAATCAGACAATGGTTTGATATATATTTTTAATGAGGGAAAATCCTACTGCAATATTAAGATTTTGTGTTTTGCAGACTTCATTTCTTAGTATTTTTTTAATTAAAAAGACAAATACATTTCAATGTTCTTTTTAGTAAATGTTATGCTTCCTGTTCCAAAACAACCTTAAGTTTATAAATAAGAGTTAATGAATCCAAGAACCATGTTATTCCATGAGCTTGTGAACAAACAATTTAAAGTCAAACTAGAATTCTTTCCAAGTTGGATTTTCACATGATACAGTTTATAAACAAGTTTTAGGGGTAGAGAGACTGGTTTGGTCTTGTTTTGTTTTTCTATATTTAAAAAAAAAAACAAAATGAAAATTCTGCCTTTGGAAGGACTTAACAACTAAGTGGATTTCTAAGCCATCACACAAATGCACTGGTGCTAAACTTGAGGATTGCTCATGCCATCGAATCGTCGCCCCGCGTTTGTTTTTCTCATCGAGAGCATTCTAGATGGGCACATGAATGGTTCTGAAACAGTTTGCAGCATCACATGATGCTCGCTTCATTGAAGAAGGAAGGAGCTCGCATGGCATCCATTCCTGAGACCTCGAGCAGAAATAGATCCTGAGAGAAGTAACACTAACCTTGGACTCTACCACGCTGTAAATTGTCTCTTTTGTAATTGTGACAGACACTCCCCCGGATTCTCTCTTCCATGCGACTCCCATGATCACTTTATCCTTTCTCTCTCTGCTGCCAAATATAGTGGAGTTCCCGGAGTTTTGACACCTTGTAAAGACATTCCAGTGGATTCTAGCACACCCAAACAGATGGTGTGAAAGGAATACAGGGGAAGAAAATGTAGACCTCTGCCAGATTCTCATGTATTCTAGGTAACATGGTGTTCCAGGAGAAGAAAAAAATATATAAAAAGGAACTGATATCATTGTTACTGCCTGCTTTCCGAGCCAAGCCACCATGCTTCTGCCAAAGATAACAACGTCTTTAAGATGGCTACAAAACTCCTAACATTATGTGAGGTAAAAGAACTAGACCTATGAGGGATATAAAACAATGATCTTTATTATTGTTATACTGTGTTACACTGACGCGTACATAAAACAGAATTTTTTTTTCTTTTAGCAGGGAATGACGTCCAGCTCAAAATAACATCTTTACTTCTTTTCCTTGTCCAGTACATTGTAAATCTCTACTGAGCTTCTTCTCTGCAGCTAACATCGACTTTTTCACAGATGAAGGCTTGAGACATGGGAATGGTATATATGAAATAAACATTAAGGAGCAATTAAATGCTTTTCTTCCCAGATACAACCAGATGTTTAAAATATATATATGCCCAAATAATCACATGAAAAGATGTTTAACATCATTAACCATTAGAGAAATGCAAATTAAATCTACAGTGATATAGCACTTCACACCTATCAGAATGTCTAAAATAAAAAACAGTGACAACATCAAATGCTGGCGAGGATGTGAAGAAACTAGACCACTCTTACATTGCTAGTGATATGTAAAATGGAAATGGTTTGGAACTCTGGAAAACAGTTTGGCAGTTTCTTTAAAAACTAAACATGTAACATGTATACAAACCAGCAATTATACTCCTAGGCATTTATCCCAGAGAAATGAAAACTTATGTTCACACAAAAACCTGTACACAAATGTTTATACCAGCTTTATTAATAATAACCAAAACCTGGAAACAACCAGATGTCCAGTCAATGGGAGGTGCAAACTACAGTTAAACAAACCGTGGTACATCCACACCATGGAAAGGAGGTGGGTATGGCTATATAAAGGGACAACAGGAGAGATCTTTTTGGTGACAGGAATGTCCTGAACCCCAACTGTATGAACATCCTGGCTGTGATACCGTACAACAGTTATGCAAGATATCACCACTGGGGGAAACTAGGTTGAGGATACCTCTGTATTATTTCTTACAACTGCATCTAAACCTATAATTATCTCAAAATAAAAAGTTTAATTAAAAATATAACTCCTATCCAGGTGTGGTGGCTCACACATGTAATCCCAGCACTTGGTGGGAGGCCAAGGTATGATGATTGCTTGAGGTCAGGAGTTCAAGACCAGCCTGGGAAACATAGCAAGACCTTGTCTCTACAAGAAATTTAGAAATTAACTGGCCATGGTGGTGGCATGTGTCTGTAGTGCTAGCTATTTGGGAGGCTAAGGCAGGAGGATCACTTGAACCCAGGAGTTCGAGGCTGCAGTGAGCTATGATCACACCACTGCACTCCAGTCTGGGTGACAGAGTGAGACTCTGTCTCAAAAAAAAAAAAAATTATATAAAGTTTTAAAATTTTAAAAAGTTTTACTCTATGCAAAGACAATGTTAGGGACTGAATTGTGTCCTCCAAAATTTGTATGTTGAAGTCCTAACCCCCAATGAGATTATGTCTGGAGATAGGGTCCTTAGGAGATAAAGTTAAATGAGGTCAGAAGGGTGGACCCTTAATCCAATAGAACTGTATCCTTGTTGCCAGGAGGAAAGCCCTCACCAGAAAACAACCCTGCTGGGCTTTGATCTGGGACTTTAAGTTCCAGAACTGTCAGAAAACAAATTTCTGTTGTTTAGTCCAGCGGTCCCCAACCTTTTTGGTACTAGGGACCAGTTTCATGGAAGACAATTTTTCCACGGACCAGGGGACCTGGGGGTGGTTTCGAGATGATTCAAGTGCATTAAATTTATTGTGTACTTTCTTTCTATCATTATTACATTGTAATATATAATGGAATAATTATACTACTCACCATAATGCAGAATCTAATGCTGCCGCTGATCTGACAGGAGGCGGAGCTCAGGCAGTGATGCCAGCCATGGGGAGCAGCTATAAATACAGATGAAGCTTCATTTGCTGGCCCACTGCTCACCTCCTGCCGTGCAGCCTGGTTCTTAACAGGCCACAGACTGGTACCAATCCATGGCCCAGGGATTGGGGATCACAGGTTTAAGCCACCCAGTCTATGGTATTTTGTTATGGTAGCCCAAGCTAAGACAGACACAGAGGAAAATATGGGTCTGTTAAAAAGATAAATTTGAAGACTGTAGTGATTGATACAGGTTTCTTTCAGGCATGCACATTGTGATAGATCATGGAGTGTGTGTGTGTGTGTGTGTGTGTGTGTATTACATACAGACTACTTAGATTTAATGAAGACAGGAGCCAACCTACTCAAAAGTTCTAGATCAAAGAAAGAAAATTATGGTACTCTTTCAAGGAAATAATGGATGGATGACACGTATAACATTATAAAAGCAATATGTAATCTGTATATGAAAAGATAAAATTGTTGAAGTGCCATTCCCTAGTCATTAATGTGGCTTTTCGAGGGGCTTCTCACATTCCTTCATCCAACGTCCCTTGAGTACAGAGACATTAATTGTTGAGCAGCTAACCACAATCAAGGTAGGAGTGTCATGTAAAGCGGGCATGAGACCCACACAGATAGAAAACCCAAGACCTTCACTTCACAGCCTTTCCTGTTTGACAGGTCCACTCACATGTCATTTTTGAGAAACTGAAAGAAATGTAACAAGCCACATTCCTGCACGTCCTTTGGTCCTTGAAATCCTCACCAGGATCCTCATACCATCGTAGATCTGCCTTTCCTTACCTTCTCCCCACCACTGCCTCTTCTGGGCATCCTCCCTTCCTCCTCCTATATCCTTTCCCTTAGCTTCTCATTCAACCCTCAGTCCTGCTCCCTTCTGGGTTATGAATGAAAATAAAAAGTAAATCAATGAAAGCAATGATTTGGTGGGCATTACAGTGCCAAGGAGGTTGTGCAAAGAGCCAGACTGTTCTTTTTGTTTTCTTTTCCTTTGGATTGGCTCTGTCCACAAATGACCAGGTTAAAGGCCTGGGATGATGGCCAGGGTGGTAACAAAATCACACAGGAATGGCCTTTTCTAGTGGGGACAGTATGACTTATGTGACTGCAGCTCCCATGTGACCCTCTTCAAACAGGATTCTTTTAGGAAAAAAAATAATAAATCATTCAAAATTTAAAAATTAGAAAACTAGGTCACCTTTTACAATGAAGTCATTTGTGTTTTTCCTCCTGGATCACTTTCCCTGGAAGTGTAACTTGCACTATTTACCTGAGGTAAGAGAAAGGCAACTGTTTAATATTTACATGATGTGTGATAAAGTTGAAAACCAATGACAAGATCTTTCTGGTCCTGGGCTCTCCTCAAGAAAGAGGTCCTGGAAGATGAAAGGTCATCTTGGAAATTCCAGATCAGCTCCCAGCTGAATGTCACCACCTGAGTAACCTCAGCCTACACATCAGACAGCAGAAGAACTGCCCAGCTGAGCTCAACCGACCCACAGAATTGTGAGAAATAATGAATTGTTTAAAGCCATTAGATTTGTTATACAACAATAAATTACTGAAATATTATCCCTCAGGCATTTATAGGAAAGTTTCTTACATTTCCCACATGTGACTGTAAATCCTGACATCATTTCTTAATTGTTCAGATATTTTATCAGTACTTTTCCCATTTAATACACTTTATTGCTCCCACACTGCTTCTCAGAACCACACAGAAAATACATATATTGTCAGTTGACCAGAGAGGGCTGTCTGTGGTCCCAGCACTCGCTTTATGGACTGATTTTCTTGAGGAGAGCCCAGGACCAGAAATATCTCATCATTGGTTAGTAATTGAACCCAAACTTCTTCATCTGGCAGCTGGAGTGTGAGAGAGACTGGAGCCAAGGTAGAAACTGACATGACCATAAATGGCCCAGTGTCACTTTTGCCACAGTCTGTTGGTCAAAGCAAGGCAAGGCCAGATCAGATCAGAGGAGAGAGGAAATAAGCTCTATTTCTTGATGGGGGAGTAGCACACATGTTCATAGATAGGGCGAGTTATCTTTGGGTACAATCTACCCAGATGGGCAGGAGGAATATAGACGACTTCTCCTGCAATAAGTGTGCCACATTAAAAACAGGAGTGATTTAAAATTATCTTGGAAACATTCAGAAGCCAATAAAAATAACAATGCTTATTTCTTTGCAAACAATACTATTATATATTCGTCCTGAGACTGTTAATAAAAACCACTTACTGCCTTACCAGTGAGCTCCAAAATTCCTGGTGTTAAAGTTATTCCTTTGGGTTATTTCACCTTCACAAGCCCTGCCTGAAAATGCAAATACCTCTGGCATTGATCTGCAAGTACCTCTGGAGCCAAGGTAGAAAAGCTAGAGCCAGGGACCTCCAACCACTCATGTCCTTGGGTGAATCTGAGATTAGCAACTAAGTTAGTGGAAGGTCTTTAAGGCAGAGTTCCTAGTCCATGACCCATGATGTTGGGCTTTGCTTAAAGTCTGAAGTCAGAGCTAGACTAGAACTGTGATTTGTGTTTCCCAACAATTTGTTCTGCAAGTTTTCCAGTGCACACACTATCTCCCCAGTCTACACACTCTCTCCCCACTGACCTAAAGCACCTCCCTAGTCCCTTTTCAGCAGCCGTCTCTCCACGACCTCTAATGCATGTTTTCCTCTTGGACCAAAAATGTCTGCAATCAGGAAACAGCCGGTTGATAAGTCAGAATTGGGGAATTCCAGGAGGAAAGTGGCCTGGACTGGCATCACAGTGGGACTTCAGCTGGGGCAAAAGGAGAGCTCGGAGAAACCCACAGAAGAGGGTATTTCCAAGCTGATCTCATTATTAGGCCATGAACTGGCTCTGATTCTTCCTACAGCTTTCTTTCCACCAAAGAATAAATGTAAGGCGGAAACAAACTGCATTCTTTTTCTCTCTCTTCTATAATGCAAAAAACACACTGTCCCTGATCACTTAATTCCTGACAGCTAGAAAGTGCATTTCAAAGTCATACACCATATTCCAAGCCTTCCAAAATGCCTAAAGGACAGAAAAGCTAGACAAACCCCAAACAAAGATATGTGTATAGATTTCTATACTTGCAATGTTAATGGGCCTTGACTAAGACCACTGTGATTTTAATACATTGTATTGTTTTATTCCTACTGTATTTTAAAATAGAACATCTCAAAACAATTAGATTAATTAAATATCCACAGGGATGCAGAAAATGTTTTCTTGTCACACTTGGGGACTTGACCAGCTCAGCTCCTTTTGGTTTTTCAGAACTTCTTTAATGACGGATTTTCATGCCATCAGAGCCTTGACAACTATTTCAATCTGTCACGAAGAATATTTCAGTACCTGGAAAAATTTTAAGACTTCTTGAGACTTAAATTTGCCAAACGTAGCTGTTTAGTTTAGGGGGAAGCTGTCCCTCGCCATGAGTGGCACACTTTCAAGTTCCCCGGCTTATTGTCTGAGAATGCAAAGTGGATCGTGGTCTTGGGGAGTAAAATACAGGTTAGAAAGGTTAGAAAAAGTCACTGAGCAATTTTTATTGTCTATGTTTCGTCAAGATACTGAAAGTTGAAAATTTCACCCCGTGCTAATAACACAGTATTAGTTACACTTGACTGCTTTGTTGGAGGCAAACCAACCTCACTTCTGTTCTCTCAAGCCTAAATTCCAAGAGCGGCCAGCTTTTTAAGAAAACAAAAGCTGCCATAATCTCTAGTAGAGGCTGGTGTCAAACCACAGGAGTTCTAGTAAAGACCACATATTATCATGAGCTCGAAACATGAAAGAATTCTGCAGCATGACAAGCTCTAGAAAAGAAACTCTTAAAAGAGACTCATTTTCTTCACGATGTCAGCTGCAAGAATAAACTAGCAACGAACGAGACGTTGGGAGTGGGAAATAAAAGACCATGCCCTCCGTGATGTCAAGGCCATTTTAGGACCTTGGGTCAGGCATTTCGTTCATCTAAGTGTCTCTTATCCTAAGAGACTTACTGTGTATTACCTCTGTGTGTGTTGAGGTTACATAGTTAGATGGGAGATTCTTGTTACTTTTGTAAAATTACAGAGCTGTCAGCAACCTGTGCCAGAAATGTGGCTCCTCACCCAGCTTTCTCCCTTACAACTTTGTGACCTTGAGCAAGCTCTTCGAACTTCCTGTGTTAGCAGTATCTCTAATAGTAAAATGGTGACGATAACAACGGTCCTACTGCATAGGGTATAAAAATTAAATGCATTAATGATTTAAACCATTTAGAACAGTGCTAACATACACAAAATGCTATAAAATAGCCTTTAGTATTCATACTCTATAGCGTAAGTCATATTTAAACTGTTTCTCTTCTAGTTTATAAAGACAATAAAAGATTTCACAGCTTCCCTCAGCTGGCCTTTATTCTAGTATTTAATGATCCTCATTGAGGGAATTAGATTTTTAAAATGCATATAAACCTATTTTCTTTTAGAAAATTGTGGCAACTACATTGCACGATAAAATAGTTTTCATTCAAAGAATTCATATCAGAGGTGAATTAGAGAAAAGGGAGACCAACCCTTCAATTTCTTCACTGCTTAACTACCTGGAAACTCTGAAACCCAGTGACCCAACTGTACGGAAAAAGCTGAATCTAGGAATGACCAAAGAGTTCATAGGATTACAGAGCTAAAGAATATTGGTTATCATCCGGCCCAACCCCTTAGTTTTACAGATAAGGAAACTGAGGAACAGAGAGGTAAATGGCACTGGTTCCTTTAAAATACCAGAAATCTTACTTAATAATTAGTGGTTCCAAAAAAAATTAATAGTGCCCTTTCAATATGTTTGCCCAAGAGGCTATAACTTATTCAGATATTATTGCCATTACTTGAATTGTGTTTTCAACTTTTTTTTTCTTTTTTCTTTTCCTGGCTTGCTTATGTCACACAAGAAAATCATCATCTGTACTTTAAAACTGGAGTTTTTACCCAAAGTGACATTGTCTAGCCTGGCCACTCACCTCTTTACCATATTTGTCTCTTTATGATTTTTATCATTTAAAAAAACCAAATTTACTCTCATATGACCAAAAATATAATTCCAGCTTCTAAAAAATGCACCAGACAATTAGGAGATGATTTTGTTCAGGCTATTCCAATAGGGAGAATGTTCATTAATAAGGAATATATCAAAGAAAAGGAAGGATATACCAGAGAAAAGGGGTTTATAGAAGCAGGTAAACAACGGAGTCACCTGAGCATCTTTTAGGAGTCATGAGGAAGGATGGAAACAGGTCTTACCTTGGGATATACAGGATATGGCCATCCTTTGTCGTTGGCCATTCCCTGAAACTCAAAAGGGTTGGGGGATTCCTTAATCGTCATACTTTTTCTGAAAGCACAAAATTCAGGTAAAGTTCAACATTATCATATCCTTGAAGATAATCAAAACAATGTACCCAAGTTCTTAAGGCCACTAACTGCTCAATCCCCTAAAGTGATACCCTAGAAAAAAGACAGCTGTCATTTAGCCATTGTGTGATCTAGGTGGGATCTTTTTTTCCCCAGTTAGTTTCATTATCTCTTATCTAACAATGGCATCATTTTTCCTGGTGATACCTTTCCTGCATCTTTCATCTGAAACTCAAAAAAAAAAAAAAATGAAAAAGTGTACCAAATCACTGCTGAAGGAGTTCAGCACTGCACGGGTCACATCCATCTGAGAAGGTTGACTGGCCTCCCTGTCTTCCATGCTGTCATCTTACTCATCTTGTAAATAAATCTCATGTTCTCTGACATAATATTCACCATATTATTAGGATTGGGTGTAGAAAGTGAGATGAACTGAATTGCTGAAATTCACATGAGTTATGTACATAGAAGTAGTTGGTTCAGCACCAACAGATAGGGATACTAAGTCTAACATAGCATCGCTATAATTTCCCAGTGACATGGCTTGATATAAATATAATGTATGTGGGGTGCATTTGTATGTATGAGGAAAAATTGAGAAAATGTTGTAAATTTAAGGGTTTCCCAGACTGGTTTACCCTTTCAGTTTTTCTCTGCCTTTTATTCTTTTTGATTAGGCTATTTAACAACTCTGAAGAGATAAAGGTTAGGTTGTAGAAATCTGGTAATAATACAAATAATTCCTGTCCACGGAAATGCAAAATCTGTGCAGAGGAGGTTTAATTGACTTGCCTCTCCCACTGTGGAAGAAGCCAGTTTTGCATCTGTCTAAACAAATTCATCTTGGCACTCTTAATGACCTATAAATATATCTGGACTTTGGATTCTACTTGGAACCAGTTATAACACTCTTTTGGTTCTCTGATTTGTTAATGAGTTAAATGAAATCGTTAATTTGTGCTCATTTTATATTTGTCATGATTTTACGTTTTAAAAAATTATCCTTTAACATAGGTAGATACAGATATCTAAAGTCCCATTAACTCAGACTTATGTTAGAGGGAAAAAAGCCTTTTTGATTAGAGTGTGTTCAAAGAAATAGGTTTATTACTTTGAAGTTTATGCTAAGAGGTGTTACCCAATAGAGATCAATACATTAATAAATAATTCATAATGAGTATTTTTCTAATTAAATTGGTGCTTCTAGAGTATATAAACACAGCAGCATATTTTAAGTGTTTTAAAATTTTTCCTCTAATCTTATTTATACTCTCTTTAAAAAGAAAAAAATATGTGCTATGTAATGAAAGACTTCAGCTCAATTATTCCAAATTACAAATTAGTGAAATCCCACTTTAATGAAATTTTACATATGTAAATTGATAGAACACTGATTCTTAGAATGCCTGCAATCGCTGGAACCCTAAGACATCATCAGTTAATACAATACAGGAATCCCTTCAAAATTGGTGTTGATGGGCAATCAGCCAGCACCTGCCTGAGCACCCATTAGCAGGGGGCCACTGCATTTGCAAGAGGCCATTTCACTGTTAAAAGCTTCTATGGTTTGAAAGTTTTCCTTTTAATTAATCAAAATCTCCTCCTTGAAATAATATTCACCCATGGGTCCTAGTTGCAGTTTCCATATAAATAGACATATAAGATCTATCATATTATCTTCTTTCTCTTCTAGTGGCATAGCTTACCTGCCTTTGGGGATTCTTTTGGGGACAAAACAGGTCAAAAAGAATTTTCATAAGCCGGGTCTCCCATATTGCCTTAACTAAAGAGTTAACAATTATAAACACATACGCTTTGATCGCTGCCATAAAAACAATCCAAATCAACCCCTTATAAACAAATCTAAGTCACATAGAGGACACAATGTTATGTCTAGGTTTTCATGGATAGTTTTATGGATATTCCTTTAAACACTGAATCTTTAATTGAAAAAAAAAAAAAAACTACTCCACAGCCATAACACATGACTTTCAAAACCAAGACCACAAAATAATAAAATAAGGTGTTACCCTGTTCCACTCTACTGTCCTATAATTCTAAGAATGTCATAAAACCTATTTTTCTGCAGGTATTGGAACTTTCTATTGTTTGCCAGAGAGGTAGCTACAGCTTCATGTTACACCATGACACCCAAATGGTCCAGAGGATTCTTTTCTTGTAGCACTCTTTGTCTAATCCCAAGGTGTTTTAAAAATAATTTATAGTTTAAGCATTAAGACATCTTACAATTTCTTACATGACATTCTTTTTTCATCCATCCCTTTCCTTAAGAGGAAAGACTTAATATATTGATAATGTGACTCAAAATAAATTCTCTAGCAGAGGGGACAAGCTGTGGAACGCAGGCTCTCCCTCTCCATTGGTGAAGAAGAAAGAAGTTCCCGTGGCTGTTACAGATTAGGTTTGCTAGGGAATAAAGAAAATTTTGCCATTTTCCCTATGTCAGATGTAAAAATAAAAAGCATAGAGGAGAAGAATGGGGCTATAAACTTGATACAACGTATTGCAATCGAGTTTCATCAGATAAACTACCGAGACAGTTTCGATGATGCTCTTGTCAGAAAACACATGGTACGATACACTGTATATGTGCCAGATAGCTTCTGCACTTTCGGAAATGTCATTTCTAAAAATGTCTATCCATTTGGAAAATAAATATGCAATAAATCTGTAAATATTTATTATAAAAGCAATAAGAAAACAGTAAAGAATGAATGCAGCTTCTGACAACACTGCATAAACTGTTAACAACAGACCTTTGGAGCCGACAGTTCTGTTTCTAGATCAGGGGCCAGGGCCCAAATGTTGCAATCACTGGGGCCATGTCGATACATCCCATACCCTCTTTCCTGCCGTAGGAGGTCCACCTAATTGAGATGCCAAACGATAAGATGTGAGGTGGAAGTAAAACATTCAGATCTTATATTTCTGAATCCATATGTCTTGCTTGATCAATGAACCAAAATAGCTATTCCTTGGAATTGAAAAACTGCAAGAACCTGCTGCTGTTCTTTTTTGTTCTCAATCTTATAGGAAAGGACTAGGAGGCAAAGAACAGGGAGAGAATCTCCCATAGAAGAGGGAATATGCACACTTCTGCAGTCTTGGATCACCCCAAGGCTGTCCTTTGAAAGCATCCCTTCCCTCTGACAATGACCTTTCCCTTTTATTTGGCAGCCCAATTGTCCTCAGCTGACCAAGAGAGGAAGGGTACGAGCTAATGGATGAAGGCATGGGCTGTGAATGGCCTCTTTCTGTTTAAGAAACTCGAGTTCATATTGGTTCACCTTTTCTAAATAACTGTCTTCTGGACAACTTAGCTCAACACTTCTTGACTTAATCCACAGAATTAGAACATCTGTTCTAAATGGAAGATTTACAGAGGGAATTATACCTACTCCATCTAGAGATTGTTTGCCTCTGATGTCATTCTTGATTAGATGATTTTGGAATTTTGATTGCTTCACATGAGATTATTATGATTTCAAAATGCAGCTTGTAAATGTATTCAGTTCATCAAGGACTATAAATATAAATCTTCAACAACAGACTTCTCCTTTGCTTAGGTCCTCTTAGATGTTCTTAGGTGAATGGAAGGACAAAAGAGATATCTTTAAGAAAAGGTGTGAAACTCCTACATTAGAAATAATTTTTAAAACATCTGGTCTTATATTCAGGAGTTTAATAATCATGAGCCTTTTCTGGTTTTAAATTTAAATTAATGACTACAAGGTAATGAAGCCTAACTCTTTGGAAAACAGATATAAAAAATTTAAGGACCAGTCATGCTCTGTTCAGCAGAACAATGACATGATTAGGTAATAAAATTCCTCCAGATTTTTCTACACTGCTTTGGGTTCCATCTTCAACTTTCTATTCCAAAGAAAACCATCCACTTTCTATTCACAATTCCTCACCCTATAGTGGGATTTGGATCTAACACAGTGAGACAGGAAGAAAAGAAGTATCTCTTTATAGAAAAAAAGAGATTATAAAGTTCCTAAATTAAAATTAGATTGAATGTATTTTAAAACCAAGGTTTCCTGAAATTTGACTTGTTTCTTTCTTTATTTTAATCAACTTCGGGGGACTTTTGCAATTGAGATTAGATCTCAAATATACTCTAAATATACTCCAAAAATTTAAGGGTCTATGATTCTACAAGTTTTATGTGAGTTCTACATGAAATCATGTCACTGCTGCTATTTCTGTTAAAGAACTGGGACAAGAAAGAAGAAGAACAGGATGTGTATTAGAAATCTGTTGGGTCAGTTTGCAGGGGAAGGAGAAATAAGCATCATTTATTTCCAAAAGGCTGCAGTTCAGCATGAAAACTAGCCTATCTGACACGCAATTATGTGTCATGAGTTACAGTGGTAATTAAGTCTCTAGAACAGCAAGCTACCTCAAGAACCCCCAGGATTTCAGGTGGCTGCCTCCCAATTCTGAATCATCCAGGACTTCACTGCGGCTCATCCATCTACTTCACTCTGTTATTTATCACCATGCTAAGCCAGGGGACCACATTTGGCTCTAAAACACATTTTTCCCCCTTGTGTGCCGACTAGCCCATCTTCCCGCTTCCTAAATACTTTCTCTAAAAAGGAAGCCCATGATCCCAGATGGCATAAGACCAAGTGTCTTCATCAGTTTCTCCCTCCTTTCCCAGTGCTCCTGTGAGCCTCACCAAGATTGTGAGTGAGGTCCCCCCGCCTCAGGTCACCACTTCTATAAGGGTCGGTCCCATCCACTTCTTTTTCCCATTGCACACCCCGAGGGCCTATACACATCCACAGCAGTACTTCTTGTTCATTCATTCGCCAAATAGTCATGAATGCACCAACAGCTGAGGCATGTGGTCTGACTGCCTGAGAAGGGAGAAAAGGGAGGAAACAAATGAACAAAACGAGAGCCATAAATCCAAAGGGAGATGTGCCTTCACAGGAACACCCAGAAAGCCAGGCTGTTTTTGAGCTTCTGGGGCTCTTGTGCGGCCCCCTCTTTGAATTTGGCAACACGACCCACTCCCCTTCATGGAATCATATGTAAAGAGTTAAGCATCAAAGCCATGTCACGCTATAGAATGTATGAGCCTTTTATATACGCGCCCAGTGGGAACAGTAAAGAAAAATGAGGGGAAAAATTCTCACCCCACATCCAGCGGAGTCGTGTCTCTGTACATGACAGGAAGGAGCCGATCGGTCCAGGTTGTGGCTGATGTGTCGCTTATTTGTACTCCGAGCCCCATTAACTTATACTAGCAATCTTGGAGGAGTAATTTCTGCTGCCAGATGGCAGCCCAGAAGTCACTCTCTTGATGAGTGAGGGAAGTTGCTCCCCACTTCCTTCCTTGACATCCACGGTGCAGCCCCTCCAACCTCAGCCCCACGGGCTGGGGCCTGGGTGGTGGGACCCACGCAGACGGTGATGCAATGACTCATCTCCTTCTAGTGACTTGTTTGCAAAGGTTACTCGCAACAATAACAGCATCAGGGCCCCAACCGTGAGTGAGTCAAGATAATAGGGGCCATTGAAGAAACACCTACAGTTGGGGAGGAGAAGAGTGGGGTTTGTGACCTGAGGATGACATTCAATTGAACACCTCCATCTGCCCTTTGGAAAAAATTGGCTCTCACAATAGAATCAATGCTTGGTTTACTGCTAGTTACTCAGCAGAGACCACACACTCATATCTAATATCTATCCATGACTTGGCCAGTCGTAATGACGCCCACAACTCACTCGAGTCGATAGCATCCTCCGCTCTGGCTCTCCGGGGTGCTGCCAGTCAACACAGACAGTGAGACAGAAGCAGCCCCAAACCTTGAAGCCAAGCTAACCCTGATCCATATGGAATTTCAAAATCTGCAAGAAGAAATGAAATAAAATAAAAATCAGCGAAGCTCCTAAGTGGTGATTTTTATTTAAGGAAGGCGTATCATAAAATAAAATAAAAGCAGGCTGTCACACTCTTTTGTTGCAAAGAAAGCTTGGAGTCATTGAAAAAGACACAAAACAATAACCAGTAGGGAATTAGAGATTTCCTTTAAAGTTACTATGTACAGATGAGTAGTTCTAAGGGGATTATGGAGAATAATTTTCCTGGTAAACGATTCAGGAACTAATAGGAGGGAAGAGCTCACATTTGTTAAGTGCTAATTTATGCCAGGCAGTATGTGACTACACATATCATATTATTTAATCCTGAAAATAGCCTTGTTTGATAAATGTTATTCTCAGTTCATAGATAAGAAAATCAGGACTCAGGAATTTTAAATGCCCTATATAAATATGGTGAACATTTGTCCTTTTTGGCTTCCTAGCAGCTAAACACCCTTATTATCTGGGAGAGCCTTCCCCAGCTGATTCCGGTTGCTCCCGTTAGATCAGCCTCACCTCCACTTTTAAAGCCAAAGGAGCCAGACATTCTTTCTTCTTCCCACTGGCGCGCAGAGCACAGGAATGTGGCAGGTCTAGGGGAACCTCCAGCCCAGGACTTGCCTCCTAAGCGTAAGACACAAATATGCAGAGACAGCCGGAAAATTACTCTCGGCAGTAGTGCAGAGTGGAAAGTCTAGTTGCAAGGCTGCACTGGGCATCCAATAGCAGAAAACATAACAGTACACAACGGTGCATGATTAAGTACCAAGAGGCCAGTACATGCAATCAGCAGTGGGGATTCTTAAATAGAACTCTCCTTATGGGTTGGAATAATAAGGGCAGACTTAGTTGATGGAGAAGCTGGGGCTTTGATCACATCTTGTAGTGTACGTAGGATTTTAGAGAGGAAAGATCGCTCCTGCCCGCAGGGGCACCGTAGGAAGAGGAACACGGTGTGCTCCAGTAGCTGCCAGATTCAAGCAGTACCGACACAGGAAAGGCCAGCTGGAGGCTTCAGACCAGGGTAGAGAGACAGAGGGACGGCGCCGAAGGCTGCTCCGCCAGGGCGAAGCGTCGGGAAGTGGGACTTCAGGGAGATTGACCTGGCAGTGTCAGGCAAGACGAATGTGAGGAGGGATGGCACAGCGACGAGGTTTGTAAGTGTTTCTTGAAGAAGAGCTCCTGGCCCAGACTCTCTTTGGAACAAGTGGCCCAGTTCTGGGTGTTCAGTGATTTGGAGAAGACATGATGAAAAAGCCACTCTCAGCAGGAGTGGCTGGAGGGAGCGGCCCCCAGGGCAGAGACCCAGGAAGAGGCAAGAGCAGAGGAACTCTCTCTGCTCCTTCACAGTCTATGATGATGCCTGTGAATAGCCACTGCACTACAGCCTGGGTGACACAGTGAGTACCCTTTCTCTTAAAAAAAAAAAAAAAAGCTCAGGTAAGTGGTTGTATAGTAGGGATTGTACACTGCACATAGGTAAGATGTAACCATGGGGGGAACTGAGTTGAGAGTGCATGGGTCTCTCTATGTTACTTTACAACATTCAATTAATTGATACTTTCAAAATAAATGGTTTCTGGTTTTTGTTTTTTTAAGTAGGTAGGTTTAGACCATAAAGAAGAGGGAAGGAAGGAGGGGAAGAAAGGAGGCTGGCAAAGAAAAAGACTTAGAAGAACAGACCCACAGGTCAGAGGCCCAGGAAAATCTCTAACTCTCCTGCAGGGTGACACCTGTCCCCACACTCCCAACCTCTCACCTGATCCCCACGCTGCCACTGCCCCACCCCACCCCCAGGCCCCATGGGCTGTCCTCGCCCAGCAGGGCCCAAGTGCAGGTCTACAAGGGAGCAGCGCAGAGCTGACAGCCCATGTGTTTCCTGTCCCTCTGCATGCGTGGGTGGCAGTGAAGCACAACACTGCTGGGGACTCTGGGCCAGGGAGGCCGGCTCAGCCTCTGAGCCTCGCTGAGCTGGTTTTTGTGGGCACAGGAATGGTGGAGTAAGCCCGAGGCAGAGCTTGGAAGATCAGAGGTCTGCTCCCAGCTAGCCAAAGCTTCCTGAGTTGAAAAGCCTCATCTCTCAGGGCCAAAATTTTATTTTGTCTGTAAAATGAGCATGTGAAATTACTATTGAAGGGCTCTGCCCCTCCAAGAGCCTAGGATGTTATGGGTTGTGTGGATATTGCCCGATATGCTGTCTCCTAACGCCAGAGAGCTAATGTGACTATCATCGTTTCCATTAAATACGGTGCTGGAGGAATTGGTACGTTCCTCAGTGGAGTTTCCAACTTTCTTCCAAGTACAAGTCCTGTCCCCTCCTCTTCACACCCCAGCTCAGTGCATACTCTCCACGACAGCCTTCCTGATGATCCAAGCCAGGCATTTCACCCGGGCTTCCCTTCAAAGTCAATCTCTGCCTCGAAGGTCATTTTCACATGTGCTTTTCTCCCCAGGTCAAACTGCAAACTCCTTGAGAACAAATGTTCTTATTTATACGTGTGTACCCATGTACAGCAACAGTAAGTGCTCACTAAATGTAAGCTGAACAAAGGAATGAAGGAATGAATGACGCCAAAGAACTCAAACCAAAAGGAGTTGAAGGGTCGCTTCTGTACATAATATGAAAATTAATTTTGTGCAGGAAATGAGCACTCGTATCAGAGGAAGACAAATTTCCGGGTAAGTAATCATTCAGAGATGCATATTACACTCCGCATGAATCACTTTGCAAAATTAAAGACGAAAGCTGTATAAAACAAGCTGTTATGGCAAGTCAGAGACTGGATGAAACCAAAGCAACAATTGCCGATCCTAATAAACGAGTGTGCTTGGGTCCGGCTTGGGAGCAGGCGCTGTGTCTTAGGGGCTGTGATGAGGTTCAGCCCATCCACCTCCGGAGCAACTGCAGTGAAAAGGAATCTCAGTTTTCTACTCTGCGGAGTATTAACAGATTACAAGATCCAGGTTCTTCTTCTACCCAGCACATCTCTGATCTGCATATGCACATAAAACCAGGGGCAAATATAGCTACAAGACTGTTGGAAAATGCATTTAAAAATTCAGGATTTTTCCAGAGTTATCCATACCGCCACACCCCCTTGCAGTTAGGCAGATAACTAAACAGTGACCGGGTAGTAAAAAGAAAATGAAGTCAAATATTGAGCATTGTCTGAGGCTACTTTCTGTGAGGGCTGATGGCTTAAAATGCCTAAAAAGACCCTCCTTCCTTCTTGTGTCCTCCCTCCTGTCCTTCCTTTCCTCGTTACTGAAGAGGCAGGGTAGCTAAACGCCAAGCGTGACTCTGAACTGGACCCTCTTGCTACAAAAGACAGTGTTGGGACCACGGGCAGAAGTCGAGCGAGCTCTGAGGCTCAGGCATTGGTGACGGGTCAGTGTTCATTCCCTGACCTCGATGGCATCGCGTGCTGTGTGGGAGACCGCCCTGGTTCGCAGGGATGACACGTGAAGCATGTGGAACTGGGGGAACATCAGGTTGGCGACATACTTGCGAATGGTTTAGAATTTTTTTAAAAATTCTTTGTACTAGTCATGCAACCTTTGTTTAAGTGTGAAATTATTTTAAGATAAAGTAAAAAAAAATCTTAAAGTAATAATATTAATTTTTTTCAAGCAGCCCCTGACCCTTGAGATTCTCTGAGTCTGCCTGTCCGTCTGCTGCTTCCGTCCATGTTGGTGCTGAACTCCCAGAGTGTCACAGCAAACCTCCCTACGGTGGCCCGCGACGTTCCAGCCCTACCCGTGGTCACAGAAGTCCCTCCTGCCACAGACAGCGCACCCCTCCCCTTCTCACTCAGCCCCATCCCTCCTAATTCACAGAATTAGAGCTGAATGAGGGGTCTTCACCTGAGGTCTGGCCCTCATGCGAGACCAAGCCACCTTCCCCAGGGCATGGGGCCCTTCCTGCTTTCTCCCTCATGACCGTGTGTCACACCTGCACACTCTCCAGCCTCTACTTTTTATGCACCAAAGGCTCCCCCCAGGACTTCCTCAACTATTAATCCAATAATTTCTATATTCTCCTGGCTTGTCCTCCATCTGTCTCTTCACCAAATCCTGGGCGCCAGCCGAACTGCTCCCGTCCTGCCCTCCACACAAACTCCAGGTACCTCTCCCTCTTCCTATCTGGAATCTTCTGCTTCTTTTATTTCTGCCCCCCCTAAGCCCAGTCACACCCCTCATCCCACAAGACCCATTTCAAGGGTCACCCAAAGTCTCCTCTACACGGCCCAGCCCACCTCTGAGTCCCAAAGTGCTTATTGTACTTCATTAGGCTCTACACACACAGCCTCAATAGGCTGCCTGTTGCAAAGCCACCTTTCCCTCTCAACATTGTGTCTCCCCATGAGAGGAAAGGGTTTTAGGGAGCAGGCATCATTCCTTACGTCTCCTCACAGCTCCCCAGGATCCAGAGCTCCAGCTCACTAAGAATGGGCTGCTTCAAAGAGTCTCCCACACTTTCTCACCGTCACCTCCCTCAGATCACTAATTTCAATTGTCACTTGTGTGACACATGTGCACACACATACACACACATGTACTTTAACCAAACGGACATAAACAGATATGTCCTGGCACCTGCTTCACTGTCACATTGAGCCAATTTGATCCAATTCGATCCAATGTCATCTTCCTCTACTTGGATCACACCTGTGATCCCAGCACTTTGGGAGGCTGAGATGGGAGGATTACTTGAGCCCACCAGTTTGAGGCTGCAGTGAACAAGGATGACACCACTGCACTTTAGCCTGGAGCGACAGAGGGAGACTCTTTCTCTAAAAAAAAAAAAAGAAGAAGAAGAAAGAAAAGCAAATAATTAATCCTTCCTTGCAGTTGTCTGGAACTCTAGGAAAAACCCTGAAATAGATGTTTTGGACTCTTTCTACCACTCATATCATTACCCTTTTTCTTAAAGAATACCTAGTCCCATCCAGGCCCTCCAGGCGCTGCTTCTGAGCAGGCCCACCACCGCGTTAGCAGCTGGCTAAGATACTAGTTGGTAAGGTGAACAGCTCCCAGGAGAGTTTGCATGAGAAAGAAAACTAAAGAATGGAAAATCTGCAAAGCCCCATAGCATGAATCCCCTAAATGGAGGATGTCAGGCCCAGGAGCAGGTGGCAACCAAAGGCAGCTGTTTATCCAACCGGCTCTTTCCCAACCACACATTGTATCCCAGAGATGGGAGCAGTTGAGGGCCAACTAGCAGAAAGACAGGAGAAAAGGAAGAATCTTTCTCAGAAGGCAGCCAAATAAACTGCAAAATCGGAGAGAGAACTTCACGAATGCTTGTCCCATTCAATCTTCCATTTTGAGAGAGCTGCTAAAAAAAAAAAATGACTTCATGGGTGGCGGGGTGTCTATAATGAAGCTGGACCAAACTCCAGAAGGTTCGTGATGGGTAGAACCCACAAACAGAGAGAGGCAAAGATGAACTGTTAGAGCCCAGCCCACAGCAGTGGGGGCCCCCAGGTGGGGACAAAAAGCTTGTGTGGACACAGCTGTCCCTCTTAGCAGAGGGCAGCAGCAGCTCATGCATCTTCAGTATCTACGATGCTAATTCAGGATTGCTCAAGGAAAACAGCCACGTTTGGGCCCATCTGTTCTTTACATCCCAACGACTATATTCTTTGTGGATTTAAACACAGTTTCCAAAACAAAGACTTTTTTGATGTGGCAAATCCACAAAACAGACTTTTGGCTATACTCTAACGTTATTAAATAATATTTAATATGTCAATGTCCAAACAGCAAATGGAATGACCCAGGAAATTATGTGGGCAGCTTCTGATGTAAATCGCTCTGGTGTTGGGAGTAGGGCATGAACTCGTGAACTTCCCATCAAATGTCAAAGTCCTTCATGAAACTGGTCACTTGGTGACTGAGAAGAAACGTTCTCATGGACTTGCTGAAACATTTTCATGACTCATTCTGCCCATCAGCTTTTTCGAGCCTGCACAAGTGACGCTGAGCACACCTGTGTTCCCCTCTGGATGTCCTTACTCCTTTCTCTTACCCAAGAGAAAATAAATCTCCATCAACCTCGGGACCACCCAGTCAGGAATGAGTCAATATCAAACCACACCATGATTTCAACTAGCCCAGAGACGACTCTTCAAGGACTACAAAGTACTACCATCTACATTATCTCATCTGAGCCCTACACTTGCTCTACCAGGGGTAGGGGGGAAAATAAATACTTAATAAGCCATGTACAAAGCATGTCTGAGTAAACACATTTTAATTCGCTTAATTCTTGAGAGAACCCACAAGGCTAGTGTTCAAAGCCCCCTTATTGCAGATGAGGAAACTGAGACTCAGAGAGGTGGCATGCCTGGTCCAGGGTCCCACAGCTAGTGACAGTCAGTTAGGATATTCACAGCAAGGCCAGCAGACTCCAAAGGCCATGCCTGTGTCACTGTGCAGTACACAGCCAGCAGATCACGTCACACGTTTCTGCTTAGTGACCACAAGGTCTTGCTCAGTGGCTTCAGGGTTTCTTCTAGAACTTTGGCGTGGACGTCAGGAATAGTATGGTGAGATCTGCAGTCTTCCAAGGGCTGCATGCTAAGTTTCCACCTCCCACTTTTCTGGCCTGGGAGGAAGTGGAAGTGCTGTTCTAATAAAATAATGCTGAATTCTAGGAGCAAGAGGAACATGCTGGGACATGGTAGGGGACAGACTTTCCCAGGTGAAGGAGTTGGCAGTCACCTTCAGCCCAGATGTCACAGGTTTCTGAGTATGTGTGCCCTCAAAGCCATCTCATAGTTCCTATTGAGTGCCTTTATTACAAGGAAATATTTCAAACTTCTAAGCAAATTGTATACCAGTAAAATACCATTTTTATATTTTATAGATAAAGGACAGTTTTTTGGGGGGAAAAGGCATCTATTGCTTCAAAAGATAAGTTTGAAAACATGGTCCAGAGACATACACACTTTAAAGACACCTCTCAAAATACACTTCATACACCCAAACCTTTGATAAGTGTATCAGTTTGCCAGAGCTGCCATAACAAATAGCACCGACTAGAGGGCTTAAGCAACAGAAATTTATTTCCTCACAGTCTGGAAGGCACAAGTTTGAAATCAAGGTGTTCGTAGGGGGTGAATTCTTTTGCAGCCTGTCCCTTTGGCTTGTAGATGGCTGTGTTTTCCCTATGTCTTCGCGTGTTATCCCCTCTGTGTGTGTCTGTGCTCAAAGTTTCTCTTCTCATAAGCACAGTCATATTGAATTAGGGTTCGCCCAAAAGTCTTCATTTGAACTTAATTATCACTTTAAAGACTCTGTCTCCAAACGCAGTCACATTCTAAGGTTAAGACTTCAATGTATACGAATTTTGGGGGAACACAATTCAGTTCATAATAATAAGTACTGCATAACCCTCAGCTGGCACTTAAATGCCTAGCCACTACCTAAAAAAAAAATATTCTCTGGGACCAAATAAGAGAAATATTATGTCCTAAAAGACAATTAACTGAACTGGACATGGAACTAACAATACATTATAACAATGGAAAGGGCTGACAAGGACAAAGACCTGCATACAGTGCTGTCCAGCCCCTGTTTGGACACAAAGGAGATGCAACCCCAGGCAGTACAAGGCACTTTCACTGAGCAGATTTTTCTTTAACTACTGTATATTTAGGTACGTACCTGAAAATGATCATAAAAGGAAATCTTTCTAAAATCACAGCCAATTGCATTTTCTAAAGATGACAACAAGGATATTTCTCATCCTACATGCTCTCTTCTTACAGTGATTTTGACACTGCTCCCATTGAGAAGGGGATCTATATTCCCACTCCTTAAATCTCAGTGGGCTTGGAACTACAAGGGAAGGGGTATCATGTGACCCCAGCTTAGGGCATAGAACACAATTCAGCTTCCACCTTATTCTCTTAGGACACTTGTTTTTGGAGAGTTGAGCCCTCATTAGCAGTCTGACTGTCCTGAGGTCACTAGGCCACTTGGAGAGTGTGGCGAGGCCCTGAGACTACCAGAAGAAAGAGAGCTATTCCACCAGCCCCCACTACTTCAGCTCCAGCCACGTCTGACTGCAACGACATGGAAGACCCAGAGCCAAAACCACTCAGCCAAGCATCTTCCAAATTGCTGACCCACAGAATCCATGAGCATAATAAAATGATTGTTGTCATTTTAAACCACCAAGTTTGGGGGCAAATTGTTACACAGCAATAAATAACCAGAACGAAAATATTCTGATTAAGTCTTTCTGATGCTAATTTGACTTTGCTTCTTCCAAAAATTCATCCAAATGAGTAAAATGATCATTTCCTCTTGGCATGTCTATAGATTTTCTACTTGGCATCTTCTCCATCTGCATATACAACATGCCTTTGGTTTTCTCGTATTCCACGGATGTTGTGTGTGTCGAGAGGTCAATACTGCATGAGTTCCACATATAAACAGTCCGGCTCCCCATCACCTTTCTCGCACTTCCTAGGACAGCCTATGTCCAGAGCATCCACCTTTGCTTCTGTCTTAGCTCTCCTAGGTTTCTGCCACAGCCGTAATCTCATTTCTTTGTGGGGGTTCTAACTTTTATTTGTCTACTGTTAGATCTATTTCCTTCTGTTCTGTTAATGACGTTGGGCTTTTCTCCTCTTTATGCACCTGGGATGGCCTCAGGTCAAGGTGGGGAAGAAAAAGATTCAAAGATACATTGACTCAAACGTGGGAACTAGTGATGTCATGAGATGGGGTTCCTATGTCCTGTTTACCAGTGTGCCTTTCAGGACCCTGAAGAATCTGCAACTACAGCCTGACCCTACACTGTGCTTCCCTCCTCATCTTGCTGCTTCTACCTCCCACCCTATCTCCCATTAGAGTAAGGAACCCTATGGGGTAACTGCCAATGGAAAGTAGGTTCAGTCTCCCTGACACAGTGAGAGCTATTCATTTATGACGCAGAATTCCAGGGGTACGAACATGCTTTTCCTTCACCAACCTGATGGCCAATACTCAAACATGAGAGATTCATTACTTAGAATTAGATAGCGGCCCCAAGTGAGTAAGATTCTTTTCAAGTGGGATGTGGCCAGAATTGGATGATTGCTACAGTCAGTTTTTTAACAATCAACTAAGTACCCCCAGAAACTGGAAAGGGTACCCTGTAAGAGGGAAAACTAGCAAGTGAATTTTATAAACACAAAATTAATCCACATATGTTGGATGGCTGTGTAAACATCCTATCCTAGAGTTAACAGTATCCCAAAAAGTTGTCTATAAATGTGTGGCAGAAGAAGAATGAGAATTCCCAATTCTAAATGAGGCAATTGAAGGGTCATTTCAAATAAGGCAGAAGAGGATCATGACTTTTTCTATGAAAGCTGAAACCTAATCAATGAATTACATAGTCATGCACCGCATAATGATGTTTTGGTCAATGACAGACTGCGTACACCACAGTGCTCCCATAAGATTATAATATTGCATTTTTAATGTACCTTTTCTATGTTTAGATACGTTTAAAAACACAGATAGTTACCACTGTGTTAGAGTTGCCTACAGTATTCAGCACAGTAACATGCTGTTCAGGTTTGTAGCCTAGGAGCAACAGGCTGTACCATGCAGCCTAGGCACGTAGTAGGCTACACCATCTCGGTTTGTGTGAGTGCACCGTATGAGAGTCACATGACAACAAAATCATCTAATGACAGATTTCTCGGAACACATCCCCATCCTCCAGCAACACAACTATAGAGTGGTTACTGGCATCCCCAAATTTAATATGTCATTTAGTGATGATTCCAATAATTTATGACTTTTATTAAGCTATTATTTTGCCAACGACTGAATCTGAACTAGACACACAGTGAGACTGGTCTGTGGCTCTGAGTCTTGGGCTGGCGTCCTCATTAGAGGAGGAGGAGACACCAGGAGTGCATGTGCTCATGTGAGTCCTAATCCGATAGGACTGTACTCTTGCAAGAAAGGGAAGAGAGAGAGGGATCTTTCTCTCTCTTTCCACAAGCACACAGCAAGAAAAAGCCATGCGAGAACACAGCAAGAAGGTGGCTGCCTGCAAGCCAGGAAGAGACCCTCCCCAGAAGCCACCCATGCCAGCACTTTGATCTTGAACTTCCAGATTCCAGGCTTATGAGAAAATAAAATTTCTGTTGCTCAAGCCACCCAGTCTGCAGTATTTGTGATGGCATCCCTTGCAGACTAATACATTATCTCCACACAATTCCTAACTCTAGTTAGTTTTCAGTTATTTTGTTTGAAATGCAAATAACTCATTATCAGCCATGAATAACTTTTTAATGCATCTATCTATCTAAACTTTTCCTGGGGGAGAGCTGATTGAGAATAGATTTTATTTGGGTAGAGGAAGAGGGAAGGTGGGTATGAGAGAGAGCAAGGACATGGTGTAAGCTGAGGAGACCTGATTGGGCACAGGCAGCAGGTGGGGAAGGGCAGGTGGAGCATCAGGGTCAGCACAAGAGGACTGGGTGCCAGGAAAGTAACAATCAGCTAATACGTACTGAGGTCTCACCCAATGCCAGGCACAGAGCTAATGTGTCATCTATTTATTCCTTTACAACAGGGTAGGATAGGCAGTATAATATCCTCATTTGTCAGATGGGGAAACTGAGGCACAGAGACATTAAACAATGTTAGACTCAGATTTTGACCCAAAGCTATCTGTCTTTGGGGCCTAAATCTTTTTTTATCAGCTTTACAGAGATTTAATTTTATAGCATAAAATGCACCTGTTCAGTTCAATCATTTTTTAGTAAATTTACAGAGGTGTGTAACCATCACCATAATCCAATTTAAGAACATATTTATCATCTCCAAAAGATCCCCTGTGCAGGGCTCAAATCTTAACACTAAACATGCTGCCTCCCACACTGTAGCAGGAGACACCACAGGGTGGAAGCCTTCGGTAAGAAGCAACTGGGAGTTCTTACAGACTGCTGGTAGGCATTTAAGTTGGTACCATCGCTTTGGAGAGTAATGTGGCTATATAAAGTCAAGTTAAAAATGCATATACCCAATGACCCAGCAATTCCTCTTCTGGATGAATGTCCCAGAGATTCGCTCACACCTGCACATAAAAATACTCACTAGAGGGCCAGGCACAGTGGCTCATATCTGTAATCCCAGCATTTTGGGAGGTAGAGGCAGGAAGATTGCTTGAGGCCAGGAGTTCGAAGACAGACTTGGCAACATAGCAAGACCCCATCTCTACAAAAAATAGAAAAATTATTGGGGTGTGGTGCCATGCACCTGTAGTCCTAGCTACTTGTGAGGTTAAGGTGGGAGGATCACTTGAGCCCAGGAATTGGAGGTTTCAGTGAACTATGATCACACCACTGCACTCCAGCCTGAGCAACAGAGTGAGACTATGTCAAAAGAAAGGAAAGGAAGGAAGAAGAAAAGAAAGAAAAGGAAGGGAAGGGAAGGGAAGGGAAGAGAAGGGAAGGAAGGAAGGAAGGGGGAGGGAAGGAGGGAGGGAGGAAAAGAAAGATAGATAGAAAGAAGGAAGAAGGGAAGGAAAATAAATATTCACTAGTGCATTAGTTATAAAGCGGAACTTTGGAAACAACCCAAACGTCTATCCATGTGAATGGATAAGCAAATCGTAGTATATTCATATAACATGCTATATACTTAAACAGCCAATGAAGTGAATAAACTATAAGAATTCACATGAGTAAATCTCAAAAACAGAAAGTTGAATAAGAAAAGGAAGTTGCCAAATACAATGTATGCTAAAACACTATTTGTTTCAAATATTAAAACCATAAACAGCACAGGTTTTTTTTTAGATAAGGCCTTTTTTTCAGTTTTATTCCTTTTAAAAACATGCGAAGCAAATATGGCCTAAAACTGAGCATAAAGTTAATACTCTATATTTGTCTATATATCATGATAATATTTTAAGAAACAAAAGGAAGTGCCTCTTAAAATTACAAAAGAAAAAGAATAGAAAAGAAAGAAAAAGGCAGTAGTCAAACTTCATTGAGTTTACCAGCTCATAACGGATCTTTTAAATGTTCTTTAAAAGTTATTCTGTGCTGAGCAGGTGCCCTGCACAGTGTGGGCGCTTTTCAGTGCCCTGTGTCATTTCAGTCCTCCAGGCTCGAGGTTTGCGGGCACACTTGCCCCTAAGGCTGCACACTGCACACGTCTACCCTATTAGTGTTCAGACGAACTCATCCTCCTCACCTATTCCACAGCTGTAGTGTCGGAGGAAGACAGATGATGTCTTTGTGTGTGAGCAACAGAAAACTAGGACTGTTGGGCTCATAAAAAGATAATTAAGTCTTTAACGTTATTGAATGTGGCAGGGGGAAAAAACACACAGCATTTATCCAGCCTTCTCAGAGGCCACCCTGGGAGGATGAACAGTTCTAGGAAACCTAAGGCCAGACAGGGATGGATTTAGACATCTTTACCTCTGGGATCTTCGCAATGGACTGAATGTTTGTGTCCGCCTAAAATTCGTATGTTGAAACCCTAATCTACTATGGTGGTTTGAGGAGGTGTGGCCTTTGGGAGGTGATTAGGTCATGAGGATGCAGTCCTTATAAAAGAGGCCCCGGAGAGCTCTCTCGCCCTCTTTCTGCCATGCAAGGGCACAGCAAGAAGTGGGCAGTCTGCAACACGGAAGTAGTCCCTCATCAGAACCCAGACGTGCTGGCACCCTAATCTCAGACTTCTAGCCTGCACAACTGTTAGAAATAACTTTCTGTTGTTTATAAGCCACCCAATCTATGGTACTTTGTTACAGGAGCCCAAACTAAGAGAGTTTTCTATCAAGATAGAACATTTTTCATCAACACATTGTTTTTTACATCAACACGTTCTCAAATTTTCCAAAGGCAGTTCCTCTAATGATGCCCCTTCACTCACCTGACATAAATGTGGAGCCCTCGCCTCCCTGTGCGCAATTCCAAGTCCTGTGTTATCTGACCCATTGATCCTTTGCTCCATACAGCCTAGGTGTATGTGGCCACGCTAAAATACTTGTCGTTTTCCATCGACTTTTCTCAGTGTCCTCACCAGTGTTAATACCCTCCCAGCTCCTCTTTTCCCTGCCTTCCCCCACAATTCAGGATGTACAATTTTTCCCAGTAATCCAGAGCAGCTCGTGTCCTTCCTCCTCAAAGCTTTCCCCAATGGAAGAAAAACTAAACTCTAGTTGCATTTTGCCTGGACATCTCTCGTGAATCAAAACAGATTTTGCATAATCCCAGCACTTTGGGAGGCCCAGGCAGGAAGATCACTTGAGACCAGGAATTCAAGAACTAGCCTGGGCAACATAGCCAGACCCTGTTTCTTAAAAACGAACAAAGCAAAACAAAACAGATTTTTGCCACACATTATTGTTATTCATTTTACATTTTTATCTTTCCGATTATACTATGAACAGAGGGGAGACAGAGTCTTGTTTATTTGTAAGTTATTCATATTGCCTAAAACAGAGCATATATTAATAAATGCTTAATAAAGCTTTGTTAAATGAGTATTTCTATCTTGACCCATCGGCAGTTCAGTCTGCTCCATTTTCACTTTAGCAGTTGGCATATGTTGGCCAATCTGCTGTGTAGGGAATCAAGATGAACCTTTTACTTTCTGGTGACCTAAATCAACCTGTTTATAGAAATCGGAGGACCCAGATGATGAAATAGTTAATAGAGTCTTTTGACCAACAGTTCCCAGCCCTGGCTGCACATTATAACCAGTTGGGGAGCTTTGAAAAAAATGCAAATATCGAGACCCCTTCTCTGATGCAGTAGATATGGGATGAGGCCTGGGAATGTGGAATTCTGAGCATTCCCCAGGAAATTCACCCTCACACAGCTGCCCTGCACAGCCACTTGGACACACTGGGCTGAGGTCTGAGCACCCCCGCTGTGAAAGGAAGCATGAACAATGCAGTAAGCAAAGGGAATGGCAACCCTTTTTGCATCAAAGACCACAAACTGCTTAAGCACCACCTTCCCAGCAGTTTTTATTCAAACGATGGGTGAGCTCATTCCAAGCACATCTTATCTATTTGTTAAAGCACTTACAGGAGTCTCTTAAATGCATAGGCAACTTCCACTTTCCCACTTCCCCTTGTCCTGTCAGCAGTTACTGTGTGCATTTGAAAGTCATAAAACTCCTTTCCTTATATTAAAAAAAAAAAAGTTCCATAAACTATGTATCTACTAAAAGAATATGAGTACTGGACCATGGAGCAAGAAGCAAATATGGATACAAAATCATGTCCAGTGAAAAGAGTAAAATATAAAATAGTACTTAATGCAACTATATACAAAGTGATGCAAATATTGGGTACTTTTAATGGAATGTTTTTCAGCAATACAGTGCAACATACATGGGAGATTCAAAATTATATTTAAAGTGCTTCGTAACTCAGACATTTTCTATAAGGTTAATTTGCCACCTAATGAGGGCATGTTATCATCAGCGTTTTACGACATTCTCCAAGCAAAAGTTCCTCTGCATTTCTATCTCAGATGAGCTTCTTCTTCAATTGCCCCATTTAGGTGATCCCCTGACTGTGGGCTCTTTGAAAGGTTTTAGTTCTGTGATTATTTTTTATCTTTCCCTTGAAAGTTCCCCATCTCCCTTTAGTGACATCACATCATTGGACACCTCTGGAACTCCATTCTTGCTGATCTGTCAGCTGTGGGAGCTAATTCCTTGCAAACTGAGCATTTTTGTCAACGTGCCATGGGGAGGTGACACACACTTTGCCTTCAGAATAAGTTCATCAAGCTTGACAACAATTGTGTTTCCCTTTTGTCTTGGAGGGAAACAAATAGCAACCTGCATTCTTCACTCACAAAATGTGTGTTCTCAGAAAAGTAGGCATCAATGTAGTTGCATTTTAAAATCTTTAAGCAACCTAGCTAGGAACTCTAAGATTGTCATTGATAAGGGAATAGATTTTTTCTAAATAAAATGACTGCCTTTAATTAACACTTAATAAGTGTTATTTTTATGTGTTTTGTCTTTAAGCTGGGGTATAATTCATTTGAAGAATAATGTTCTCAAATGATCACTTAAGTGGATTCATAAACCTGATTTAATTCAAGTGGAATATGTTAGTGTTTCCAAGTTGATCTTCTCAACATGAGACTTCTTCAAAGAAGACAGCAATAGAAATGTAAAGTTTGTCTTATTTTTTTCCATTGCCAATGAGAAAATTATGCTCAATATCCTGATGTCCACATGGGATTAATAAAAGGATGTCCTGTTGCTCTAGTTTGGAACTTTGAGATTTTCTTTAGCTTCCCGAATTGCCATAACCTTAGTAAGCTTGGGTGAATTAAGTATCTACCTCACATGTTTATGAACTAGATCAGTTGCTATTGGTGCACTATCATTGTTAATGGTGTAAATTCATTTATTGAAAGAGCATAGAATGAATACTTACCATGTGCAAGACAAAGACGACTAACAAGATGTGATTCCTCTCTCTTAAAGGTGTACAAATTGCTGGGGGCAAAATCAGACGGATGTGTTTGGAGACTTTAGCAATTTAGTCATTCACTCTATATGTCTTAGGACAAATGTTCTGCTGGTTGTTAAAGATAAATTAATAAAATGCATAGGCATGCTCCCTGCTTTTCTGGAATTTGAAGTCTACCAAAAGAAACAAGTACCAAAGTATCAATCATATAACTGACAAAATAAGTGTGATCAGTAACAGGGGGAAAGACCAATGTTCCCAGATTCATGGGTAAGGAGAGGTTATACAAATGGTCCAATAATTCCTTCCAAAACTCATATTCCTTATGGATTTTCTCACTTTTCTGCTACCACTATAACTTCCTCTCCCTTAAAATCTCAGCCCAAACATGGATAAAAGTCCCCATTTTTTCCCATCTTAGCAGAATAGTTTATTTTTAAAAGTTTACTATGAGCTAAAGTGGGTGAGAGGAAGAATAATTACCAAACTGGATTTGCAAATAGAATTTTAAAAAACAAGCTTCCAAAGTAAAGGTTTCTGATCTTCAAAATTCTCATATATCAGGGGAAAAAATTAGAAGATTGTTGAGACAACAAATAGAATCTGGAAGAAAACACAGTTGGATCCTTACCTCATATCTTGGAACAAAATGCATTCTACATGTATCAAAGATTCAAGCACAAAAAAAGAAACCATAAAAATATACAAAGAAAACTTGGGAAGTTTTGTTACAATCCTGAAGCAAAAATAAAGACCTTTCTGAAGAACGTATGAAACAACACAGAAGCCATAAATTGTAGATGGATAAATTTGACTACAACAAAATGGAACCCATCCAGAGGAAAAAAATTACTAAAATCAAAAACCAAAGCACAATGAAAATCTGGAAAATAATATTTGTGTCTCAAATGATAAAAAATAGACTTATTTGTTTAATATAGGTAAACTTTACAAATAAAAAAGCTAACAAGCAAATAGAAAAATAGATAAAGGATATCATCACAGTTTATAGTAAAAGAAATGCATAAGGCTTATTAACAGATAAAAAAGTACTCAATCTTACTTATAAAAAGAGAAATACAGAGAGAGAAAAAGAGAGCAAGAGAGAAAGAGGAAAATTCCAAGTAAAGTTAAATCATTTTTGTGTCTCAACTTGACAAAGGTCAAAGCATTTGATCATATACTATAATAGGCAAGAGTGTTGGAGAGCAGGCACTCTCACTCGTAAAAGTTATAGTGCACACGGTTGGTGAGGATGTAAAATGGTATAGCCACTGTGGAAAACAGTATGGCAGATCCTCAAAATATTAAATATTAAAAATAGAACTACTATATAATCTAGCAATTCCACCTCTGGGTACATATCCAAAAGAATTGAAAGCAATATCTTGAAGAGATATTTGCAGACCTCTATTTATGGCAGCATCATCCACAATAGCCAAAGGTGGAAGCAACCCAAGTTTCCGTTAACAGATAAATGGATAAACAAAACAAAATGTTGTATACACATACAATGGAATATTATTCAGCCTTAAAAAGGATGGAAAATTCTGATGCATGCTACAGTATAAATGAACCTTGAAGACATTATGCTAAATGAAATAAGCCAGTCACAAAAGGACAAATACTGTATGATTCCACTTATATGAGGTACCCAGAGTAGTCAAATTCGTAGAGACGGAAAGTAGAATGGTACTTGCCAGTGGCAAGGGGAAGGGGGAGCTGGGGAGTTGTTTAATGGGTACAGAGCTTCAGTTTTACATGAGGGAAAAGTTCTGAACATCAGACAACAATGCGAATATACTTAACACTACTGAACTGGATGCTTAAAATGGTTAAGATGGTAAATTTTATGTTATGCATTTTTACCAGAAAAAAAATTTTTTAAAGATTTTTAAAAAGAGTAGGAATGTAAATTGATATAACTTCTGTGAAGAATCATTTAGTAAATATCTATGTATAGATATATATTAATGGAAATCTATTTATAAATATATAATATCTATAATATTCTAAATTCACGTACCCTTTAACTCAATATTTCCACTTTTAGAAATTTAAACTACAAATATACTCACATATGTACAAAATTAGGTACCTAAAAGGATGTCCACTGCAACATGGTTTAAAACGACAAAAGACTAGAAACCACGTAAGAAGTCATCCATGGAGCTTTTAAATATATTTGAAGAATTTATTTAAATAATATGTCTTTGAAACCATCCCACAATAATTTATATAAACTGTGGTACATCCATAGAATTTTAAAAGAAAAAAAGAATTTTTATTTTATTTATTTATCATTTTTATCAAATGATCCTAATTATATAGCTAAAAGGAAAAAATCAAGGTATAAGGATGTGTTTACCGAATGCTACAGTAATGGAGGAAAATGAACATAAAGTTATATCTTTGTATATGCACATCTCTATCAAGATAGAGGAAGAAACAGAAAACTGAGTGTCTAGAGCACAGGAATGAGAGGAAGATAAACTTTTCATTATGTATTTTTTGGTACCACTTTAATTCTGTAACACATATTTTGTGTTTGTATCATAATAGGATATTGAGTCCCAAATATCCTAATTCTAAGAAAATTTTTGCTGCCAAAAGTGGTTGCCTTTGTCCACCTGCCTTCCCTCTCAACTCGCTACCTACTTCCAGCCTCAGCCTCACAGGGGAGGGACTTGTCTACCAAGTCATAGCAGTTTACCCATCCATTTTGTTCCTCTTCTGAACAAGGCAAATCCTTTTCAATGGCAATTGACTTAAATTAAGCACACAATAATAAGGGGTCATGCGAAAGCTAGCTTTTCAGTTTAACAGTATTATGTAATAATACCTTACTATGTATAACAAGGATGAAAAGAGTTTAAATTGTTATAGTGTGTGTGATGAAAAAATCATTTTTTTAAATATTCCATTTTTAATATTTTCCCAAGAATCTGTAATAAATATTTTAATTGCTTTTCAATTACTTTGGCTGTAGGATCAATATTTCTTTGAATGCAACATAACGTGAAATAGGACCATGAGGGAGCTAGGTTTGATATGGATTGTATATGCATAAATATAACATGCTCTGATACACTCACAACATCACGAAAGGGTATTGTTAGTAGCCAGCCAATTGGTCATCAACTCAAACTCTTTATCATCAAATAATCAGTTAACATACTAATTTATATTTAAAAATTAGTGGTGCAAGAAAGAGAGGATTAAGTATAATATCCAAAATTGCAAGGATAACCAAAAGGATGAAAATAATAATGTAAATATCAAGCACTGGGTAGAAGGAATTAGTAAAAATGAAGTAAATTCTCAACTTTCACACAGAAGAGTCAACATATATTGTCTAATTATAAGTCAAGAAATAGCTGTGTAAACAGACTATCCAGATAGACCACAATTCCGTAGAGAAGCCCCAGTGGAACTAAAGCCAGAAATCGTTGATGAGAAGTAGAGCAAGAGACTGCTGCTTTCTATCATAAGCTTTTCTTTATTCTTAGGTGTATTATCATGTGCATATTTTTCTTGGATAAAATTTTTGAAGCAGTCAACAATTTTCTATTGACAAAGAGTATAAGCCTACAACCGGACCAAGCATGATAAAGATACCTTCAAAATAGATGAATAAAATTAATTTAAAATTTTAAAATTTGGGACATGCACTCTATCCTCGAGGAGCTCATGTTCTCAAAGGAACAACAGTATTTGAATTTATGTGAACACACACCCTTGTATGTATATATATATATATGCATACATGTATGTGTGTGTGTGTTCATGAAGAAATGTGTGTGTGTGTCCATACGTAAGAACTAAAATGGAATGTTGTTCATGGGAAGAGGAAACCCAAGGTGTGGGACAATCAAATGGGACTTTATTGAACAGCTGGGCCCAGAAGGCTCTGGACAGGAAGGGGAAGTAGAGGATGGTTATTCTAGGCAGGAAGCTGTGGTATAAAGGAGGGACCCCGCCTTACATGTCTGACAGTGAGGAGAAAAACCTGGCTAGAGCTGAGTGGGGGACTAGCAAATGAGATGGGCAGAGTGGCCTGGGGAGGGGAAGAGGGACCAGATTACACAGCCTGCAACATCCAGACAGAGGACTTAGTGGAATAGGATACAGTGCCACTGTGATGCCTGAGCTGGGGAGCCGAGGTTGGTCTGACAATGTAGAGAAGATGTTACCACTGAGAGAGGAGAGTCCAGGGTGCTGGGTAGAAGTAGTGTGAGGTGATGATCTGACATGAGAGGAGGAAGAGAAATGGAGAGAGACACCCCTACCCCCATGACCCTGGTAGTCAGTAGACCCCAGAAAGCCATTCAGACTTCCCTATTCATGTAGAGCTAAATGGCGGGGCTTTGATGCCAACAAAGGCGATATTCCCCACGCTTCCTATAGACAGATGCCTCCATGCCACCCTGGACGGAACTATACAATCACACATCACTTAATGACATTCTGAGAAATGCGTCATTAGGTGATTTCATCATCGTGTGAACTTCACAGCGTGCACTCACACAAACCTAGACGGTGCGGCCTGCTGTACACCTGGGCTACAACCCATGCAGCATGTCACTGTACTCAGTACTGCAGGCAATTGTAACATAGTGGTTATTTTTTTATCTAAGCATATCTAAATATGCAAAAGGTACAGTAAGAATACAGTATTATAATCTCATGGGACCACTGTCAGTATATGGGGTCCCTCATTGACAGAAACGTTGTGTAGTGTATCGCTGTACTTGTGAAAGGTGGGAAATGGAAACTAGCTGACGGGGATGATCAGTACCGCAGGTGAGAAGTTTCTGATGGTGGTTAGATGCACAGAGAATACTGGCAGAGGTGGGTAGGCACAAGTTCAAACCCAGCTCCGCCACTCACCAGTCTGTATCATTGGGGATGTTACTTACCTCACTGGGCTGCAGCTCACCCATTTATAAAATGGTGGGAATAACAACTTCCTACAAGGAAGAATGGAAAATTTGCATGAGAAAAGGCGAACAAAGCACCTCCTATAGAGCATTCAATAGATTTGAGGTTCCCTTCCCCAGCGCCCTCTGCTCTGTTCCGGCTGCCTAGCAGCCAGGCCTCCGTCTACACTGCCCTTGTGTTTCCCCAGATTTGACTCCGTCCCCTGGCTCCAGGGCTGCTGGGTAACCTGGGCCTAAGCCAATCAGCACGTTCCATTCTCCTGGCTCAGGGATGAGCTCGTGACCTGATTCAGACCAAGGAAAATTAGGCCCAAGAGTTTTTGTTCCAACTGCTGGGGGGAAATAAGCTATTTTTCCAGCAGACAGGCATCAGGAAGGTCCTGGCAGCCATGGTACCAACACATTGAGTTCAAGGATGAAGCAATCATAGGGGAGAACAGATGGAATGATGGAAGATCCATACCTATGAAGGAGACCCTGGATGCAGCTATCCCTGTGGGCAGAAATGTCTCTGGATTTTTCTGTAACGGAGCCAATAAATTCCTTGTCTTAGCTTGGGTTGGGCTTTTCTGGCATTTGAAACTCCATGAACCTTAACTGATATAGCTTCTTCCCCATCTTCTGCCACTAGATCACTACAATTAAAGTTCTAGTGTGGGAAAAGAAAAGGAGTTTTTCTCTGTCTTCTCTCTTCCCAGCAATAGAGCAACACGCAGAAACAGCTTGCCAAATTGCTCGGATTTACCTTCCCAAATGAGCACCTCTAGATCCCACTGGAAGCAAGTCCACCTCGTGTCCAAAATAACCACCTGCTTTTCTCACTATCACCGGGGAAGGGGTAGGCACAGTCCTCGCTCTTTGCTCATCACGTCTCTGCGTCGCAGCCCTCCCTGCTCGGTTTCCCAGTCAGCGAAGGTGCCCATATGGACACCCTGCTTCTAGCATCTTCCTTCCCTTTGCAGTCTTTTCACCCTGCAGTCTATGGCCTCAGTTGCAACTGCCATACGTTTCCTCTCCTCCTCCATATTTCAGGGCCGGAAAACGTTTGTTAAACATTTGCTCCCAACACCTACCAGTGGATCTTCTTTTATTAGGGAGGGAGTTCTGTGTGGTGGCGAGAGGGTTTCAGTCAACCTTGAATTTATAAATAGCTAACACTCCAATTGGTTGTAAGCCTGGCAGAACGGGTAACATATGCATGCCCCCCATTTGAGTGGGCCTAGCTTATGTTATGTTGAGCAATTTTTTTTTCTAGAAAGGAATAAAAATTAAATTATGACAAAATGCCTTAATTCCCTTTTATTTGTCTCAGACGCTAGTTTTTAATCATGCACTTCATAACTGTAATCAAAATCCCCATCATTTGAAGACAAATAGCAAATCTCTATGGAAGGGAGCTGCACAAAATACGCGTGTGCCCTGTAATTCGTTACAACATATTAAAATTGTAGTTTGGGTTTTCATTTCCCCTAAAACTCTGAAATAAAAACAAAATGACAAAACATAAAGCAAGATGAATCCTTAAGAACTGAGAAAATTTTAACCAAATTTATTTTCCTCTTTCCCTTCCTTAAAAATAACATAAATCCTTTTGAAAGTCTAGCCAACCTTGCTGTAATCTCTGGTAATCAGGAACAGAAAGAGGCTGAACAAATAAGATTCACCAATGCACCTCACCTTGTCTGTCAATTTCAACCTCCTCTCACACAAAAAATTCATAACTCCTAGGAGTAGCCAAGTCGACTGACATTGGGTTTTTTCCTCCATTCTTGGCCGTTTCAGATCATGAGGAAGAGACGAAATAAGAGAAACAAAGAAAGAAGGAAGGAATCGTCGTCATAGGCCCGGATAACTTGCTGTCTCCAAACTGAAAAATTATTTCCTGGACAGGGGACCTAACTGAACTGAGCATTGATAAGCTCAAAAAGAGCATGAAAATAGACCTAGAGGAGAGCCACTAACAGCTGAAATGTTTCTATGCCAATGGGGGAAAATTCTCCACTAGGGGGAGAAATTTTCTCTTTTTTATTTCTTTCAACAATTGCTCTTCCTCATACTCGCAGAGCACTTTATACTTATCAAAGTGTTTTTATAACTACCTGAAAGTTAGCTGTTCCTGTAATCATGATATGCTCAATGCTTAGAGTCACCCAGCTAGTTAGTGACCAAGCTGAGACAAGCATCTGGTCTCCGGAGACTACTCCAGTGGACATTCTCCAAGATCCTGGTGTTTCTGTAAAACATTGACGGTGTTTCCAGAGATTGTCTCTTGGGTGTTGTGTGCCCACCATTCTAATAGCTCTCTTTCACAGGAGTCCTCAAATATGACGAGAATGACAAAAGGGGGGAATAGGAACAAACCAAATAGTCTCCTGGAAAGAACATGGGCTCAGAGTTCAGACAATCCAGGTCATGATGGTGCTACAAGGCTGGTGAACATCACATTCTCTTTGCTTTTCTTTGCTCAGCTTTAAATTGAGACTCTACTGTCTCTTCTCTATCTCATAAGAATGACCGAAGGACAAAGGACACAATCTTAAGGAGCATTCCCAAGGCCATTTTTTGACTATTATTAAATTTATGGCTTAGCAGCCAGAGACTCAAACCAAAGGGCAGTCTTTATATGCAAGAGCATAAAAATAAAGTTTTAATGTAGGCTCATAGTATTACTACTTATGAAAATAAAAACTGTAGGTCCTTCAGTTCTCAAGACAAAGCCATATTTTTGGTTCCTATATTTTAATGCTAAAACCCATTGATGTCCAGCAGGTGATATATCTTCTAATTATTCTTAACCGGACTTCTGTTCTCATTACTAATCATTGGCTTAATTAAGGCTCTTACCTGAAACATTTTCAGCACAAATGCAAAATTTGTGAAATTGAAATATATTCAGGAGCTATAATCATTCTTCAATGTATGACCAAGTAATGGCCAAGTAATGAAACAGATCCTCAAACAATTAGCCTTAAAAATAGCCATATGTTAAAAAAAAAAAAAAAGTCCTATGTACTGGGATGCAATTTATAAATGTGCCAGGTTGTAAAAATTAGTGATATTCAGTCTTTGGCCATAAGAAAAATTTAAGAAATTAAGTTATCAAAATCTAAATGACTTCAAATCCATTTGAGAAATAAACAGACTATAAATAAATGCATAGAATACACACAATATATCAAAACGAATTCCCTTCTGGACTTCCCTATTTCTGTCAGTTCTTTTTTTACAACAGTTCCTGACTCTGCAATCTGCTCACCTCTCCCACCCCCCACCCACCCACTCACCTCCTGGTTTACGGGTCCTCAGCCCTGTGGGTGTGACTCCGTGCCTAATAGCGTGGAATCCGCAGTCAAGTCGCCTGAATTCAGACTCCAGCTCTGCCTCTTAACGTGTAACTTTGCTCATGTTAAGTAACCTTTCCTAGTCTTCATTTCTTTATCATCAACTGGAGATGATAATAGTATCTACCCCATAGGATCTTTGTAAACAAATGAAACCTGTGTATCACAAGACCTGATACAGGAAAAGGGACCAAAAATTATAATTATTGTTGTAGTGTAGGTGGGGGTGGTTCATGCTTAGAGTCCTTGTTGGCATTTTTCTCTTCAGTCTCTGTCTGTTTCAATCCCTATGGGGAATTTTTGCTAAACTCTCTCCCTTACAAAATCCATATGATTTTTAGGGCACTGAGCAGGTGGCAGCAGGGCCAAGGGCCACACCGGCCATCTTTGGGCCATCTCGTCTCCCTGGAAACACAGACAACGAATCATAGAGGACTCAAGCCACCAACACTGGGGCGATAGTTGTCAAGGCAGAGCTGGGCCCACCTCCTGCCCCCCCAGCCCACCTGTGCCCTGCATGTCTCTGGCCCTAGCCCGGGTCCTCGGACCAGGATTGTGCCTCTTAATTGACTTCACAGCAATCAGCCCAGACTGTCGCATCACCATATTAACCTGTTCTTAATGAAGACCTGCTAAACAGTTATTTCATTTATTTATTTATTTTTATTTAAACATATTTTTTAATTTGCACAAATTTATGGGGTGCATGTGCAATTTTGTTACATACACAGATTGCCTAGTGGTCAAGAGAGGGCTTTTAGGGTACCTATCACCCAAATAACGTACACTGTACCCAATAACTAATTTCTCATCATCCACCCCCCCCAAAACCCCTCACCCAAACTAGTCATTTTAGAATTGGATTAGAACCTGAGGCACTTTACACAGAACTATAAACCCAATGCATATTACAACCCCTTCCTGAGTAAGGTTTCTTCTAATTCTACCTTCTAAAATAAGCCATTTCTGGCCAAGTGTGGTGGCTCAGCCTGTAATTCCAGCACATTGGGAGGCCAAGGAGAGGGAGGATCACTTGAGGCCAGGAGTTGGAGACCAGTCTGGGCATTATAGCAAGATTCCATCTCTACAAAAAATAAGAAGAAAAAAAACTGGCCAGGCATGGTGGTGCTCGCCTGTAGTCCCAGCTACTTAGGAAGCTGAGGGGAGAGGATCACTTGATCTTAGGAGTTTGAGGCTGCACTGAGCTATGATCAAGCCACTGTACTCCAACCTGGACAACAGAGAAAAACCCTGTCTCAAAAAAAAAAAAAAAGTAGAAATAAAAAATAAAATAAGCCATTTCCCCAAAAAATAGTGTCATAGATTGAAAGAGCCAAAATGTGTGCTAGAGATCTCCTCTAGCCCTCTTTATTTTAGAGATGAAGAGACTTGTGCTGCAATAAGGTTATGATTCTTTTGGGGTCATGGTAATTAGCCCAGGAAAAGTCCCTCTTGGTGGTTGTGCACACACAGACCTGTATCTTCCATGTTGGTTATGCCCAGAAAGTGGATGTCTTGTACAAAAATTCTCATTTCTTTTACAGGATAGTAATTATATTCATAGAATAAGGTTCCATTCTTATCTCTTAGCCCCTCTTCTGTTTATTGTTGTTGTTTTTAAATGGATTTACAAGGTCTAGCAGAGACTCCAAAGTTGTACTACCTGATTATTATAGTATTTCCCCATTATTGCTATTTTTTTATTCTTAAAGTTATAACAATCATTTTGCCTTATAAATATATATGTTAAAATATTTTAAAATAAGCTGCATATATTTTTACATAGGAAGATATTCACAGTATTATGGTGAGTGAAAAGAGTTTATAGAATAATATGTATAGTTTGATCTCATATCCATTTGTTTTTGCATATTATAAAATCTAGGAGATTAATCATCAGAGAATATCAACACTGGTTATTTCTAGGAAGGTAAGGTTGCAGGGCTTTTTTTCTTTTGCTTTTATTCTAATAAATTCATATATATTATTCACTTAGCTACATAATTGAATATATTTATATTTTAAACTTTAAGTAAACATATAAAGAATATACCTAAAGCATGTTTTAGACCCCTTCTCTCTCATTAATCTTTTTATTCTTTTAATTAACAAATTAAAAATTATAAATATTTATGGTGTACCACTTGATGCTTTACTCTATGTATACATTGTGAGATGATTAAATCAAGTTAATTAACATATCCAGCACCTTACATACTTATCATTTTTCATGCTGGAAACATTTAAAATCTACTCCCTTAGCAATTTTCAAGTATACAATATATGAATCTCTTTTTTAAAAAAGTCAGTTTGGAAGTATGAGTTTTGCCTACTACACAGAAGACCTCTAGAAGCACGGTGATGTCAAGGGTAATAAAACCCTGTCGCTGAGAACAACACCTTCTTTTCAAGTCCCTTAAAATGGAACTTGGTAATGTATTTGTCTGACTTAATTACTTCATGCCTTCTGCCTGAAGGCAGATACCTGCAATGCTTTTCTCTGAAGAAGAAAAATATTTTCCAACTCTAATTGGCGATGATTGCTTACTCACCCTGCAAGCTCCGGCCTCCCCTGCCCTCTGGTACTGCACTTGGCCCCAGCGGAATCTCCTCTATCACTCACTTCAAAACTCTAGTGACATATTTAGCACAACAGGCCTGTTTGTCTTCCTCCTTTAAAAATAAGCTGCTTGGCTAGGAGCAGTGGCTCATGCCTATAATCCCCGCACTTTGGGAGGCCAAGGCAGGAGGATCACTTGAGGCCAGGAGTTTAAAACCAGCCTGAGCATCATAGTGAGACCCCATCTCTACAAAATATAAGAAAAATTAGCCGGTGTGATGGCACAAGCCTATAGTCCCAGCTACTTGAGAGGCTGAGGCAGGAAGATCCCTTGAGCCCAGAAGTTCAAGGCTGGAGCAAACTATGATGATGCCACTGCACTCCAGCCTGGGCAACAGAGCAAGACTCTGTCTCTAAAAGAAAAAATTATTTAAAATTTAAAAAATTAAATTTTTTTTTAAAAAAATCCCCTTGAGGACAAAGCCTGGTCAGTTGGCTTGAGTCATTTTGCATCCTCTCACCCAACACATCATGTGGCCATGGTGCTGGCTCGGTGCCTGTTGGCTAAATGAATGACCTAGAATAATGAGTTAATCCAGCGACCTTTCACAGCCACCCAAAGCAAACCTAGTTACAGGTGAGGGCATCTAGGGGGAGGGGAGGCTTAGACTCCTTAAGGCTAGAATCACAAATAATTAAAATCGACCTTCAAAATCCCCCAAATCTCCCATGAAGTTTAGCACATGTGACTTTGTGAATAAAGCCCAATTTTATAATAGAAGGATATAAATCTATAATATATGTGATAACATACAGTATATGATAGAAAACACATGAAAATATTGCCTACCATATTAGACGGAAAGCAGATTATGCATGGTTTGACTTGTGAAGGTGACATATGACTCCACTGGTCGAATTCCTTGTAGCACCTTGAGCCACCTTCTTTTATGGCACATGTCACACTGTTTTATCATTGTTTGTCTACATGTCTGTCACCCCCATGTGACTTATGTCCTTTTTGTCTTGAAGAACTTAGCACAGTGCCTACCACAGCTCAATAATGATACCTAAAGCTTACTGAGTATTTAATATGTGTCAGGCACTGTACTAAGTGTTTTATGTACTCTATCTCATGTTTTTAGGCTCTTTACCCCAAGGTCATTCTTTGTTATTAAATATTTGGTTTAGCAGCTGGAGACTCAAATTAAAGGGCAGTCTTTATATGCAAGAGCACAAAAATAAAGTTCAAATGTAGGCTCATAGTATTACTACTTATGAAAATAAAAACTATAAGTGTGACTTCAACAACACTAAGAGGATTATTATCTTAATTTTACAGAAAGATTAATTAACTTGCATAAGGTGACCCAAGTAATCTGGGAAAAGCCAGCATTCAAACATAGATTCTATTGAACCTACAAAGCCCACTGTCATAAGCGTTGCACTGTTTTGCTTCTCCATTATAAAGAATTTGCTTTAATGGCCAGGCGCGGTGTCTCATGGCTATTATCCCGGCACACATCTCTAAAAAAAAAATTTAAAAAACAATTAGCCAGGCTTGGTGGAGCACACCTGCAATCCCAACTACTTGGGAGGCTGAGGCAGGAGGATCACTTGAGCCCAGGCATTCGAGGTTGCAGTAAGCTGTGATCTGCACCCCAACCTGGGTGACAGAGCAAGACTCTATCGCAAGAAAAAAAAAGTTTGATTTAATGCACATTTAATGAGCATTTATTGGTTCATAATTACTTAACAGAGAAGCTTGGAGGGAAAACATGGCTAGAAAAATTAATAACAAAGGCAATCTATTTGACTAGAGTAAGAAGACATTATTAAAGTCCAATCATAAGTAAGAATAATGACAAAAAATATGACACAGTGAGAAGACAGTCAACTTAAAAAAACCAATTGCCCACAATCCTTTGGTAACACATCCACTACTTGAAACAGGTGTTGTATACATAGAAATAATAGCTAGTGTATGAAAAAACACAAATCTCAATATGCATAAAATACTAAGGTGTACTGGGGGTGGCTGAGGCTGAGTAGTACAGGTATATTTTATGTCTCACCATGATAGGAAAATGGTAGGTAGCATCAATCAAGACAGAAAGGAAAGCATCAAGATATGTTATTAATATATTTCATTTTCAGGCAGGGAAGGATTCAGCCAGGAACTGGAAGTCAGAACCCTGGAGCCCTTTCTGGTTGGAACAAAGCTAACTCTATGACCTTGGGCACATCCCTGAAGCTCAGGTTACCCATCTGTGAAGTTGGGATAAATTAAAAGGTGCAGGGTTGTTTGTCGACAGCCATATGCTTCCTTTCTCATGTGAATCTCGAATGGTCCTATCACAGGGAGCACAGTCCATGGCAGAGCACAGTGGAAGGCAGCCCGATATATGCAGGTGTAATTGAGTTTCCCTGGAACAGAACGCTGGCTAGCTACCTGGCATGCTTGCTAAGGAGACTCCGCCGCAAAGCATGGTGCACTGCGTGAGCAAGCAAAAGTGAGGAGCCTTTAAAACAAGTATTCATAAAATGTGCCTTCTCCCCATTTGTTAAATACAGTACATGTAACATACACAATATTATATGTAATAAACCTCAGTGCTTTGGTGCAAGCAAAATTTGCAACTTCTTATATTTCATACTTTGTGCTTGAGTGCATTGGCTAAACATAGAAAATGTTCAAAAATAGTTTCTGGATCCACTTGAAAGGCACTAGAGGTTTGTACTTGCCCAGGGCAGTGACTAGAATACAGAAACCCGCTAAGGGAGTTGGGTTAAGGAGCAATCAGAAGCGGGAAGGAGCTCTTTGAATCCAGGGTCAGTCTCTGGAATGGGTGTCTCTTTGTTTCTGTCCCTTTCCCACTTGCAGCCTCTGTCTTTGACCACTGGACTCCTCAGCATGGCAGAAAGAGGGAAAAGAAAGAAATTGAAAACCATATTGATCAGTGTTGCTTCTTGTCAGCAGTTGTAAGAAAACATTTAAGAGGGGGGGGGGGAAAAAAGAAGTTGAAGCCTGAGCAACATAGCAAGACCCCATCGCTACAAAAAAATTTTGAAAAGTTAGCTGGATATGGTGGTGAACACCCGTAGTCTCAGGTACTTGGGAGGCTGAGGCAGGAGGATTGCTAGAGTCCAGGAGTTTAAGGTTGTGGTGAGCTATGATGACGCTGCTTGTATTCTAGCTGGGGTGACAGAGCAAGACCCTGTCTCGAAAAAAAAAAAAAAGTTGCAACTTCTAAATATATAAGGAATTGCAGACAGTTAAAAATTTCATTTACCTATGCTGTTCTTGACTGTATCAGCCCAGACTCTGTCTTGCAAAATGGTTACTGAGACATCAATATCCATAGCCTCTGAAATCAGTGGAGTTTGTTAGATGTGTGTTAGTTCAATGTCACTTCTTTAAGGCAGCATATAAAACAGTTCTGAAAATTGGCAGGTCTTTGAAAATATATCGACAGTCAAGAATGTTTGGGAATCAGATGCACAGCTGAGGGCACTGATGTGCAGCAGGAATTCTAGAGACGTTCTCCTGGCGGGTATGGGCACTCAGCTCCAGGTCTGTGGATTTGTCGATCATTCATCCATTCAGCCCCATCATTTTTTATCTTTTTATTGAGCAAGTATATTGTGCCAGGCAGTGTGCCATAACCAGACAGTGGCCTCCAAACCCATCTGGTCAGAGTGATTCCTCACCAGCTAGAGAAGAGCAGAGGAGGGTAGAGACCATGAGGCTCTCTCTGGCCACAAGCATGGGCAGGTAATTCTCTACATCAAAACTAGAAAAGGAGACAAGAAAATGGATGTCAGCAGCTGAGATGCAAAAGGTCATCTGGGGGGCGCAGTGGCTCAGGCCTATAATCCCAGCACTTTGGAAGGCTGAGGCAGGAGGATTACCTGAAGCAAGGAGTTCCAGACGAGGCTACACAACATATCGAGACCCTGTCTCTACAAAAGGTTGTCTGAATTAGTGGAATGAGCATTAACTTGGGAACTATCCTTACTCCACTACCAATTTGCTATAGCTTTGTGTAAGTTAGGTCACGTTTCTGCCTTAGTTTCTTTACCTGTAAAATCAGAGAGTTCCTTTTACATATTTCACTTTTACTGAATATTTACCTACCATGTACTAAGAACAAAGTTCTGTGTTAGCTGGTGGCAGAGATTCTAGAAAATGTATGTGAAAGCACTCAGAAAAGTATACACAGTCACTAGTATTATTGTTAACTATTTTGACAGTTAATGTTTCCGGAACATTCTATGCAATCTGTAGACATAAAGAATAAATTCCGTATGGCCAGAGGAAATGTATTATCCTAGCAGAGAATCAGTGAAAAACAAGGGGACTTTTATTGGCGATGACCACAAAGGACACACTGACTAAGTTGTCTCAGTTCGGACACACAGATCAAGGAAAGGAGAAGATAGAGGCTGGTGGAGGGAAAAAAAATAGAACCTTGGTTCCCTTTCAATGGAAGAGTTTGAGGCAGTTCAACACCGCCCTGCAATTTCATAGAACACGTTCAGAGCTGTGGAGCTTAAATTATGAAATAGTCCAACTCTCTCCCTTAGTAGGGGAGGAAACTGGGAACCAGAAAAAGACAGTGTCTGGCCCAAGCGAGTGGGGCAGAGCCAGGCCTAGATCTCAGTCAGGTTTCCTGACTCACAGCCTACTATAAAAGCTTAATACTTTTAGAGAGCTGTTTATCATTTTGTTATGCACTGCTGAGCTAGGATGATTGCCCAACCCAAGAAAGCAGTTATCTTTAAGTTTAAAAAAAAGAGAGAGAGAAAACAGATTCTAAAAACTATGAGAACAGTCACACAAATCATTCAGGAGATGATGACTAAAGAAAAGTTTTATATCACCGAAGCCTCTTAAAAAATCAATTAGATGACAAACAGGAGGTTAATAGGAGCTTTTGGCAGCAAGGAAGAAAAAAATGGCATTCTTTATATTTATATGTCACCACTGCAATTAAAAAAAAATATCAAACGACTAAAATTGGGATGCCAAAAGGCTGGAATTTGGATTTTCTGATCTGCCAACCATCACTTATGATGCACCTTGGGTGAATCGTAGTAACAAAAACGGAAACTGGAGAAAGAGGGGAGGTGGTCAGATGCTCAAAGGTCAACTGGAAGATAAATCCGGTGCCATCGGTGAAAACAAGGGGCAGAGGAACGAGTGGTAGCACACCAGCCTTGGCAATGGCCCTGCCGCCTGCTGGCCTAATGAGCAGGAAGAGGGCAGATCCCTTCCCATCTTCTTTGATCATCCCAAGAGTGACTGTCACATCCCCAGGGTGCCCCTGGGAGAGGGAGCTCAGAGCACAGGCTCCTGTGTCCAAATCCCAGCTCTGCCACATCAGCTGAGTGACATTGGCAAATTGCCTCAGTTTCCTAACTGCAAGATGAAGATAATAATATTGCCTGCCTGCCTCATGCACTTCTGATGAAGATTTTTCCAGTTCATGTGCTTAAGGCACTTAGAACAGGGCGTGGCATATGGAAATATTAAGACAGTGGTAGCTACAATTGTTGGCTATTGCCCAGTTCTGCTCCAAACAATAACCAGTTATAGTTCTTAAACTGGACTTTCATTAAAGTACACAAGGATACATCCCTAGCTAGATTGTACTCAGTGGTGAAACTGATCATAGAAAATGAATTAAAGGACTCTCTACATAAACCTATATCCAGTACTTATGGGTTGAATTGAGAGTCCTGACTCCTATCAGCAAAGACCAGTCATTCATCTTACCACGTCCTCCCAGTGGGTATGAGTGGGCCTCACCTTGCAGCCACTCGGCTGTGGATGTCTTTGTCACAGATAGGCACAGTCATTGCCCTCCTGGGGCTTACAGGCTAGCTTCAGGTAGAGACAAGTAAGCAGACAAGTAAGTTACAATGACAAGTCCTAAGGGCCACCGTGGGCTGGAGGGACTCAGGGAAGGCTTCTAGGAGTAGGTGACTGCTAAGCTGAAATTGAAAACAACAAATGGAATTAGCCAGCCCACAAATTTCTGTTCCTCTCTTTCTGGCTCTATGCTAGCCCACCGCCTTGCGTGTTATTTGGGCAGAAAAGAGCTGGCCGGGGACATTTCCTCCCTGCTCAGAGGAAATTTCACCAGGGGAAGGGGCCTGGGGGATTCCCCTGTCCCTTCATTGTTCAATCATTCTTTTTCTTCCCCTTCTAAAAGCAAAACAGCTGAATCTCATAGACTGAAACCAGAAAGTGGGCCCAGCACCAGTTTCTAACCCATGGCCATCCGCTTGACACCAGGCAATCTGACCTCATGGGGCCACCGACTGAGAAGCCTCAGTTCCCCTTCTGCCCACCATGTGGTCACCTGTGTCTCTTGCAGCCAATCGGCTCCCTGGCAGCCCTGCACCAGGCTGTCCCACATCCCCCACATGGGACCACAGATGTTGCCGTTCTATTTTAGTCTGTAGCACAAGGAAATGGAGGGGGACGAATGGGCCTCATGGGACAGTACCAGGACCTTGACTGCTTCTGCCCCTTGTCTCAAGATTTGGGTTAGAGTCCTCACAATACTTCATAGCACTTTACAGTTTATAAGGCTCTTGCTGTCTTGGGGACTGAAAAGCCAGGGGCTTTGAGAGGATGCAGTGAATGCCAAAGATCACACAGCTGGTAAGTGACGGAGATCTGGACTCACACCCAGCTCCCTCTGGCTTTGGCCCCCTGCGGTGGCCCATTTTAAAGGAAGAAACTTTAAATGCCGGTAGTTTTTAAAACAATAGATGCATGTTATGTATACACATATTCAATTTTAAAAGCAATTATATGTTTTCAAATCTTTAGGCATTGGGAGTGTAGAGATAGAAACAATAATGGAAAACTAGTAAAGAATGGTAGAGAAAGAGAAATTTTTAACATTCGCTTGATGCTTAAAGAGAGCTATACCTGCTCCCACGCACGGCACATCATTGACACTCAATAAATATTTGTTGAATGAGTAAATTCATTAAACATTTGCCACACATAGTAGCAGAACTAGTAGATAGATATTTTTGGCTGAGGCTTGACTATCAGTAATGATGACAACAGGAAAAACAGTCAACAGACTCATGAAGCAGCCAGGCGTGGTGGTGCTCCTGTAGTCCAGATACTAGGGAGGCTGAGGCAGGAGGATCGCTTGAGCCCAGGAGTTCGAGGCTGCAATGAGCCACACTACTGCACTCCAGCCTGGGCAACAGTGAGAATTACAAACTCATGAAGCAACTACTTCTGGTTTTATAGTTCGGTTCCAAAAACAATGTACTTATATTTCCCTGTATACTTTCATCTAATATAGTTCAAATTTGAAAGCATCAGTTATACTGGACCATCTAGTTGAAATATATGACCCAAGAAATCAAGTATTCTTACTAATTACAAGTGTGTTTTTATATACTAAAGGTCACTTTTCATTTTGTAATCAATGCAGAACTTGTTAAACAAAAATCATCTCCTTTATTTGAGATTTAAATGTAGGCTAACAAACATACTTATTATTTATTCTCCCTTGCTGTCTTTAGCTCTGATATGTATTAAAAACTATTGTGTGAATGGTATGTGTGGTGTATATAAACATATAGAGCTCATATATTCATTATAGAAATACAGGCAGAAGCACAGAGCGTATTTTTTTTATTCCTGGGATCTGTTATAGTAGCATATTCTCATATAGCTATTGAGATGAAATGCACATACCCTAAAATTTGTAAGCCTCTCAGTAGGGGAAAGCTCCAGAAACAGCAGGAAAAGTCACACCAGCTGCTGAAGAGGAAGCCGCCTGGGCCTCAAAACACACTGCAACTGGGCTAATGCCTGCCGATATTATGTCATTAATAAAAGTCTATCATCTGAACCTTACGCATCTGAATCTCATTTTTAAAATGTGCTTTTTTTTCAAAAAAATAAAATGTGCTTTTTATTTTTGTCCCCAGACTAATCTGCATATCCTATATCTTGTTTAATTCTGAGGGGAAAGGAGAGAAGAGATGGGTCCCTCCCCTACTAGCCCACAGGCCTGGAACTCTTAGCCATTTTGTCTGGTTAAGGAAGCAGGCATTAGAACCACCTAAGGAAAAAAGTGGAGTGTTCCAGATCATGACAAATGATAAAACTTTATGGGTTAAAAAAAAAAAAAATACAAAGAAACAGAAAAAAAATTTTAAAAAGCCTGATCAGACCAGGTTTTGATGTTTGCAGTTTACTTTTCTTTTATTGGCAGTTAAAGCTCAACTTCTATTTAGGAACATTTTGAAATTTGTCCCTGTAATGTTTTCAATTAGAAGCTTTCTTGCATGTGATGCATCAAGGGAAAAACAACACTTAGAGTTAGAACTAAGGTACTCCCAGAGACAAATATGATTAATGGCATAATCTTGTAGATTACAATAGTTAGAGGCAGTTCCTGCCATTCCCCGCTCTCCAAGGACGGGGACTACTCACTCTGATACAAACAGCTGCACATTCCTCAATACCATTATTATCCAACGCAAGGCCGCGTTCAGCATGTTAAAATTCCTCCAATATCCACATTTGGCAATTTCCTATTGTGCAACTTCAGTTTCAGAAGTTAGTGCTTCAAGTTCCATGTGATTACTGGATAGAGTTTACAAACGGAATTGATTTTCTCGAGCTGCATTAAAGGTTGCTCTGTGAGAAACCAAGCAAAGAGTGCCCCAACAAGCAAAACAGCTTCTATGTGGCACGGTGAAGACATAAAGGGCAGTCCTGTCATCTGCCAGTCTGTCCCCCAGAGTCCCCCTGAGGGGCAGGTGAATGTTTTTGTTCCTGGTTTGCAGGGAAAGAACAGCCACAGAGAAGTTAAGAGACAAGCCCAGGGCTTAGCTGAACTGCTGGTGGAGTTCGGATTAAGGATGCCGGCTTCCCTGTCTCTGAGTGCCAGGCTCGGCCCACCAGGCAAGCCAGCTGCTTCTAAGGCAATTGCTCAGCTCCACCAGGAGGAAAATATAAATTCTCCTCTGTCTCCACAGTCAATGGAAGCTATAATGGCGTTGGTCGAAATCTGATTGTAACCTTTTCTTTTTTTCCTATTGCAGAGATAAAGAAAGCCTTTGAAGAATCCTTGGTATAGCTCCGGACAGACAAAATTCCCCCTTACATATGCCCCACTCAATTTCCCATGTTAGCTTCTTTTCCTCCCTACTAACATTTTGGAGATACGCCAACTGATCTGCACTTTCTCAACTCTAAGCAAAGGCATCTCTTTGGTTAATATGTTGGATCCTCCGATGTTTTCGCTATTTGCCCAGGAGTTGTTACCCATGACATTCCTCGACAAATTGTCTCAGATGACCAAGACAGAAAGTTCATTCTAAGGAAAATCGTAACCCAAAGAAAGTTTTTCCTCGGTGCCGGCTCCTTCCTGGTTGCACCACTTCCGTCCCAAAAGCTGGAGAGAACCCTCCCCACGAGAAAGTCTGCATCTTGGGTCACTTTTTCTAGTAAAAATCAGAAAAATGTGAAACTGTTCATTTTAAGCTATAAATAACTGATGACAGCTTATAGTGCTCCTAGGCATTGGAGGATTGCAAGACCCAAAGCTTGAAACTCTAGAGATGTTGCTCCGAGGAGACTTCTGGTGTAACAGGTGGAGGGAGATTTGAATGGGGCGGGATACAGGGAGTCCTTGTAGTCCCTGAAATCCTCCCATATGCCAGGGGCTCCTAAACTTTAATGTGTATTGGTGTCGCCTGGAGATCTTATTAAAACAAATGGCTGGCCCCACCCCAGAGTTTCTGATTCAGTAGGTGTGGGGTGGGGTCTAGGAATTTGCATATTTAACAACCTCTTGGATGATGCCTCTGATTTCAGCACTAAAGGATCCATGGGCACAGGAAGACAGTCCCAACAGGAGCTATTCATGATGCCCAGAATCAAATAAATGAAACTTGTAAAGAAAGCTGTAGTACCCCAACCTTGGAAGGTGATGACCGTAAGTGATGCTGAGTGGGTAGAATGAGGATTTGGGCTAAGTGGCCTTGCTTTGCAATTCTTTCTGGCCCAGGCCATTCAGAAAAGGAGACTTCTGAGTTGGGGGCACTTTATCAAGGACACCTTTTCAGAGTGTTTAGATTTGAGGATTGTTAGCCAGCACTCTAATAGACCTCAGCTGTCACAATGGTACACAAAGAGATGTCGCTCAGTACCCAGGGACCAACCATCAGGGGTTTTAAGATCAATACCCACACCTTGAACTACACTTGAAAGCAAATTAAAAGCCAGTACGGACTGCACAGTGTACAAGGCAAGGTGTGAGCAATGATTTGCAAAATTTTTTTAATTAGAGTCAATAGGAAATGTCTCTTGCTTTTTTTCTTCCAGTCTACCTAGCATGCTAGTGATTTTATTTTTCTTTTAGATATTGCAGATGTTGTTTAGGGGAATGGTGCCACACTGACAATCTAAAAACCTGAACTTTTAGAAATGTATACAAATTGGAACCCATTACCACATAGAAAATATGTGATTTGACTTACATACCCACAAAACCTAAATAGAGAAAATAGTTACTAAAATACAACTGGTCTTTGACATGGATGTTAGTGATGTTGCTCAGCATCCATATTATAAGGGGGTATGAGAGAGAGAGAGAGAAACAAAGAAACGGAGTGCCAATAAATACACAAATTGCCTCTTTATGTCTCCACTTGTAAAAAAATAAAGAACATATTGTTTCCATTGTGTTACAGTGAAAAAAACGAAGATGAAATATGAGCTATACTTTCAATGTCTAGAGTATGTCCTTGGTACAGAATACATCCAAATTAATTTTTGTCTCCATGGAGTTGGAGAACACACCATAGGTTTTTCAGATTTGGAAGAACATAGCTTCTCTTGGCTCGTCTCTCTTTAACAGAAAACTTCCTAAAGGAACGTGGAAGTCAGGCTTGGCTATAACTTCTATTTAAATACACATGTGGACTTTTGAATGAATATAAACATCTTCACTACATTGTCAAAGGAAAAGAAGCCAAACTGTGTAAAATAATTTAAACTGTAACCCAGCCACAGTGAGTCCACTTGCTCTGTATTACATATCTCACTCTTTTTCTCGCCTTTTTTTTTTCTTTTTGAGATAGGATTTCACTCTGTCACCCAGGCTGGAGTGCAGTAGTGCAATCATAGCTCACTGTAACCTCGAACTCCTGGGCTCAAGCAATCTGTCTTAGCCTCCCAAGTAGCTAGGACTATAGGTAGGCACCACTATGGCTGGCTAAATTTTTAAATTTTTTGTAGAGATGTGGGGTCTTGCTTTGTTGCCCAGGCTGGTCTTGAACTCTGAGTCTCAAGTGATCCTCCCACCTCAGCCTCCCCAAAGTACTGAGATTATAGCTGTGAGCCACCAGCTTTTATTTTGTTTTGTTTTTAACTAGCCACTACACTATAAAGATCTTTGCATGTCATTAGTGTCAACAGAAAAGAAGCCAAACTGTAAAATAGTTTAAAGAGGTTTATTCTGAGCCAATTTGAGGACCAAGATCTGGAGTCACACCCAAGAAGCCTTGAGCGAGTGGACTTGCTGTGGCTGGGTTACAGTTTGGTTTTATACATTTCAGGGAGACAGGGGTTACAAGTAAAGTCACAAATCAATACATGGAAGGCATACATTGGTTTGGCCTGAAAAGGTGGGGCATCACAAAGCAGGAGGGCTTACAGATTATAGGCAGGTTTAAAAACTCTTTGATTTGCAATTGGTTAAAGAAATGAAGCTTTGTCTAAAGGCTTGGGATGTTTTAAGTAAGATAAGGAAGAATGTTAATCAGAGACAAGCCACTGGCCATATACTCAGACTCAAGTGATCCGTTACATAAATTGAGGACCTGCAGGTTGGTCTTGCATAGCTTCAAGCCTGTTAACAGTTACAAAGGATACTTACAAGAAGGGAGCGGGCATGATGAGACATGTCTGACCTGCCTTCTCATGGCCAGTAACTCAGTTTTAGGGTATCCCCTTGGCCAAGAGGGGGTCCATTCAGTCAGTTGGCAGGAGCTTAAGATTTTATTTTACTTCACAACATTTTGTTTTCCTCTTTTATTCTAGCTACTTCCAGTGTGGTTTCAGGCTTCTCAGTGCCAAGTTGTGGGCAATTATTTGCTAAGTAAGTTAAAAGGCCTTTAGGTTAAGCAGTAATTGAGATTAGAATAGTCTATGGTGGTTTCCCAATACAACCCTGGAGAAGGAAAGACAATACATCACTTCTATAAACATTGGCTTCTCTGTTTCCAGAACTCTAGTGCATTTTGGGTGCCTCAAACCATGAATATCCCAGAACTATGAAAATTGGGTGGAAAATTAGATCAATTCCTTTTTTATATATTGTTCATATTTTGGAAAACGAGTAACTTCCCTTTTCTAAGATGCAAAGTATGTAAAAGTGAGACATTAATGTTTGGGGTTAAAATGTTTACGTTTCCTGAGCCTATTTAGATGTACAAATAAGAGTCATAATCACCACCACAAATTCATTCTTTTAAAAATCCTTAAATGAAAACTTCTCTTCCTCGTCTACTTCCCTAATCTAATATTCATTTCTTTTCAGAGAGGTGGGAGACCAGGAATTACAAAGACTTAAAAATTCTAGTCTCAAAAAAAAAAAAAAAAGAAATTCTAGTCTCCCAGAAACGGTCATGCAGTGGTTTAATATCATTCAGGAAATTGAACCCATTTAACCAAACGATGAATTGAGGACCACTGCATGCCCCAAGACTGTGTTAAGTACTACAGGAAATTCAAAGCTATTTAAAGAGGCAAAATTAACACAAATGCAAAGATTGGAGAATGGTGTGAGATGGTATTTGGTTATGTACTACTTTGTGAGATGCTATTATAAGGGAGAAAATTAGAGTTTAATCTTATAAAAATTCAAGATTTTGTGTTAGAATTCTGATTCAGAATTCTTCTCTTTTACTTGGCTGAGAACAAATGGAAAACAAACAGCATCACAGGATGGAAAGGGGATAGGTGAACGTGACAGAATTCCTTAATTTCTATAAGCCTCAGTATTTTGACCCATAATGTAGAGATCAGAATACCCACTTCATGGCGTAGTGAGGATTAAAGAACCTGGCTGAAACTCACAGTATGTAGCTCATCACAGAAAAACAGAGGAAGCAGTATCTGTTGCCATTATTATAACACCATCCAGTCCTTCTTATCACTTGGCCTCATTTGCTTTGGATAAAGAATATTTTACCTCTCCAGCCACTGCTGTGGGTATCCAGTGTGAGTCTGACTTTCTCCAGACTTTCCATTTTGAACACACATTTAATTTTTAAAGGAAGAATAACCTCTTACAGTTCAATGGGCTGCCTGAATTTTCAAGGTGTTCATATGCCTCCTCCCATTTCATTGTTATCAAACCTGGTGAGAGAAACCCAAGTGCAACATAAAAACAAGAAGGCTCAGAGAGGTTTTATAACTTGCCTGAGGTCACACCGTGAGACTTTAACAGAACCTGTATAAAAAAAAACCAGTTCTTCTCACCCTCAGTTTTGTGTGAATTCCCCCAAAATGTTGCACCTAGAGCTTATTGCAGTATTTCACTACTTTGCCTGAAAACCCTTAAGATCATAGCCTAATGTTGCATGGAACATAGTGAACTAGCTGGCATTCATTCATTTATTCCCTCAATAAATATTTACTGAGTGCTAACTATGTGCTAAGCACTCTTTTAGGCACTAAAAACAACAGTAAACAAAAGAGATGATAATTTCTATCCTCGTGTTCACATTCTACCGGGGAAGTCAGACAATAAACAAATAGGCAAAATATGTGGGTTCTTAGATATTGATGGGGGGCAAAGAAGATGGGTGGAAAGTACTCCCCTTTCCATTGGGAGGGAATCGGTGGTGGTGTTGGTTGAGCTCGTGGTGGGAAGAGGGGTGCTACAATTTTAGATGGGGTGGCCAGGAAGATGGCAGGGAGAAGGTGACACTGGGTCAAGACTGTGGCAGCAGAGGGAGAGAGGCTTTGAGCTGTCTGGGAGCAGCAGCAGCAAGCTCAAAGGCCCAGGCTTGGCACTGAACCTGGGCTGATGGAGAAACGGCAGGTCAACCTCGGTAACTACCATGTTTCCCCGAAAATAAGACCTACCCATAAAATGAGCCCTAGCAGGATTTCTAAGCATTTGCGCAATATAAGCCCTACCCTGAAAATAAGACCTAGTGATGGGCGTGGCTACGCAGTGCATCTGCACAACCCATGCATTTCGACACGGAGGGGTAATGAAGACTAGCAGCCCTTCTCATCTGCCCCCTCGTGACAGCTACTATCCCAGAGGTGACCGG
>VBSM01003157.1:38892772-38909237 GCA_008086735.1 Cheirogaleus medius
TTGAGGAAAAATAAATATAAGACCCTGTCTTATTTTCGGGAAAACACGGTAGCCGGGTGAGCCGAGTGACTTGAAGAAAGGAACAGGAGACAAAGTCGGAGGAGTAGGGGGTGGGGCCAAGAGCCAGATCAAGTGGGGCCTTGTGGAATCATTGTAAGAACTTTGCTTTCACCCTGAGTAAACTGCAGAGCCACCGCAGGGCTTGGAGCGTGGAATGTTAAATGACTTTAACAGCTGCTCCCTTGAGCATAGACTCCACGGGGCGGGGCAGGGTGGGAGCAGGGAGACGGTGAAAAGGCCCATGCAATAACCCAGGCGCTGGATGGTGGTGAGTTGTACCCTTGCCTCGTGCCTATTCCATGATGAACCACGGATAATTCAGACAGGGTGTTAATGAAGTCAAGGCCAAGGAATCTTGTGAGTATCCTTTGGGCCTGTGAGTGGTCTGGAAGCCAAGCTGAGCTTCCAGACCTTTGGAAGTCCTCAGCTGCCTCCTACATTTCAATACTCCTAAAGCAAGTCATTTGGAAGACTGCTCAGGCTAAAACACCATGGCCCTTTGCTTTGCGCTGTGCCAGCATCAACTCCAGGCTGAAATACTGGCTTTCTGTACTGATCAGAAGGTTGAGATTGATAGCAATACCCATCTGCAAGTTTTTTCAGTAGAGAAATGAGTGAATACTTACCAACGGGACTTGTTTAGTAGAGCTAATCTTTCAAAACACTGTAGGGGGCAGTTACTACATTCAGTCCTTGGTAGTAAAATAATAAGAACTATTGCAAGAGATGATGGCAACAGATCATATTCCACTCTCACCAGGCATCTGCATTCTTGATTCCCTGGAGGGGCAGGGAAGACGTGTGCAGGGCCTCACAAAACATTTCTCTATGCTTCCAGTGCACACCCTCTGGGAAGGAGACAGGGTGCCGGACGGACAGTGAGCTGCCAGCCCGAAAAAGTCACTCTGAGACTTAGTTTTCTCATCTGTGGAATGATCATCCTGGCTCTAAGCATCTGTGACACTGTGGGTGGGTTTCGTCTATGGAGAATAGAGGAGAAATTAAATCATTTAACATCTGGTCAGGAATCCAGGTAAACAGCCCAGCACTTAACTCTTTTGCACACCTAGAAAATGCAGTCAATCCTTTTATTATTGGCATTAGAAGGAAGTAGTAAATCCATCTTACAGGATAACTATATGGTATTTTACCAAACTCTGAGTTTAGAAAGATGTTATAAACCCCGGCATTTGTTGAACATATTTGGACAGGTTACATCAAGCCACACCCGCTGATATATACATTAGGGTCAGACACCATAACTCAAGGTCTTGGGTGGCCTTAAGTCATATCTCAGCTGCAGTCCTTTTTCTAAGAGCAAAAAGTATGTGGAAATACTTTGTTTTGTTTTTATCAATCTCTGGAGCTCACGTGATATACTTCAAGAGCCAGCCATACTCTGGGGCTTATCGTCTTGGCAGAAAAAGCAACTGTTAGGAGGTCAAACAAGGGCCCACGTCCTCGCCTACAAGCCAACTGAGACCTTCCATTCCCAGCCTTAGTTTAGCCTTACAGCTTTGTTCCCTAATAAAAGGCAACGCATTAGGAAGATTGTCACCTAAGTTGCTCTCAGATTTGCTTTTTGAAGGATTGAGTTGAGATCAGCTTTTGATTAGAAGAGGAGGGCCAAGTAGAACTTGTGCCCTTGGGAAGGAAGAGCTGTTTCCCTGGAATGGGGTGCATCCGGGAACCAGAGTCTAGAAGCACCAAAGCCAGATGGTCCCTTCTTACCAGTTCTTCCAGGGCAGAGTCCCACAGAACAGCACAACCACCCCAATTCCCCTGTGTGGCTTCTTTAAGAACCTTATCTTCCTTGGTTTAAGTAAACTCAAATGTTTTATTTGTATTTACCTAAGCACACATTCTCAACTCTTGTTGTCTTCTTGGTTGTTTTATGATCGTCATCAGAATGTAGAATCAAGGAGCTGAGAATCTTGGAGGTGGCTTAGTCCTAGTTTCTACCCCAAATGGAGACTCTCTGTAGGATATTCCCCCGACTAAGGGCCACTCTTGGAGTTTGAACCTTTCCTGTTAACAAGGACTCTGGCACTTCATAAAGCACTGTGTTAAATAATGGACTGTTTTATTTTTAGGAAGTTCTTTTCTGTGTAATGAAATCAAATTCTACCCTTCTAAACTCCAATCTATCACTTCTAGTCTCCCACAATTACTTTGATTAATGGATCTCAAAGTCTAAATTCAAACATTCTCCCCCGATCATCGAAGTCGTCTGCTTTATTGTTCCTTTCGCTGGTCTAGTGAAAAGTCCTATCAAGTCTTGGTGACTGTACATTTGATAATCCCATGCCTACTTCAAAAGGATAGGAAAGCTGGGGTATCCTAAGCTAAAGTTTGCAGAGCAGACGTTAGCACAATTCTGATACTGCACTCAGCATACGATATTCTCCCTGTAGATGCTCTCAATGCGTAATAGATTCAATTCCCAGCATTTAATAACTGATCACATTTTCTAAGAGTTTATAACATAATACTTAAAATTGGTCCATAATGAATATTTTGACACAAAACCCCAAAGGAAATAGCTTCCTATCCAAATTAACTACAAAAACCAGGAAAAACTTTAAAAGTTTCTGTGCTAGACTGTACGACAGACTGCCAGCTGTATTTAACTGGGCTCTTCATGACATCTAGTGGTGCAATCTGGAAGAGTTTCCAACACACTAAAAGGTATTGAAGGTTGGGGTGGGGGATCTTAATCCTATTTGATATTTGCTCTTTGAATATTTATTTTGTCAAATTGTAAATTGAAATCATTTTTCAACCCATTATAATTATCTACTCCTCTTTATTTTAGGTGTCTTTGTTGCTTCATACCTTTTAAATCTGGGCTTACTTTGAAATCAACCACATCTATTTTTTCACAGATGTCAGAAAGAAACACCATCGGCCTTTAGAAAAAAAATAACATTTTGGATAAGCATAAATAACTGTATTTTGATCTGGAAGCATACTACAAAAGCGTTCTGCATAAATGCATTCATCTTCAAGTGTGGTTTTAAAATTTTCGATTCCCGTGAAATCCGAGTCATTTATAGTTAACCTTGAATGTATTGTTATTCACAATTAGAAGTAGATAAATTTCACAGGCAGAGAAGCTGACAAGTCTTTAAGACTTCACACTTAGTTTTGCAGGAAGAGCTGAAGTTAATTAGAAGTGATTATACATACATTGCCTGTGTGTGTGTATTTGTGTTGTTGCACACAGACACCACTAAGGCCTTGGGAAGGTTGCTTTTTTTTTTATGTTTTAAAAATAAACATAATCTCCTTCCCATGTGTTGCTATAAGCCCAGTAAATCTAGGAAGCTCAGCAGGGTTGAACAAGGTCATTTCTTGTCAGGACTCCAAGGGGGAGCAGGAAGCAACCCTGTGCATCAGATGCTGGCATCCTAATCCCTGCTCAGCACGAGCTTCCCAGGCATGTGGGACGGGTCGTGCCAGCGCGACACACTGGCAGACCGAGGCTCTGACGCGAGCCGCGTTCGGTATCAGCATTGCGGCTGTCTACCTACGGTGCCCCTGTAAAACGAAAATACATCCTCACCCCGCGATAGAGGCAGAATTCCAACAATTCCAAGCTTGCTCACTTGTTCTACTAAACAGGAAAGGAGTCAAGAAAAGATACATCTAATCATTACCTCAAAATCAAGGAGGCTTTATTGATTTGTTTTGGGTTTTTGTTGAATTTAAATACATATTAAATGAATATATAAAAACAAACGTAAATATAAATTATGTTGTTGAATTTAATATATATTTTAAACAAATGGATAAGTATATAAAGTCAACAAAACCCAAAACAAATGGAGAGTTACATATATATGTATATATATATACACACACACACACCTATATATATAGTGCTATAGAGAAGAAACAGAACATACTCTAAAAGGCATTATAAACAAGAAGGTAGACAATCATCTCCAGAAGGATCATGAGAAACAGGAAGTGGTGGTTCCCTGTGGGACAGACCCGGAGAGTAGGGAATAGGGGCAGTGATATGGAGGTAAGGAAATTACTTTTCTCTGTACACTCAGACTCTTTGAAAACTACCTGTGTTACCTAGGAAGAACTGTATTCTCATTTTAAGAACTATAAATAATTTTGCTTAAAAGAAGTTGCCATCTCCTTGCTGTGAAGCTCAGAGAATTGGGATGGATTTGGCAGGATAAATGCCCCCAAAAGTACATTTAGCATAACACATTCAAGCATCAGAAAATCAAAGATAAAGAAAAATATCTCGAAGGAAATCAGAGGGGAAAAACATACCATACCTCACAGAAGAGCAAAGATAAGAATTACATTTGACTTCTCTTCAGAAACCATGCAAGCACAAAGACAATGAAATGGAATATTTGAAGTGTTGAGAGAAAAAAACCACCAACCTAAAATTCTATACCCTGTGAAATTATCCTCCAAAAGTGAAGGATAAATGAAGACTTTCTCAGACTAACAAAATCCAAGGGAATTTGCTGCCAGTAGACCTGCTTTTTGAGAAATGTTAAAAGAAGTTCCTCAGATTAAAAGAAATTGATACAGGTCAGAAGCTCGAATATAAATAAAGAAAGAGATTGAAGAAGAAGTAAATGAAGGTAAAATAAAAACTTTTAATTTTATTATTAATTGATCTAACAGATAATAGTTTGCTCAAGATAGTAATACCAACAATATATTTTATTATATATATGCACATACTTATGTATGCTTATGTGTAAGTGAAATGAATAACAAAAATTATACATGGAATCAGAAGATCAATTAGGATTATTTTGTTATTATAAGGTATTTGCACTATGTGTGAAGCAGTATGGTGTTAATTGAAAATAGACTTAGATTAGTTGTAAATGTATATTGCAAACTCTAGAGGAACAAGTAAAAAAAAGTTTTTAAATAGTATAATTGATATGCTAAAAAAAGAGAGAAAGTGGAATAATATAAAATGCTCAATTAAAACTACAAAAGGGAAAAAACGTATGGAAGACAAAAATAGGAACAAAGGACAGTAAATAAAAAGGGCAGTAAATAAAAAAAAGTAATAAATATATAAGTATAAATCCAAATATATTAATAATCACTTTAAACATCAATGGTCTAAATATACTAATTAAAAGACAGAGAATATCAGAGTAGATCAAAAAACAAGACCCAACTATTAATATATGCTATCTATAAGAAACCCATTTTAAATATAAAGATATATATAGATCAAAAGTAAAGTGATGAAGAAAACTATTCCATGCTAACGCTAATTGAAAGAAAGCAGAGTAACTATATTAATTTCAGACTAAGAAGACTTTGGAGCAAGAAATGTTATCTGGGATAAAGAGAAGCATTTACATAATGATACAGGGGTCAGTACCCCAAGAAAACATAACATTCCTTAATGTGTATCCACCTAACAACAGAGCATCAAAATACATGAGGCAAAAACTGATACAACTGCAAGGAGAAATAGAAGAATCCACTATTACAACTGGAGACATTAACACCCCTTTATTAGAAATGGACAGATCCATCAGGCAAAAATTCAGTAAGGACATTGTTGAACTTGGCAGAACTATTGATCAACTGGATATAATTGACATCTATAGACTACTTCATCCAACAACAGCAGATTACACATTCTTCTCAAGCTTACATGGAACATTCACCAAGATTGACCACAATCTGTACCATAAAAACACACCTTAACCATTTTAAAAGAATAGAAATCAGACCATGTCTGCCCTAAGACTACAATGGAATTAAAGTAGAAATCAATAAGAAAAAGATAGTTTTTAAACCACCAAATCCCTAAAGATTAAAAAAGAATAAAAACAAAGCTTACCTTATACTACATCCAAAAATTAACTCAGAATGGACAATGACCTAAATGTAAGAACGAAAAGTATAAAACTATTAGAAGAAAACACAGAAGTAAATCTTCATGAGCTTGTGTTTCACAACAGATTCTAAGATTTGGCACCAAAAGCATGAGCAAAGAAAAAAATTAGATAAATTGGATTTAGACTAAATTAAAAATGTCTATACTTCAAAGGGTACTAGCAAGAAAGTGAAAAGGCAACCCACATTTTGGGAGAAATTATTTGCAAATCATATCTTGGATAAAGGATTGTATCCAAAATATATAAAGAATTCTTACAACTCAAAAACAAAAAGACACATACAATTTTTAAAACAGGCAAAGGATCTGAATAGACATTTATTCAAGAAAGATATACAAATGCCTAATAAGCACATGAAAAGATGCTAGACAGCATTAGTCATCATAAAATGCAAATCAAAACCATAAAGTGATATCACTTCACACCAACTAGCATAGCTAGAATTAAAAAGTCATATAACAACAAGTGTTGTAGAGGATGTGGAGAAACTGAAACCCTCATTCACTGCTGGTGAGAATGTAACATGGTGCAGCCACATAGGAAAACAGTCTAGCAGTTCCTCAAATGTTTAAACATACAATTACCGTACACCAGTAATTCCACTCCTAGGTCTATATTCAAGAGAAATAAAAATATACGTCCACACAAAAACTTGTACTTGAATGTTTATATTAATAACAACATTATTCATAATAGCCAAAGATGGAAACAATCCAAATGGCCATCAGCTGATGAATTAATGAATAAAATGTAGCATATCCATACAGTAAAGCATTTTGCAGCCATATAAAGGAGTGAAGTACTGATTAATGCAACAAAACAGGTGCACCTTGAAAACATGCTAAGTGAAAGAAGCCAGTCACAAAGACTGCATACCCTATGATTCCATTTATATATGTTCAGTTAGGGAAACCTTACAAACAGAAAGTAAATTCGTGATTTTGCAGGATTGGGGGTAATGGAGGGACAGGAGGTTAATAAGGTAAAGGGCTCGGTTTTCTTTCCAAGGTGATGACAATATTCTAAAATTGTCTATGATGATGCCTGCACAGCTCTGTGCCTATACTAAAGATCATCAAAGTGTACAATTTAAATGGGTGAATTATATGGTGTGTGAATTATATGTCAATAAAGCTGGAGGTTTTTTAAAGTATCTTGGAAAGTTTCTCCTATCCTAATCTCTTCTATCACTAAGCAATATCTATCTTTCTTATTGGAACATTTATATTTTCCTGTAATATTTTAAAACTTTATTTTTCATGAACATACATTTTTATCAACCTAAATGACGGTTAAAATATATAGGGGATAAAATATAGGGACCTGGCTTTAGACTCACAATTGTTTTTTACTATGAACTAAACAATCTTAGACACTGTCTATACACAAAATCACCTTTATTGGAGACTTCTACTTCCTGTAATGGCAGTAATTCAGATTAACTATCCACTGGTGACAACCAAAAATGCTAGACAAAATTTTAAAAATCTTTTTGTAACCATCAAACAGGGTAATCAAAATCCAAAAAGCCAATGTGCCCTGAGGTCATTTGCCAATCCTGGGGGCAAACTGTGTAAGTGAGCTGTATTTTTGCACCCTCTTGGAGAAGCAGCTCTGAAGCTTGGAGCTCATGAAGGGTAGGAACAATAAAAAACTGTCCCTAAACCTGAATAGGAACAACAAAAGACATGGTCTTTGGGGAGGGAGGAGAAAGAAGACATAAAATAAATGTAAACCTTCCTTAGACAAAAGAAAACTGATATACTACATTAAAAACACACAAACTACATTAAGTCAAAAAACATGATTAGAAATAAAATAAGGTTCAACTTAACAAAAAGATATAGCAAGTCTAAATCTGTATATACCTAATATTAATAATGTGTTATCAAAATTAGAAATAAAAAGCTAGAGAACTTCAAGGAGAGACCAACACACAAACTTGATCTAATAGACATATAAGCTGTATCCAACGATTGAGGGAAACACATCCTTTTTAACTACTATATATTTTCAAAAACCACATTTACACATTTATAAAAATGTATTACATACAGGGCCATAAATCAAGTTCCAACAGATTTCAGCAGTTAAATCATATAGAAATGTTTTCTGACTCCAATGTAATTAACCTAGAACTCAAAAACAGACATACCTAGAAAATACCCATCTCTTTGGAAATTAACACATAAACTGCCATGTGAGTTATATTTAACTCACACTAGTTTTGTGCCCAGGGCCTCATGAAGCACAAGTAACTCACATGTCTCTTTATCTTGGGAGCCTCATGGTGCTGAGGCAACTCACACTGCCATGCTATAACATACATGTTACGTGATGTGTGGTCCCTGGGCAAAACCCTGCAGGTGGTTCATGAAAATCTTACTTGTCGATGTTCTTATTGTTACAATTAATATTGGCAATTTAATTGCATGTAACTCATGCACAGAAAACAATAAAAAATAGAAATTTTTCATTACATTAGAAAGGATTGTTTTGTTTTCGAAGTTTTTATTCTATTTTCGTAATAAAACACCATGGCCCCAAGGAAAAAAATTTTTTTTATTGTAGTAGTCAAGTGTGTTAATAGATATACTTCTAAATAGCTAATGAGACAAAGAAAAAATTAGAAAACATTTTGTCTAAATAAGAACACACCTAGCATGATGTAGTTTAACCAGTTCCTAGAGGTAAATGTATAGTATTAAAGAATACATTTAAATTAACGAGGTAAGTCTCCACTACAAGAAGTAGGAAAAAAAAAGAATAAGCTATTAATGCATGCAACAACACAGATTAGGAATCTAAAAAATAATTAGGTTGAATAAAAGATGTAAGAAAAAAGGAGTTCATACTGTATAATTTCATTTATATAAAATTCTAAAAAATGAAAACTACTTTATAGTGACAGAAAGCTGATCAGTGGGTGGCTGAGAGGGAGAGTAGCAAGGATTCTGTTGGGAAATATTGGGTGTGATGGATAGTTCACTCTCTTCATTTTCATCATGGTTTCACAAGGCATATAGAGAGTCTAAAACATATCAAATTGCATATTAACTTTAATTAATTAATTGTGTAAATTATACCCAAGTAGTTATTTAAAAGACCATTAAAAGGGACAAAAACATGAATAAAAATGAAAAGAAACAACAATCCATAGAAATAGACTCACAAGGACTCCAGGTAATTGAATCTTCACACACAAATTTTATAATAGCTGTATTTATAACTGCTTTATCCAGCTATGAAAAAGTAATTTCTGGCAAGCCAATACTCCCATGCAGATAACCAGAAAACTAGATAAAATGTGATGGCATCCACTTGGAGAGCTCTTGAGGCCACCAAAACTGGAGGAGCTAATTTCACAAAGGGAAGGAACTGTTGAAAGGTGAGTCAGCATTCTGCAGATACATTTTCTCTCACTGCATAAGGCTGAGAGCTAGACAAAGGTTCCAGGCAAATGGCCACTACTGGGAAGCAGAGAAACCAGAGTGCTTTTGGCCATCTCCCAGAACTAGACAGTCAAAAATTGGAGAGTTGAGAATACAGGATCCCAGTGAGAAGAGAGAGGCAGGGAACAGATCATGACACATGGCTGATTTTTTCCTCAAGACATTCGCCAAATTATGAAGCTATGTTAGACAAGAGGTCAGAAATGAAGAAAACTCTGAAAAGCAGAGTTGTAATCAGTCTCATAGTGTCAAGGAGAGAAGAACTGAAGTTCAGTCTTCCAGGGAAGGGGCCTCAGTACATGCATTAGGCTGCCTGGACGCCGCGTAGTTTCCCATTGGGTAAGGTAATCTGCCCCACCCCCGCCCCATCTACTTCGCAGGCAGTGTAAACCCACTCTGTGGGAAGATTGTATTGCCCAGAGCCTTTACAACTTTTCATACACAATGTCTGGCATGCACTAGATATTAAATATTAATAAACTATATCAGGTATACCAAGAGATAGGACCAAATGGCCAAAATCCAAAAGAAGAAAAATAGGCAGTAGAAACAAACCTACAAGTGATTCAGACATTGGAGTTAGCAGAAAATGACTTTAAAATAATATAATTGCTATGTTGAAATAGACATGGAGTTTTTTAATTATATAAAAAGATGGAGAATATCGTCAGAGAATTGGAATCTATCGAAAAGAATCCAATAAAAATTCTAGCAACAAAAATATAAATATTGAAATTAAGAATGTGATAAATATGTTTAACAGAAGATAAGAACACCAGCAGAAAGGAAAAGAGAACTGAAAGATGTGTCAATGGAAAATATGTAGACTGCAATGCAAAAAGTAAAAGGATAGAAAATATAGAAGAAACAGACACAGAGAAAAGGACAGGGATGCATATAATTGGAATTCAAGAAGAAAAGGAGAGAGAAAATGGAACAGAAAATGGGCAAATAATTTTTCACAACTGTTAAAAGACAATAAGTAAAAATTATAATACTATATTGTGGGGCTTATAACATGTAAATTATAATATAATGTGACAACATTAGCACAAATTATGGAGGCTAAACATAACTGTAATGTTGCAAGTTTCCTATATTTTATGTAAAGTAGCATAATATGCTAAATCTAAGTGATGTATTAAAGATACATAATGCATTCCACAGAGCAACCATTAAAAAAAGAGAAATTTCAATGGAATTATGAAAATTTTTGATAAGCACTTAAGGACACAAGTAGAAAAGAACAGGAAAACTAAACACAGATGGGACGACTAGAAAACAAATAGCAAAATGATAGGCGTAAATAAATCCTATCAATAATTACTCTAAATGCAAATAGAATAATTCCGATTAAAAAGCAGAGATTGTCACACTGGGTTAAAAAAAAAAGACCCACCTAAATGCTTTCCACAAGAAAAATATTGTAAATACAAAGACACAGATATATTGAAAGTAAAGAAATGGAAAGCCAGGCGTGGTGGCACACACCTGTAGTCCCAACTACTCCCGAAGCTGAGGCAGGAGCATAGAGAGACATTGACTCTTAAAAAAAAAAAATCCCAAATTAACTTCCAACAAAATAAACTTCAAGATACTGAGTATTACCATAGATATAAAGAGACATGATTAAAGGATCAATTCATCAGAAAGACATAAGGTATATGTGCTTAAGCCAAATGTATTATGCAATCATAGTTGGAGTTATAACACTAATCTCACAATTTGAAAGAATAACAAACAAAAAGTAAGGGTGTAGATCATCTGAGCAACATCATCAACCACCTTGATCCCACTTGATCTCACTGATATTTATGAAAACAATAAACTCAACAAGTATAGAATATACATTCTTTTGAAGTGCACACGCAACATTCATCAAGATAGGCTATTATGCTGGGACATAAAACAAGTCTCAAAAATTTCCAAAAGATTGAAATCTTAACATATATTCTCTTACAGAAATGGAATTAAATTAAAAATCAACAAAAATATACTAGAAGGTATATAAGGATAGTTCAGTGAGGATAGCAAAAGTTCTAGTTCATCTCAAAAATCATTTTGAATTCTATCATTCCAATATTCAGTGAAAGGTTATAAAAAATTAGAAAAGGACTTAACTTGAAGAAGTTTACACACAACTATATTCTGAAGGTGTGGCCAGTTTCAGGCAGCCAGGGAACAACAACAGAACATTGGACATGTCCGTAGCAATCCAAGCTAGATCCCAAGACCAGAAGTTCATTAAAGAGACAATCTCTGCCAGACAGCAAATTATCAGTCCAACATATATTGACTTAATATAAAAACTATCGTCAATCTTACCTTTTTTTGTTAAGGGTGTGTGTGTGTGTGTGTGTGTCTGTCTGTCTGTCTGTCTAGCTTCAGTGCTGGATTTGAAAGTTGACCAAAAACCAGAGGCTATGGATAAAGCATTTCTCTAACGAAAAAAAATCTTTTTTGGTTTTTTTGAGACAGGATGCAGTGGCATAATCATAGCTCACTGCAGCCTCGAATTCCTGGGCTCGAGTGATCCTCTTGCCTCAGACTCCTGAGTAGCGGGAACTACAAGCATGCACTACAACATTCGGCTGATTTTTTAATTTTTTGTAGAGACAGGGTCTCACTGTGTTGTCCAGGTTGGTCTCCAGTTCCTGGCCTCATGCAATTCTCCCAAAGAATCCTCCCACAAGCCTGCCAAAGTGCTGAGATTACAGACGTGAGCCACTGCACTTAGCACCCGCCCCCAAAAAAACTTTTTAGAAAGTACTCAATCACTTCATTTTAAGTTATATGGCAATTTAGAATCTGTTGTGATAAAGCTCAAGACTGATACTTTTCTTTATGCCATTAGATTGAAAACAAATTTAGACCTATGTTCAAGGGACTTAATTGTTGATTTGTAACATGTACATGTTATGATCTGTAATTGTAAAATATATGATTTGTAATGAATTCTTGAGGTCATCTTCACAAATATCATGTAAAAAACTGCATTTAGGCCGGGCGCGGTGGCTCTCGCCTGTAATCCTAGCACTCTGGGGGACCAAGGTGGGCGGATCGTTTGAGCTCAGGAGTTCGAGATCAGCCTGAGCAAGAGCGAGACCCCCATCTCTAATAAAAAAAAATAAAAAGAAATTAGCTGGACAACTAAAAATATAAATATAAAAAATTAGCCGGGTATGGTGGTGCATGCCTGTAGTCCCAGCTACTCGGGAGGCTAAGGCAATAGGATTGCTTGAGCCCAGGAATTTGAGGTTGCTGTGAGCTAGACTGATACCACGGCACTCTAGCCTGGGCAACAGAGTGAGACTCTGTCTCAAAAAAACAAACAAAAAGAAAACTGCATTAAATCATGAGTCTGTAGCTCAGATCCTCAGACTCATTTTTTCTGCCTTTTCTCCCTTTAAGCAACGACAGTTGACAAATTCTCATTCCCGAAGCTCTGTCTTGAAATCATTCAATTTTTTTGGTACAATTTGGTGCCCAAAATCCTAGAAAAAGGGCAGCAGGGGTTTGAACTACTTCAGCTCTGAAATTTAAGCATGCAGATATAAGACTCTCGTTCTTAGGAGAATCAGCAGTCTTTCTCACATCTGGCGTGAAAAATGTAGTATTTCAATCCATTGGTGCTTCAACATCTGTGAAAGCCATGTGCTTTTCCTAACCGTAGTAAGAAAAAAGTAGTAATAATTGCATATATAAACACCCCTCCTTTTTTGTTGACTTTTGTTTCTTTACTTTTTAACCCCAAAGAGTATGATGTTTTGAATCCCACAGTTTAGTGATATCAAGGTATTGTTTTTGGCTTTCAAAGTACAGTTAGTAGGTGATTACCAATAATGAAGAAAGATCAACTAAGCAGTTAGATCAATCAGAGAGATTAAGAGAAAAAAGAGTTACTTTTACTTGGTTAAGGTGCAGTCTGCCTATTTTACCTGTGATGTTAACAAGTTATTTGTGGAGGTGTATTTTGAGTTGTAGAAATATCCTGTTTTGCATCAAACTTTCACTCACTAGGCTCAGCATCCATTAATGATTTTCTAACTCCATCATTCCTTATACATTTAATAGTTGGCAGTTCACTCGAAGGACTGAGACCATTTTTTTCCAGTACTCATGAGGTAATCTTTATAATTTTATAGATAAGACCAGTTTATTGGGGGAATGGTGACTCCACATTAAGATAATTTTCTATCTGTAAATGTATTCTCCAAAGGAAGATTAAAATATTCATTTGGCATATAAAAGTTTTGTTTGAGAATTATTAATATAAATACTGATCTTTCATGAATATGTTCTACATATGCAAACACTTCTAAAAATACAAGTGAATTATAAATTACCCTGTGTTTAAGCTAATCATTTTTTCTCTAATATAACACCTTTCTCCCCTTTAAAACATTTTAAATCCATTTAAAGTGTACAGTTCAATAGTATTTAGTATATTTACAGATATGTGCAATGATCACCACAGTAAATTTTAAAACATTTTCATCACCTCAAAAAGAAACCCTATACCTTTTAGCTATCACCCTTTATCCCGTACCCACTACCCCTCAGTCCTAAGTAACTAGTGATCTATTTTGTATTTGAATAGATTTTCACATTCTGGACTTTCACATGAATGGAATCATATAGCATGTGGTCTTTTTTTTATTATTATTTTCAGCATATTATAGCATGTGGTCTTTGTGGCTGGCTTAGGATAATGTTTTCATGGTTGATCCATATTGTTGTATGTATCAGTACTTCATTCTCTTGGGCATATAACTAGAAATGGAATTGCTGGGCCATATTGTAACTCTATGTTTCGCCATTTAAGGAACTGTCAGACTGTCTTCCAAAGTGGCTGCACCATTTTACATTCCCACTAGCAACGTATGAGGGTTCCAACTTCTCCACATCCTTGTCAATACTTGCTGTTATGTGACTTTTTGATTCTAGCTATCCTGTGGATATGAAGTATATCTCATTGCGGTTTTGATTTGCATTTTTCTGATGACTAATGCTGTCTAGCATATTTTCAATTCAGATCATTTGCCCATTTTTAAAACTGGGTTGTCTTTATTGAGTTGTAAGAGTTCTTTAAATATTCTGGATACCAGTCCCTTAACAGAGATATGATTTGTACATATTTTCTCTCACTTTGTGAGTTGTCTAATTACTTTCTTGATGGCGTCCCTTGAAGCTCTAAAGGTTTCAATTTTTATGAAATTTCAATTTATCTACTTTTTGTTTTCTCATGCTTTTGATCATATCTAAGATTCCTTTGCCAAAGCCAAGGTCGTGAAGCTTTACCTCTATCTTTTCTTATAAAAATCTTACCCAATCACACTGTCTTGATTGACATTATGTTGTACTGTGTTTTGAAATCAGGGACTGTGAGTCTGCCTCTTTTGTTCTTCTTTTTCAGGATTGTTTTGGATATTCTGGGTTCTTTGAAATTTCATAAATGTTTATAATCAGCTTGTCCATTTTTATAAAGAAGCCAGCTGGAATTTTGATAGGGATTGCATGGAATCTGTATATGGTTGGGAATGATTGCCATGTTAACAATGCTGTCTTCTGATTCATGAACATAAGATTTTTTTCATTTATTTACATCTTCTTTAAAGTTTTGTAATTTTCAGAATATAAGTTTTACACTTCTTTCATTAAATTTATTCCTAAGTAGTTTATTCTTTTGATGCTATTTTGAATTAAATTGTTTCTTAATTTCATTTTCTGACTGTTCATTGTGAGTGAATAGAAATACAATTGGTTTTTTGTATATTGATCTTTTTTCCTTGTTATTAGTTCTAACAATTTTTAGTAGATTCCTTTAGGATTTTCTACATACAAGATCTTGTCTTCTGCAAATAGTTTTACTCCTTTGCTTCCAATTTGGATCCCTTTTATTTATTTTTCTTGACTTATTAACCTGACTAGAACATCCAATACAATGTTGAATAGAAGTGGTGACAGGAAATATCCTTGTTTTTATCCTGATCTTACTGGGAAGTAGCCAGCCTTTCTCCATTAAGTATGATATTTGCTGTGGGGTTTCACTAAATGCTCTTTATCAGGTTGAGAAAGTTATTTTCTTCATTTGTTGAGTGTCTTATCATGAAAGGGGTTTGGATTTCTACTCTTTGAAATTGTGTGTGTAACTTTGCACTTATACCATACTAGGATAATTATTAATCTGTTTTTATCTAAATACATCTGAGATATTGTGCTAGGTGAGAACAACTGCTATAGAAAATGAGTAGTAAATCATATAAAGGAGCATATCCCATTTCATCAAAGAAGTCACCAGCCTTCTTTACAACAAAGCTATATGTACACAAAAAGGCTAATTCCTTAAATGACATCCATATATTAAAGAGAATCCTGATAACAACTGGGCCAGGCATGGTGGCTCATGCCTGTAATCCTAGCACTTTGGGGGACCGAGGCAGTAGGATCGTTGAGGCCAAGAGTTCAAGACCAGCATGGGCAACATAGTGAGACCCTGTCTTTACAAAAAATAGAAAAATAAGCCAGGCTTAGTGGCACACGCCAATAGTCCCAGAGCTACTGAGGAGGCTGAGGCAGGAGGATCCCTTGAGCCTAAGAGTTTGAGGTCTCAGTGAGCTATGATGACATCACTGCACTTTAGCTTGGGCAACAGAGCAAGACCCCATCTCAAAAAAAAAACAAAACGAAAATTTTTAAATTGTCCTAGGGAATTCTGAAAAGCAAGTACATTGAGCCAACATTTTTAACATTTTCCAAGTTCAGTGGATTTTATATTTTGATTGTTAAGAGGAAGCAATGAAGCAATTATATAAAATATGGGTTAGGAATTTTTAAATTCCAGGAAAAATTTTTTAAAAGGTAAAAACTCAAACAAAAATTGTAAACACACAAGTATTTTCCCATTAAAACTGCTAGATTCAAATAAAAATCAGATGAGGTGACATTTTTAATGGACACCTGTTCACTTCTTTACAAGCTTATCCCAGTGGTTCCAGTTGACCTAAGTGTTTATTCCCAGAATCTCTGCCATTTTTTTTTTTT
>VBSM01003157.1:38909337-38925558 GCA_008086735.1 Cheirogaleus medius
AGAGACGCTCTAACTGGCGGTGTTTCTCGTCCACCATCTTGCTCCGCCCCCCCCATTTTTTGTTTTGAATTAGATACTCATTTTTAAACTTTCAGGTCACCTGCAGTCAAGGATAAACACATGCAGCAGCATACCTAATGCTGCCAATGTGTCCACCCCTCTGAGAGAATTATGTGGCCTAGGAAATGAAACTGTGCCACTATTTCTACTATCCTTGGTCACAGGGAGATTACAGAGATCTAATGAAGGAGTTCCTTATTACTAGAAAACCCAACAGAGCAAGTATTAACAACTTATGCACTTGATACTGCCCAATAAAATTAGAATCCTTATCATTATAGAACCTAAATGGTCCATTCAGGACTCTCACAGAGGTATCATCTTTGTGAAATTAGAAACTTTTAAGAGAACAAAAGCAGTCATGAAAAAATGTTCTAGAATGACAGGGCAAAATTTATAATTACAAACAAAATACAGGGAAAAAAGCATTTGATTGTAAGACTAAAACCTTTAATGACAACTTCAAAGCAGTGCTTCATATTCTTACGGCATGTTGCTGTCAATTTCCATGCCTTGCTAATTGTGTTCAATGGTAGACTATAAAAGGTTCTAAATTTCTTTGCCTGAAGGGTTTCAGAATTATTCTGTCTGCTGCTGCTTCCTTCAACCAAAGGTATAATATAATCGATGATTCTTATAATTAAGCACTGGATTGTTTCCATAATTTACTGGACTGACAATTGGATATCCCAGCTAATCTCCATTTCAATATTTCTATCACATTTGATGATGACTACTTCCTCTTGATTTTATTAACACTACTTCATCACTACCTCCTGTTTTTCCCCAATTTCCTATTTTACTACTCTGCTTTCCAGGCTCTTCTGCCAATTCCTTAATATTTCTTAATATTCCCTAGCATTGGTTCTCTAGTTTCATTCTCCCCTTTCATATTCCCTCTGTGAGTTCCCATCCATACACCTATTTCAGCTTTCATCTAAATAACTCCTAGTTCCCTGTTTCTAGCCCTAAGCTCTAAAATTATTCCTGCCTGTGTACGTACTAGACATCACCACCTGAATGCTAAAACCACATTTAAGATACATTGCTCAGGGCAATGTATCCAAAACCATATTCATCTTCCCCTCTGAACTTGCTGCTTCTCCTAAGAAGTATTTCTACATCCAATTGTAAAAGTGAGAAATGTATGAGTCATTATGGACTCCTCTACTATACCTCCTCCTCCCATAAATTAAGGATAAATTCTGATCTCTTCCACATGGCAAGAGGAGCTTCATCTCCCTTGCCTCACTAGGAAATCTCTTATATTTAATTCCAGTCATTCTACGAACACATCATTTGCACTTTTCCATTACATCAACTAAATTCTCTTCCTTACCTTGCTGAACTGCAAATTCTTAATCTCACAGATTCACCTCAAACATCTCCTCTTGGACCCTCAGAATTTGTTCAACATTATATTTATTTTATTTTACTTTATTTTGAGACAGAGTCTCACTCTGTTGCCTAGGCTAGAGTGCCGTGGCGTCAGCCTAGCTCACAGCAACCTTGAATTCCTGGGCTCAAGCAATCCTCCTGCCTCAGCCTCCCAAGTAGCTGGGACTACAGGCATGTGCCACCATGCCCGGCTAATTTTTTTCCATATATTTTTAGTTGGCCAATTAATTTCTTTCTATTTTTAGTAGAGACAGGGTATCGCTCTTGCTCAGGCTGGTCTCGAACTCTTGACCTTGAGCGATCCGCCCGCCTCGGCCTCCCAGAATGCTAGGATTACAGGTGTGAGCCACCGCGCCTGGCCTCAACATTATATTTAATGTGATAGAAATCAAAGAAACTGGTTTGGTACTAGAGACAAAATCCGTGTATTAGAGCTCACAATCTAGTAGGGCAAAAAAGACTACAAATAATTACAAGCAGTTTGATAAATATCAGCATGAAACAACCACATGGTGTTATGGCAGCTGAGGAGGCATACACAACGATATGAGTGTTCCCTGTATCAGTTTTGCTTGGACTGAGGCTTGTGGATAAGTAGGAATTTGTCAGATGGGCAAGTTAGGTCAGAGGAAGGCGTAAGATACAAGGGTACATTCTAGTCACTGTTAATACAGTGCAGCACACAGAGGAAATGAGCAAGGGGACGCTGGAGAGGGAGGGATTATGTTATGAAGATCTCACAAAGGAGAGATAACTAGCAGCCACGTGGATACACGAGAGGCCAGAACAGAAGCCAGGAGACAATTAGGCTACTACAGTGCACTGAGCAAGAAATGGTGGTCTAAAAAGCAGTGGCAGTGAGATGAGAGCAGGGTACAGGAGATAACTACTTATCCTTGTGCCAGATACAAAATAAGGCACATTTGATCTTCAGAACAAGTCTAGGAGATAGATGTTCCTATTTTTACACACAAGGATATTCAAGCTCCAGAGGATGTTACTTGTTCAAGATGACACAGCTAACAAGTGGAGAAGCAGGGATTCACACTTCAGAGATCTTGCTCCTAGGCAGCATAATGAGTCAATATTGTTTTCACAACTAATTTTGGCCTGTTCAACTTATCGGAATTAATTCCTACATAAAAATTCCTCTTCCCAAGAAAAGCATGGCAAGGAGAAATACTCTAGCGGTTTTAAGGTTATGTATCCCAAAGATTTTAATATTATTCCAAGCTGTGCACAACTGTAGTATTCTATCCAAATTCTAAAGGTATCAAATTATGTTATAAAGTTATCCAGTTACACATTCTCCAATTAATAATTTTGCATGGGCCACAAAGTTTACAAATGATCTTATTAGCCTATAAAATCTCCACTGTCCACTTATTCCTACAGTGCTGGGCATATAAACAGTCACTATTTCAAAATGTATTTATCTACCAAACTTGCTATATGTATATTATGAAGCATACACACTATGTTTGGAAAATTTTGTAAAATGCACAACAGCTCTAACAATGAAGTGTTGAAGCTAACTGAACACAATATTCCATTAAAGTTTTTCTTTAGCAGTTCAGTGAATGGATTTCTAAGTTACTTTTCTTAAAAAAAATAAATAAAGTATCTAAGATCAGAAATGATCAATTCCAGAAAAGAAATATACCTACACAAAAATTAACCTACCAAATTAACTATATAAATAGCAATACAAACACCATGAATAAGCTCTACATTTCTGTCATTTTTTAAAGCTCACAGAGGGTGTAACTAATTTACTCAACTCCAGTGCTTTATTCGTATTACAGAAGTAAAGGTTTTAGACATTAAGAGGGACAAGGGAAGGTCTGAACTGTTTTAGGTAAAAAAAAAAAAAACAGTCCCCCCATATCAGATTATACGAGATCTGTTGGGAAAGTGTCCAGCCATTGTTAATATAACAAAAATGGTTTGCCCGACATTGATGTGACCTGGTAGCCAAGGAGAGTGGACAAGGATGCACATGCGTGAACAACGACTTCACTGTACTAAGTCAGCGAGGCGCTAGGTGCCGTTGAGTGAGCATGTGCACTGTGTGGGCACTGTATTCAAAATGACTAAGCGAGTAGAGCAACGAATCTGCGTTAAGCATGAACATTCCTCCGCAGGAACTATTTGGATGATTCAGAAGGCTGTCAGGGATGATGAGTACAGAGCAAATAAATGAGTGGCACAAATGCTTCAAAGATGATTGAGAATCTGTTGAAAATGGTCCACGTTCTGGAAGGCCTGCAACAAGCACCACACCTGAGAATGCTGAACATGTATGAGTTAAAAGACGCTATGTGAGGGAGAACTGTGTGAGGTCCCAAGGTGCCCACTTTGAAGGGGACTGAGGTGTCATTATACTGTGTACAATGTTTCTTGTATCTTCTTCAATAAATGTCTCTATTTTTCATATTACATGGCTGGATACTTTCTGGACAGACCTTGTATTAACGGCAGCCATAAATAAAATGCTAAGGCCAAATATACACTAACAGTATACTTATGAACACTGCAAAACACATTATATACATCCTCAAACACTGAGACAAGGATGGCAGACATGTTTAAACGCTAACAGATTAAGTACTGCCTCCAGCACAATACTGAGATTGGGGACAATTTGGGGCTTAATGGCAAAAAGGGCTCAAATGGATCATAAAGACCTACCTTGGGCACAACAGTGTGGTATCCTATGCTACTCTTGCCCTCAGCCTTAAGCTGACAGACTTTGTACTATTGTTTAGTAAACAATACTTTATTGTTCCTATTTTCCAGTATTTGTGGTTTCTCATCAGATATGCATCCTGATGTGAAATTTAAGAAAATATGCAAATCATGGAGAAGATTCTTTTTTGGCTATGTATGACAAAACGAACAATAAACCTAATACTAATTTTCTAAAAAGTACTAATGGATGGTTTCAGTTAAAATAACTAAGATTTGGCTGGGTGCAGTGGCTCATGCCTGTAATCCTAGCACTCTGAGAGGCCCAGGTGGGAGGATTGCTTGAGTTCAGGAGTTCCAAACCAGCCTGACCAAAAGTGAGACCCTACTAAAAATAGAAAAATTAGCTGAGTGTGATAGCACACACCTGTCGTCCCAGCTACTCAGGAGGCTGAGGCAGGAGGATCACTTGAGACCAGGAGTTTGAGGTTGCAGTGAGCTATGATGACACCACTGCACTCTACCTGGGGCGACAGAACGAGACTCTGCGCCCCTACCCCCCAAAAACAAATAAAAACCCTACTATTATATTTTTTCAAATGATCTTATTCATCTTAAAAATTCAATGTTATATATAAATGTTATATATCTATATATACATACTGTTTTAGGAGAAAACATCAGCATTTCAGCTTGATATTTTAAATAATATCAATTATGCATATTTATTTATAATAGTAAAACTTCCCATAGGTGAAACATGTTACAGTTACCTATAAACATTAATTTTTCACTATTTACAATTTGAATAATCATGGAATGTCTGTATATTGCAACCAAGTGAGTTAGAGAAAAGTCACAAAAAACAATATAAATCTGATGCCCAATCCTTTACAAATATGAAATTACTTTCACTGGGTTTTCAAATTGTCAAGTATAAATAGGATGAGGTCAGTAATAACTCAAGATGAGGCACTTTAACAATTACCCGAAAAGGTTAAGTGTACAAAAGCGTAAAACAAAACCCTTGATGTTAATCTTATCCTTAATTTCAGACATGATTAATCTGAGATGGTCTATATAAGGAGTGTTATATACTTTTATTTTTTGCCCTTCTGCCTCCACTTGATCCAAGGCAACACAACTGTGAAATACATAAGATAAAGACACCACAACATACCAGTTAATGTGCTCACATACAAATGAACTAAACATTATCTAATGACATTTGGGTTTCAGAAAGTGACTATTTCAACACTAAAACTTCTGCATAATTTTTTCACAGACATGTATAAATACATTGGTCTCTCAAAGGCAAATGGTATCTCTACTGTATTCCTAGACAAGAATGCCCTCTAATGTATTAACTGAATCACAATTTTACAGTCTTATGTGCTCTTTTAAAATACTGAATTTTAAAAATACTCAGAAATTTAAAAATTAAATCTACCAATACTTTCTAGATTACAATTTTAAGATCAAAAAAAGTAATAAAGAACAGATGTTTTCTTTTACCGGCCTTTTGTGAAAGACATTTTAAACATATACATTTCTGGCCAACTCATTTTCAACTTTAAATCATGTTCTCCATATATTTACATGTTTTGGTAGTTCAGATAATAAATACTTGATTAAAGACATTAATTCCTATTGTTTTTATGTACTTATTGTGCTGAATTCTTCCCAACTGTCTGATTTCCACATTCTTCTATCAGTAAAGAAAATGACTGACTCAAATTTTAAAGTTCATCCAGAAGAGATTAAAATCTTGAGGAAAAAAATCTATAAACCCATTAAGTTTTAGGTAGGAGTAGTTAAATCTCATTATATCTGTTTATTACTGATAGTTTATTATTTGATTTCTATAGCTTAGATATCCAAATGTCCTTTGATAAAAATACGAGTCAGAACTCATTTAAACATGGTTAGCTGTTCCAAGTCCATTCATCAAAATCACTTGTTCTGTGAGTGCACGCATGCATTCTGTAACTCCCTAAAATAGTTTTGCACTTCAAAACAGAGAAACTGGCTTTCAATCATTATGGTAACAGACACTTAAGTCTCTTCTAAAATCAGTAGCTGGCCAATTTTCAAATAAATGTTAAGAAAAAATTCTTATTTAGAATGACAAAAATTAAGCTTGGCAAAAGTAATGACTTTTATTTACAATTGCATGTATCAAGATTACAATAGAAACACCAGTGATACCATCTGAACAAAAGCAATGATTTATTGGTAATGGCAATGAATGAAACATTGACAGTCTCTGTCGAGAATCAAGCAATTATCCAGGAGCTGTAGATCTGATTGCAATATGGTCTTCCAGTGTCTTTTGTACCTTTAGTGGCTTTCTCCTTTTTTGCCAACTACCTAGAAAAACAAAAATAACTTTATATGTACATCTTATTGATTTAAAAATATGGGTTATTTTTTTAAATTCTAATATGGTAATCAGTTTAAAAACCTGGTATTAATTTTTATCCTTGAAACTTTTTTGGCATGCAGTGTATTTTCATTGTTGAAGCGAACTGTGACTCCCAGTTCCTGTCCCCTCTCAGACACAAGAAATTAAAAATAAAACACATGCAGGCTATTTTTGGGTTCCCATACTGTTTTAAGAAAAAGAAAAGCAATTTTTCAAAACCAGGTTGACAGTTTAGAGAAGTTAATAAGAAAGATGATGCTATATGAGTAAAACATATCTGGCATACTATTTTTAGGCAATTAGAAATCAAATGTCGATCACAAAATCTGGAATTAGAAGGGTATGCTAAACTCATCTCTTCATGCTCAAAACAGCAGGTTTCTAGACTTTTTCCTCAATATGTAGACATGCAGTGAAAACAGATTAAAAATGACTAATTTTTCTTGGTTACTTTTAAAAATAAAAACTCTGGTTGCTATAAACGTACTATAAAAAAGGTAAAGAATAAATCTTGTTTCTGTCAATGATTAGAAAAATCCTCTTTTGAAGAGTTTTTTAAATGTTCATATATGTGGCAGCATACAAACGTAAAAAATAAACTGTTTTCCACCAACAATTCTAGAAAACAAATTCTCTATGGGAAGGTTCTAAAACTATGTTCTAATTGAGTAATTTACTTCATATCTGAAGTTTATCACTAGATAATGTATTCTCACAGCAGAAATGCCTCTAAAGAAACCTACTTGCAAGATATTGAATGTCTGTTTGTATAGAAAGATTTCTGTATAAATTTATAATGTAATTTTCATATTTTAAATTGATCCTGTTCTAGATAGCACTATCTATACCAAGCAAAAGCCATAATTGTCATCAGTACATATCTGGTCTCAAATATAACATAGCTGGATCAATGTCATTCAATGAGAAGATTTAAAAACTCTTTATACTGAATTCCCCATCACACAATGACAGAAATGCTTTTTTCCAGCCTAAGGAAAAACCACCTTCATTAATTTAAAGGAACTCCCCTCTGGTCCAAAGAAACCATGTTAGAAAGCCCAACAAGCCAGAGAGATGATAAAAAGATAGTTTCATAAAAGAGAACATGGATTAAGAATAGGGAAATTCAGGTTTTAAGAGCCACTAGAAGGAAGAGGAAGGGGCACTATTTTTTTTTCATCACAGATGAATTTAAGCTGATAAACACTGAGAGCATTATTGATCATTATATTACTTGGGAAATGCAAAACACAAAGCTATTAGATTAAGCAAAAGAAAAAACCAATATTAAAAATTAAAATTTTAGCAGATGTGATACAGAAGACACAAATCTGCATACTGTTTCACAGGTTGATAACTCTCAACTTGCCAATGTGTATTTTCTGTAAAAAAGAAGAAATTCAACATTCCAATATGGATTCTCACCCCAAATGTAAAACTCTTTTATTCATTCCTAAGTCTTTATAATATTACACCTCAGACAAACAAAAGTCTAGGTACATCAAAATTTGGTGTCCAAGATATTTATTCAGTAAAGAGTCCATTGATCTTTTATGTTAATATTTTAAACAAGCCTGACATTCAGTCCGTAAGTCCTTTAACTGGCCTTGAGTTCACTTGAGTAGGCAAGAGGAGAGGACATGCCCACAATCAATCTGCACAAAGACTTCAGGGCTAATGCTCCAATAGGAAAAGAAAACCCACACCCTTCAACTAAAACTAATCAATATATTATACTAGCACTAATTTACGAACTTGATGAAACTGTTATATTTAATTCCCGAAATGTTTCTATAGTTCCTAAAAAATAAAATATAAACTTTAGAATGGATTAAAACATTATTAGACAACTAGTTAGATCTGAAAGCATTTATAACAATGTAAGTTTTACTGCAGTATTACTTCTCAAAATGTAGTACAAAATTAAATATGAAACAGTGTAAAGTAAAAAAAAAATAACTGAAGGTCTGATGAGCAACATGGTATGGTAATAAATTAAAGCACCTAGTTGCAAGCCCAAAACAAAACAAAAGGCCAATTGAGAAACATGACTAGGATGAGATTTGAAGGAAGAGATGGCTGAGGAAATCTAGGTAACAAGAAGGCTGATCCAGACGACAGAAGCTGTAGAAATCTTGCACCAGCAATGGCGAGAACATGGGAAGGGTGAGAGCAGACAGGTGCTAGATGAGCAGAGAAGCAAGGAGGGGAGTGAGACAATGTCAATCTTTATATTACTTCATTTTAAAATATCTTCTGTTTTTAGTTCATTTGAGTTGGATTAAAAAAGCTGAAAAATAAACAGACAGAAATGTTACAAAAATAGCTGATACTGTGAATGGCCAGTTTAGAAAAGTCTATTTTTATTATAGTGATAAAAATCTGCTCCGCTTTTCACATGCGCCTCATTCCCTAAGAAGCAGAAGCTCTTACAATCTTCTCATTTTTATACACTTGTATTTTAATACTTTTGTATTAAAATAAAGCAATCCATATAAAGAGCATGTTTTAGCAAAGAAGACATCTACTTCCAGTTAAGATGGCAAGCTTTTCATGCTGCAACACAAATCCCTTGAAAACAACAAATAGCCAAAGTATATATTAAAATCTGTGCATGATGCCTATAAGAGCCAAAGCAGACAAGTAGAAGGTGTATTCTAGCCTATTAAATCTTAAAAGTATAACTGTATAAAGCTGTAATAGCATGCAAGGTGGTCTAAGATTTCTATCCACACCCAAAATTCAACAGCATTACCTTAGCTTCTGTCATCTTAGTGACATAAGGAGATGGTCAGTAACAGTCTGAAAACTAAAATTATCTAGAAACAACTCACACAACATAAAAATGTAAACTGAAAATGCTAAACGTTTAATCTACTTTATCATTTATTAAACCATTTTCTTTAGCTTTCTTTACTATACAAAGAGGTTATCAAATTTTTCTTCCACGTGCCTATAAAATACAGGCCAAATCTATTTTGAAATTTTAAATTCTATTTACTACGTATAATCGTTTTTAAACGTAGGCTGATCAAACAAGTAAAGGGAAGTAAGAACCACACAGGTGACTTGTCCTTAAACGAATCCTGCACCTTCCCACTTTCATGTCCTACTCCCCACTTTCCATTTTATCCAAGGTGCCTATCACTGCCTTTTCCTTTGTTCAAATTCTACTCCCAGTCATTGTTGAGTAGAAGGAATGTCACCAGCCTGGGAAAATCTGAGAATATTTTATGGAGGAAAAGACCCTTGAACTAATTAAGCTTTGATTAATTTTGATTAACTTTCCTAGAAGAACATAAGCTTGCTACAGACAGGGAACATAATTGTACATTAGTCCCTTCTTAATGCACAGTTTCAATTACTTGTGGTACAGTACTATAAGATATTCTGAGGCGGGAGGAAAGGAGGGGAAAGAAATACCATATTCACATAACTTTTATTACAGTATATTGTTATAATTTTTCTATTTTATTATGAGTTATTGTTGTTAATCTCTTACTGTGCCTAGTTTATAAATTACACTCTGTCAGAGGCACATATGCACAGATGATCCTCAACTTATGATAGGGCTACATCCTGATAAACCCATCATAAGTTGAAAACACTGTAAGTCAAAAATGCGTAACTGACTAGGAGCTGCAGCTTGCTGCCACTGCCCAGCATCATGAGAGAAGAACAGTTTCTACATTGACTGTGTATCGATTATGCACCACTATAAAGAACTAACAGTACGTTGTAGACAATATAGGAAAAAAACATAATATATATAGGGTTTGGTACTGTACACTATTTCAGGCATCCACTGGTTGTCTAGGAACATATCCCCCACGGATATGGAGGAATTACTGTACTAGCACAGTAGTACAGGAACAAAACATACCATCCCACACATCTATTATTTCCTTCAAAAAAACCCAAACTCATCTGAAAGAAGAAGATAGCAGGAAAAAACAAAAGCAAAAAACCAAACTCATTTGTAATTTTTAATAAACAACTCTATCTACACAAGGACTAAATTGGCCACTTTCAGTTAAATATGAACCCTCTATTTTTTATGACATTGAATTTGATGATTGCATAATATAAAAACAATGAAATACTAGGTTACTTTTGAGGAATAACCCTACAAGACAATGAATGACTATATAACAAATCTCATTCAGAAATATTCCAAGGAAATGTAACATAATATACATAAGAAAGTCACTCAACCAATTAAAATTTATCAAACAATAAAAGCAAAGAGATAAGAAGCCCAGAACACCAACAAGGGAGTCTATTATGGTATTCAAATTATTCTCTCAGGGAGTCTGGGAGGTCAAAGCTATTTTCATAACAATGATAAATTGTTATTTGCCTTTTTAACTCTCATTCTTTCCAAAGTGTACAGGAGAGTTTTCCAGAGGTGTGACACCATAGCTGACAGAATGCAGAAACAGATACAAGAATGAGAGGGCTGTCAGGCTAGACAGTAAAGAAATTCATAAAATTTTAAAACAATGTTTCTCTTCTTAAATTGTTTTTTCTTTTGGAAAAAATGCTTATCTTTAACTTTAAAATATTATTTGTATTAACATGTAATGGGTTCATTATTTGCAGATAAATATTTCTTAAACTTCCCAGTTTTAACTTTTAGTATGATAAGTATTAGATAAATACATCCCAAATAAACAAAAGTTCTTTTTGGTCCTCAAACATATTTTGTAGTATAAAGGAGTCCTGAGACCAAAAAATTTGAGAACTGCTGCTCTACATTTAAATAAGGTAAAAAGAAGTTAAATGAATAAACAGCTATTATAAAACAAACACAAATACTCTCAAGCAAGAAAAGGCTAACACCTTTGCTATCCTAAAGACAGCTTCAAAAAAGGTAGTTTGACAGTCAAAAATGAATAAAGACTAGGACAGAATGGGTGAGAAGGGGATGTTAAAAACAATGACATGAAAACAGACACTTAGATGTACAATTATTACTGCAAATTAGAAAAACTATAACTAAATGGCAGGCTGGTAAGAAAATGGACAAGATAGAAACAGGAAACTAGAGCCGAATTAATGGTATGAGGCAATAATAGGACTTACATTAATAGATCTTATGAAAGAACTAAGCTAAGAACTACACAAGGAATAGTTCAAGCCAAGTCCAATGGCATTTAATTCAAATGGGCAAAGCAGCAAAGCAGACAGCCAAAATGTCTTTGTTGCTCACACATTTCGTAGTAAAACATATTTCGTAACATAAAAATGTAGATGTTTAATCTCTGCTTCTTCTGACCTTTCATTATACATATGTGAAACATCTAGACAAGACAGGTCTAAGTACATAATTATCCCTACAGCTCCCAAAATTTAATTATGCTATGAGACAGGAAGATAGTAGTTGGAAAATGACCAGTTAAAATATCTATTGTCAAGGTATTCGATTTTGTAAACACAGCATACAATTTTGTAAGATCCATTGTAATGCAATTTAATGAATTTTTCTGTAATTGAATTAAAATCAGACCTGTAGATACCACTAAAAAGAATAAGAGTTTTCAGACTGTTCTACATCTCTAACTCCCCAAAGAGGGGTCTGTTGGGAGCCTCTCCCTCCAGTAATTGGCAGCCCTAGGGAAACTCTTTGTCTCTTACAACTACTAAGTCCTAGACTGCCTGCCAGATGCAATCACTGGAAACATATACATCTTCTGTGCTGCCACACATTTCAACTGTATATACAACAACTGGGGCTCAGTACTGATAAAGCTCTCAGCAGCACATCTATGATATGTAGTTGTACATTTAACCGCCACCCTTGGGAACTGTTACCAATTAGAAGTTATTCCAGTAATGTATGAAAGGGATCAGTCCTCATTCCTAAAGGTCTCCTGTATCTAATAAATCTTTATAAACCTTAGGGTACTGTCCTTTAAAAAAAATTATACCCTCCCCCCCAAAAAAGATGTATAGAAATATGAGAAAACCTGCCTGTACACTGTAAACTTATTTGCTGAAATGTGCTTTCAGCATGTAAACATGGTTTGGAAGGTTAACATGTCAATGTATTAAAACTGAGTCCATTCTTTTTAAATAAAATTATTCAAGTCATTTTAAATATGCTTTAATCAGAAACAATGATAAACAAAATCTTAGTATTAGCAAAGTTCTTAAAAATTTCACTACTCCTTCCAAATAATGATTTAACTCACTTCTACTTTTTCATTATTCCTAACTACTTTCTATAACCAAATTGTTATTTTTACTCTTATTGAGATGTCATTCATTAAAAGATACTGTATCAGTTAAGACTTACCATTTTTATTAGACTCCTTTTAGTTAGAGATTTAGAAATGTGATTAGGAGAACTTAATGTTCTAGTTTAACCTTATAAAATTTTATGACATGAAAGGATTTTTGATCTTTATGGTTAAAAAGATTGACTATTGAAATATGTAAAATTATTCCTTCAAAGTTATACTTTTACTTTCTCTAAATGTCATTTAAACAAACTTACTCGTTTGAAGTCATTCATATTTGTTGCCTGGACTGGAGTACCAATAAAAGTAAAATATGAAATTCTTGTTGTTTCTTCTTCACCTTGATTGGACTGAACAAATATCTACCGAAAAAAATTTTTTTACATTTATTATCACAATCCTTCTTTTATAAACATGCTTTAATCAATTTCTTCAGATTATTAATAAAAATACCCTCCATTCATCTAAGGATTACTCTAAATTATATAACATTTAGACTAGCACTCCTATAGAACTTAATTCTACTGTTTGCCCTGCTATTCTCACCTTCTCCAGGGATGTCATGGCAAGACACCCATTTTTACAAGTTCATGATAATTTAGCCTGGTATGGAGGAGTCATAATTAAATTCTTTACAGAGAATGCTGAAAGAGTATGAGCTTCATGATTACAATGGGACAGACTGCTGTTGGAAATTTTATTAAAAATCACAGTTTTTCACTGAGGAAAATCTCTGCAGTTATATTCTTTCTGATATACATGCATCCATTCTATTTCCTAGAATATTAAGAGAAAAAATAGTATTGGAAATCAGCGCCTAAACTATATGCACTATGCTTTCCATATTTTTTTAAGCTTGACTCTTTATACTTTCTATTTAGAAACTCTACTCAGCATGTTAAGAGATAGAAACTTTACTCACAGATCCTTTTTCAATATATTGGATTTTTAAAATTTGTTCAATTTCTAAAAGTACAATATTCTAGATGTCATCTACTTTAAAATATTGCCCCTCTTTCTCTCTCTCTCTTTTTAAGAGATGAGGTCTTGCTATGTCGCCTAGACTGGCCTCAAACTCCTGGGCTCAAATACTCCCACTTCAGCCTCCTAAGTAGTTGAGGATACAGGTACATGCCACTGTGACCAGCTAAAATATTGCCTTTCTTGATTTAAACAACATACTTCTTTCATTCTGAGATGGCACTCACTGGTCAGTTTTTGTTGTTTTCACAGGCAACCATACATTTATTTCAAACTGAAATTATCAACAATTTAAAAAGTCTATAATAAATAGACTATTAAAAAAAACCAGCTCTCAGTTTATTTATTTGGAATGTATTTGTGCCTTTTTTTTTTTTCTTTTTTTGAGACAGAGTCTTACGCCTTTCTCTGTCACTCAGGCTAGAATGCCCTGACGACGTCAGCCTAGCTTACAGCAACCTCAAACTCCTGGGCTCAAGCAATCCTCCTGCCTCAGCCTCCCAAGGAGCTGGGACTACAGACATGCACCCCAACACCCAGCTAACTTTTTCTATTTTTAGTAGAGACGGGGTCTCGCTCTTGCTCAGGCTGGTCTCGAACTCCTGACCTCAAGTGATCCTCCTGCCTTGGCCTCCCAAGTAGCTGGGACTACAGGCATGTACCACCACGCCCGGCTAGTTTTTTTCTATATATTTTTAGTTGGCCAATTAATTTCTTTCTATTTTTTTTTTCTTTTTAGTAGAGATGGGGTCTTGCTCTTGCTCAGGCTGGTTTTGAACTCCTGAGCTCAAACGATCTTCCTGCCTTGGCCTTCCAGAGTGCTAGGATTACAGGTGAGAGCCACCACCCCGGCCCCTCTGGTATTCTTTTCCAACCCTCCAACTTCCTCCTCTGAACGACTGGGGGCGAAGTGATATTTCATGTTTAAGTAACATTTAAAATATATCACTTAAAATCATCTCAGGCACTATTCAGTATTCAGATATATCTTAGGTCATTTTATAAAATATAAGACTATCTATTTAAGAAGTCATTTTTAAGCTGAGCATGGTGGTGGTGTATGCCTGTAGTCCCTCCTATTCAGGAGGCTAAGCGGGGAGGATCACTTGAGCTCAGGAGTCCAAGTCCAACTTGGGCAATACAGTGAGACCCCATCTCTAAAAATATAAAATAAAATAAAAAGTCATTTTTACTGAGACCATGACTGCCACACTATTAAAAACTCTATATTCTAGAAAAGTAAACTGGATTTTACAAATGTATCATCACTCATCACCAGGTTTAAAGGATAAAGCATATTTATCTTCAGTTTAACTATAAATGTTCTAGAATAAACTTAACAAAAGTTGCAATATATGTAAATAAACTGAAAAAACCTACAAATATTTAAAAATAAACCTGTCCTTCCTCTCTAGAGTATACAGATAAATTAAAAAGAAGAACATTTAATTAGCTCATCAAACATTTTTACTCATATCAAATTGAGTGGACAAATACCATTTGAAAGAAACATTTAGAATCACCTAATATACTGAAAACAGCATTGTTACCCACAAACCTGTTAAATATATTTGAATGAAATACTACTTACAGTTACACTGTTAACATTCTGAAACTTAACATAACGAAGTGGAACAATGCCATCTTCTTTAATATCATCCTCTGTCAGTTCCAGAGCTTGAGTTGGTTCACTTCTTTCTGCCTCCTCAAAATCCATAGATCGGGGTAGGTTGATAAAAATTTTTACATATTTAGGACCCTGACCTATAAAATGGTAGAAAAGGAAATGCTTAAAAATCTCAAACATACTATACTTTCTTCCCTGTATCATTACACTCACACTATACACACAGACACATACATAAGCACATACCTACATCTTGTAGGCCTTCACCATTAGGACTTGTAAAAAAGTCTGAGAATTTTGGTAGCCAATCTTTTGTTTTAAAGTCTGAAAATTTTGGTAGCCTATCTTTTTGTTTTATTCCCAATACACACTTACTGATACCCTCTTGGCCTTGTCAGAACTACACTAAATATTATGACTATGATATTAAAACAAACACATACATATGCACACATACAAAGTCCCTGCTCTCACCTACAAAAGATATACTATGATAAATGTAATACCACTGGTGAGGAGGTATAAGGAAAGTGACAATGGAGTCTGTTAGTATATAACAGGTTAACAAAAAGTTTCATAAAAGAAATAGCATTTGAGCTAGGTCTTACAGTTGACAATAGTTGGTACATTTTGTTATTTAGGAAGAAAGCATTATCAGTGACATTCTGTCAAAAGGGAATTAATAATAAAAAGTGCCAAATTTCATCTTAAGGATTATATTAGGAGGCACTCAGTGTTAAGAGCACATGCACAGGCCGGGCGCGGTGGCTCACGCCTGTAATCCTAGCTCTCTGGGAGGC
>VBSM01003157.1:38925779-38938279 GCA_008086735.1 Cheirogaleus medius
AATCCTAGCACTCTGGGAGGCTGAGGCAGGAGGATCACTCAAGGTCAAGAGTTCAAAACCAGCCTGGCAAGAGAGAGACTCCATCTGTACTAACAACAGAGAGAAATTAATTGGCCAACTAAAAATATATAGAAAAAAATTAGTCAGGCATGGTGGCGCATGACTGTAGTCCCAGCTTCTCCGGAGGCTGGGGCAGAAGGACTGCTTGAGCCCAGGAGTTTGAGGTTGCTGTGAGCTAGGCTGACGCCACAGCACTCTAGCCCAGGCAACAGAGAGAGACTTCATCTCAATCAATAAATAAATCCCATATTTTATTGTTGATTAAGGAATATTAGACTCATTTCTACAGCATTTGCTTATATACTTTGTATTTTCAGAAAAGTACAGTTTTATTAATAAAAAATTATTAACATGAAAATTTAGAGTAACAAATGATAAGGAAATGCTATCTGATAAATAAGGACTTGGCTGTACCACCCTGACAATTAAAAAAAACCAGAACTCTAGTCCCCATTCCCTTACTCTCCTTCCATCAAAAAAAGCATAGGAGAAACACAAAAAAAGGGAGAGTGCATAAGGAAAATACAGAAGGAGAAATTCTAAGCCTGTACAATTATGTTTATATGCACAGATATAAAGATGATGATACTATTAATAGAGCACAAATAAGAGGATTTGGAGTTTTATTTTATTATTTGGAGATTCAGTTTTATCATTTAGAAATAGGAGGGGTTTGAAATGAATGTCTCTCAGTTTTAATTCTAAAAAATGGCTGCTTAGAACCCAGAGTTTTAGAGTAATAGTTGGAAGAAAGGATTCAGCAGTTTTCAGATTAAGAGGAAACAATCAAATTTTAAAATAAGAAAGTTTAGAAATGAAATAAAGTTCCCTTTCTCTTGCTCTACATATTTCCCAGAAAAAACGTTCCCTTTCTTGTTTTCAGTATCTAATAGTCTCATATTATTTACCCATTTACCTTCAATGCTTTGTTCCAATAACAATTTTACTCTTTCCCAAAACAAGGAATATCTATCTCTATTTAATAAAAAGTTTTAAATATACGCTAATAGTTCTACAAAGCAGGAAGTTAGTTTAAAGAAGAGTTATCCTTTACTCACCATTATCTGGCCCTTGAAACTTCATGGAATAAAGCTTAACAGGTTGATTAAATGCCACAGTAATAAGCAGCTGGGGAAAAAATAGTATCATTTTAAAAGGGCTCTTGAACACCTCGAATACACAAACCACCAAAGCAAAATTAAAAGAGGCAAAAAAAAATCTAATCTATGTAACAAAACCAATGTGATATGGAAAATCATTAACTTGAAAGTACTTGTTAAATCGACATTTGAGAAATATAACCATCAATTGTTTATATAAGGAGAAAGCAAAAAAAAAATTTAATGGAGTAAAAATTAAAACCACGCATAAGAACCTAAGGTTTTGTGACCTATAAAATGGAAAACAACCTACTTTCTAACAAATCAAACAAAATTCCCAAATTAAAGTAAAATTTAGTACCCCATAATATGCTGAATAAAATAAAATAAAAAAAAGAATAAAATAAAATGTAAATCATATATTTTAGTATATAGCTCACGTTTTCTAAGATTGTTTGTCAAGTATCTAGCCACATCACTCAACAATGTAGAGGCAATGCACAAGTTATATGAAGAGATTAGCCCTAAAATGGACTCTAATCCAAAATTCAAAAGAATAGGAAGACTCTTACAGCTCTACAATAACCTCCAAAACTCCATCCTACACTTATTTGACTAACTGAATCTGGAAGGGCACAAAAGGGGACTGGGATACAAAACACTGTTAGAATGCCTATCTTTCAGAAACTGAGTTATTCGCTCAATCTTCTTTCTAGCCAAAACTGAATTTGCGGTAAGTACCTATGCTTCTACCCTGGAAGGAAGATTTCCCTGGCAGGAAATTGTCAGGGAGGCTGTAGCCAGTCCTGCTGACATGCATCACCACATTATTTAGGGTCCCATTTATAAGGAATGCAACATGAATGATATTCTCAAAGCTGCACAATAAGGCGACTCTGGTTAGAGCAAAGAAAGACAGGGGTTGGATTTATGATTTCAGAATAATAGTGTGGTCTGTCTGCCTAAGAAAATAACTACACTATTTTCTTTAGTTACACCAATACTTTTTATACTTGATCCATAATAGTGTGTCAAAAAATAACAGGCATGATGTTTAGGGAACCGAACCACAAATGAAGAGCAGGAGATGAGACTGGAAAGCTAGCAACAGATCAAGTCGCCCTCTTCTTGAAGCAAGTAAAGAATCATTTCACTCTCTTAAGAAAGAGAAACATTCAAATTTATATTTTAGAAATATAACTTTTGTGATCATGTAGAAGATGAACCAAAACAGGGTCAAATCAGAGACAATGGAATAGAAAGTAAATCATGGAAAATTACAGCCAACATGAAGATAAAGATGGCTTAATTAACGAGGTAACAACCTACTTCCGCTGCGTCAAGGGCATTGCAGGGAAGCATAAGGAACACAACACAGGTTTATATCTGGGGGCAAAGAGCCCCCATACAAGGAATGATCATCTAATTAGTTTCTATTTCTTAGACATAAATTTATCTGGTGGGGAAAAAAAGTATGGAAGGCAGGTCAAGGATGAACAAAAGGATCTCAACTCAGCAGTAGAGCCAATCCAAGAGTTCTGTGATTTTCCTTAGCACGCTTAGCAGCCCACATAGAAGAACAGAGAAAAGAGGTGGGTATGTATATCTAAAGGATAGGAGTCAAAGAAACTGAAAGCTATAAAAAGAAAAGGAAGAAGTGATCATTGGGGAGGAAGAGACATAAACCATGAGATGGGAACGAGAAAAAGAAACAAGAGCAGGCATAAATAGTGATAGTCCCTACACACTTGAACTTAAGCATTCAATTACCTGTTCATCACAATCAGATTCCAAGAAGCTCATGTCTTTTCGTAAACAGTTGTCAAATCCATGCTCATCACTTTCATTAAGACATTCACAACCAGCTTTGTTAATAAAAGGCATTAAATCCATCTGAAGAAAATTAAATCAAAATTTCAGGCAAAGCATTTGGAACTGGTATAAAAATGTTAATAAAAATGTAAATCTGTGATCCTCTCTAAATTAAGCAATTTTAAAGAAAACTTCTTTTAAAATAGTTCCTAAAACTTTTGTAATGGTCCTTCCATTTGACTTTCTGAACATCCACCACTAATTATTAAAGCCAAATCTAGTCTTGGCTTACTTGATAAGGTATCAGAAACAAGTCTTTAAGTAAGATTATAAAATGTTGACATATATTTTTATAGCAGTGTTTTACAATAGAAAATATGCAAATTAAAGTATCTGTAAAATCCAAAGAAGTGCTATTTCCCTCTTCTGGCAGCCATAGACTCCTTAAACCTATAACTATGAAGAGGTTAGATTTAATATGAGTAACAAATAGGAACTCAAAATCTTTTAATTATGAAAAATTTTAAACATACATCAATAGAATAATATAGTGAACCCCATGTACCCACCACCCCCAGCTGCAATCATTATCAACTCACAGCCAATCTTGTTTCACCTTTACCCAAACATATCCTAACCCTCCTAATTATTCTGAAGCACATCTTAGACATCTTTTCATTTCATTCTTGAACAGTTCAGTTTGAGTTTCTAAGACATAAGAATTTTCTTAAAAAACAACACATCCTAAATATCATTATCAAAACTAAAACAATAACACTTTAATACCATTAAATATCAGTGTTCAAATTTCCTTAACTGTCTCATAAATGTTTTAGAGTTGTAACGGTAGAATAAAGATTCCCAAAAAGCATAAAAGTATATGGCTAATACATCTCTTAAATCTCTTTTATTCTATAGTCATTTAAGCTTATAGATTTCTTAATAATTTGGCTTATACTTCCATACTTCCAACACAATGTCAGAGAGCTGTGGTGTTAGTGGTCATGCCTGTCGTGTTTCTGACTTTAGTAGAAACGCCTGTAGTGTTCCTTATTAAGATTTAATTGAATGCTTTAGGAGTAAATGGTTGCCGAATTTTGTGAAATGCCTTTTCTGCATATTTGGTGATCATGATTTTTCTCCTTAGCAATACTAATGTGACAGATTATATAAGTGAACTTCCTAACATTAATCTGGCCCCAGACAAATCAAGAGTTTTACAACAAAAGCATGTATAAAATCAACAATTGCATAGCCTCTAGATGTTAAAAAAATAATGACTAAAACTCTTTATTCCAAGAAATCCACAATTTTATAAAAGATTGTCAATATATTTCTGCAATGCTTATAGTTAAATCTACTTAAAACAAAGGTTTTCATCAAGTGACTCTTACTCCCATCAGGCTTCTATTTGTGTTCTAAGAACAATGATATTCTTGGGAACACATTACCAGTTTTAAATATTTAATAATGCTATAACATGTAAATAGTTCTAAACTTTAATGATTTGATGGACACCAGATGGGAAAAAATGAAAATGTTTTTATAATAGCTTTTCATAATTTACCCATTGCATTTGCATAAAAGCTAAATTTTTATTTCTTAAAACTTCACATTTTCCTGCTTGTTTCCTACCTGAGGCCAAAACATTAATATCATACTTAGCTGATATATAAAGTATCCCTGTAGCTAAGCATCAAGACTCCTGTGCTCATAACACATTTTCATGCAAACACCCTTAGTAATAATAAAGGAAAAAAATACAAAGATGTAAACCCAATAGTTTACATGCTAAATGATTTCCAAAATTTTCCAAAAGGTGTCACAACCCTGACTTAAATGACATGGTCCATTCTTTCTAATTGGATATAACAACTTCTAATTATAGGTCTATTTTAAATAAATACTAATTATACTTCCCTAACTTAAAATAATTAATGCCAGTATCACATTATGACACTTTTTGACATCCCACTCCCTATACACAAAAAGAATCTCTTATATTAACTATACTGCCGTTTCTCTTTAACAAGCATGAATTTAAAGGACTTACAGAAAGGATTTGTAGCCCCAGGACAAAGATCTGCTTAAATATACTTGATATATATTGTTTAACATATTAGCTTTAATGTGAGGTAACATTTTTAAAAAATTCATTCTTTGATCTGCCAGTGCAATAATTTTTTAACCAGAAAAATTAAGAAATATGTATATTTTAATATGCAGGATTTACCAATTTGTATAAACAAATCTGCTAACATGAAATACTACTTCTGAATTTTACTTCCTTCCTGAATAGCTCTCAAATGATAAAGATGCTGCATTATAACTATTCATATTAGGTAGTTTTCAAACACTATTCTTTAAGTTCTTAAGTTTTTAGGTTATTATTTACAATGGTAAGTTACTCTTAAAACTTAGGATAACACATGTGACACTAAAGTCACATTTGATTCTAAAAAAACAAAATCAATAAACTTTTTTTCATAATAGAGTACCACAAGAGGGATACATTTAAAAAGATAAGAGAAAACTATAGGAAGTGAGTGGCAGCAAAGGGAGTTCAGTACATAATAGTTGTAACTAAAATTTACAAGTCAGGCTGGGCGTGGTGGCTCATGTACGTAATCTTAGCACTTTGGGAGTCTGAGGCGGGGGGATCTCTTGATCCAGGAGTTCAAGACCAACCTGGGCAACATAACAAGACCCCATCTCTACAAAAATTTTTTTAAAAAATAGCCAGGTATGGTGGCACAAGCCTATAGTTCTTATTACCCGGTAGGCTTGGCTTGAGCCCAGGAGTGAGCTATGAACTTGCCACTGCACTCCAGCCTGGGCAATAGAACAAGACTCTGTCTCAAAAAAATAAATAAAATTTTAAAAATAAAATTTACAACTCATTTTACATAATTATCAAAAAGTAGAAAATGCACATTTCTTCACTTTTTATGAAAAAAGTATAAAAGAAGCATTTAAAAATGGCTATCTAAATAGTTCAAAAAGCAGATAAAAAACAAATGGCAAAGAAAATTAGTAGGAAAAATTTAGGAAAAATGGGTTGATTTACACACACACAGACAACAAAACTCAACAGTCAGCTAATAAATTTAGTTCGAAAGTTCTTATTTGAAAGCATTCTGAACTAATAAGAGATACAACATGAAAACATAGTCAATTTCATTTTAACCAAATAATGACAGGTATGAGATATTATATCATGATTTCACTTTTCAGTCTACATACATAGCCTTTTGGAATATCTGTGTCCTCATTGCTTCCAGGGTCATTTTCTAAGTGCTGCTTGATTTTTTCTTCTAATCCCACAGCATCTGCTCCTTGATATTGATCAATTCTTACTTTGTTTCGGAAAAACAAAAATGTAGGTGTTGCTGATATATTATTGGTAGCAGCTGTTCCCTAGAATTGGCAAGTTAGACAGTATTATGAATTAAATCTTAAATCACTCTGAATATTCATTCTACACCTTTATGGAAGTTAAATATCACAAGCATGAACTAAACACATAAAATACTGTATTCTCAATTGTTATTTAAGAAAAAGCAGGCCTATTCCTAAGAGAGTTCCTACTGAGACATAGATATACCCTTTATAGCCACAATGAATATCCCCTACATTTTTATCAGTTTTACTGGTAAATACTTCATCCCATATAATAATTAGCTTCCAATACAGAAACTGTGCTTTATACCAGACAGCTCTCTCACAATTACAGAGTATTTCTCAGGAGTAACCAAGAAGGGTATTTGTAAGTCAACACAAACCACTGCAATTAGGAAAAAGCATACATCTGAAAAACAGTAGCCGGTCTGCCAGTGAAAAGTAAGTAGTATTTTCTGCACTGCAACGCTCACCCAATTTTTACTTACAGAAATAACACCTGGTCACCCATCAAATTCTGCCCTACCTCCACAATTTAATAAGACTAACTACTGAATGGAAATTACCTAAAAACCATTGAGTATTATGGTTTAAACTTTTCATAAGTATAAACAGTAAAGTAAATGTGTCACCTTACATATTCATATACTATGAAAAGGTACCACTATCTTGTTTAAAGAAAAAGAATGTAAAGATAACAGGAATGTCTTCTCTAAGCCTCATAATTGAAAAAACTATGATTGACCTTTTAGAAAAGTATTATCCAAAAGAAACATAAGACACATGTGAACTACATATGCAATTTTAAATTTTCTAGTATTTGGTCTGTGATGGTGGCTCACACCTGTAATCCCAGCACTTTGGGAGGTTGAGACAGGAGGACTGCTTGAGCCTAGGAGTTTGAGAATAGCCTGGGCAACAAATAAGACCCCATCTCTAAAAAAATAAAAAAATTAGCCAGGTGTGGTGGCACATGCCTATAGTCCTGGCTACTTGGGAAGCTGAGGCAGGAGGATTGCTTGAGCCCAGGAGTTTGAGGCTGCAGTGAGATATAATTATGCCACTGCATTCTAGCCCAGGCAACAGAGCAAGACACTGTCTCACACACCACATACTCCTCTCCTAAAAAAAAAAATGTTTCTAGCAAAAAGAAATGATTAAAATCAATTTTAGTAATACTAATGAACCTAATACATGCATTTGCAACATAACCAACATAGAAAGATAATGCATTATTTAACATTTTTTCTTTCATATTAAGTCCTTAAAATCCGATGTCCATTTTATACTTTCAGCCTATCTCAATTTGGAATTGCCACATTTACAGTGCTCAGTGACCACATGTAGCTACTGGCTACCATACCAGCCAGCAAAGCTACAGAAGAAAGCATTTTCAGATAAGAGATGATGAATATTTAAAATAAGGGCTAGTGAAGTAGTCTAATAACATGTGACATTAAGTACTGAAACATAAACATGTAACGAAGGGTTTACACTAAATCACCAAACTACTAACAAACTAAGTAATATCCTAAAATTTTTTTCTATATTCAGAAATGTAACAAAGATCACATTTCTACATATGCAAATACAAAACTGTCACATACCATTCCACCTAAGTAATCTGGGCAATTTACCTACAACAGTGTGGCTAATCAACATTTTAAAGTTTCTGCTCAGTATGCAGCTTTGGAGATAAGACTATAAACCAATCAATTCAAATCAAACTATCACCAAGAATTCCTTGCCATGGCTTTATAATCAGCCAATGCCTCAGTAATATAAGATATAACTCTAGATTTGCAAAAGATAAACAAAGAAAGTAAAACACAGAACTGCAAGGTGACCTATTAGTTTAACATCATATTAATTTTATATCAGAAGCATAATACAAACCTGAAGCAATTAATAATGTGCTACCCTTCTTAACTAATGTAGCTATAATAACATCTGTAATAATCATGTCAACATAACATCTTCCTATCTTCAAAGGAATAAATGTTATGTGCATAAAGACATAAATGAAGGATACTAATGTTGGATTTCAAAATGATTTGAAAGTAAATTAAAAAGATAAAAAGGACTCGTCTCCCTTACCTGACACTGATGTACATCTACTTCCAAGAAAACAGCCTGTGGATATTTATTACTCATAGAATTGAATGCTGGGGCAATCCTCAAACATGGTCCGCACCTGTGAGAATGAGAAAAGAGACATTAAGTAAAATAACACCAAAGATTACACTAATTTATACTCAAAAACATTTTTCAATTAAAACATAAAACACACACTGATACTCCTGGTTTTCAACTGTCCAGTCTTTTCCACTGGGTTATTTATATACACTCAATACCACATTGCATTAATAAATAAACATATTATTAATATATTAAGTCAGGCTGGGCATGGTGGCTCACGCCTGTAATCCTAGCACTCTGGGAGGCCGAGCAGGAAGATTGCTTGAGTTCAGGAGTTTGAGAACAGCCTGAACAAGAGTGAGATCTGTCTTTACTTAAAATAGAAAAATTAGCCCGCGTCATGGTGCATGCCTGTAGTCCCAGCTGCTCTGGAAGCTGAGGCAGAAGGATTGCTTGAGACCAGGAGTTTGAGGCTGCAGTGACCTATGTTGCACTCTACCTAGGGTGACAGAGTGAGACTCTGTCTCCAAAAAAAAAAAAAAGTAAAATATATATATATATAATTTTAATATATTTTAATTTTAATGTTATATATATAAAGTCTCCATGTCTGATAGTGTTAAATCTTCCAGCCTTGTTCTCATTGAGAGAAATTAAAGAAAACCTAAACAAATGGCAGGAATATACTATGCCTGTGAATTGGAAAACTCAAAGTTACCAAGATATCATTCTCAATTTGATCTTTAACATGGATATAAAATCCCAGCAGGTTTTACTGTATAAAGTTACAAATTTAAATTCTAAAATTAATAGGGAAATACCAAAGAAAGGCCAAGCCATTTTGAGAATCAAAGATGAAGAAAATATGTTACCAAATATTAAGAACTATTACAAAACTTTATTAATTAGGAGTACACAGTACTGGTACAAGGATAAACAAACTAATCTAAACAGAACAGTCCAGAAAGAGCCCCACCCCACATACAGTATGCTGATTTATGAAAAATTTGACACAGCAATGCAGTGGGGAAAGGACAGTCTTTTCAATAACTAGTGCTGGATCAAATGGATGGTCATATGTGAAAAAAATGAATTTTGACCCCTACCTTATACCATACCAAAAAAAAAAAAAAACCAACCAATTCCAGGTAGATTGTAGAGCTAAATGTAAAAGGTAAAACAATAAGGGTTTCAGGAAAAGATACAGAAGAAGCTGTCACATACTTGAACTAAGCAAAAATTTATTAAACAGAAAACAAAAAGCACTAGACCAAATGAAAAGGATTATCATATTAGAATATAGCTTATAAACTAAAAGATACTAAAATCTTTTATTTGTACAAATAATGTAATAATAGTACAAATAATGCCATTAAGAGAATAGTGGGAAAAAACATTTACAAAACATACAAAAGGATTTACAACTCTAATATGTAAAGAATGCCTAGAAATCAATAAGACTGAGAAAAGAAAAATGGATAAACTCTTGAATAGGTACTTGACAAATGAGGTTATCCAGTCAATAAATAAATAAATAGTCAAAAACTTTCTATGAAGTAGAAAAGGCATTCTACTTCATTAGTCACTAAGGAAACCAGGGAAGTGCAAATTAAAACCAACTCCACCAAAATAGTTAAAATAAGAATGAAGTATTGTCAAGAATGTGGAGCAACTAAACTTTCATATACTGTTAGTGGCAGTACATGCTGGTATGACCATTTTGGGGGAAAAAAGGAACTGGGCTAAAGCTAGACCTATAACAATTCCTGGGAGATACAGCCAACAGAAATGTTCAACTTAGGGCATTTGAAAAAATAGTTGTAGTAGTAGTAACATTTCTAATAGTCAAAGACTAGAAATTAACCAAATTCTTATCAACAGAATGGGTAAATTAATTATGGTCATTCATATAATAAAATTATATGTAGAATATGGAAGTTCAATGTAACATGTCTGCAATAGTAAAAGTTAGAAATAATCTAAATGGCAATCAATGGAAAAATAGTTTTAAAAGTTATAACACATCCACACCAGGGGATAATTTGTAGTGTTTGGGAAAAGCAGTCTCCTGATAAAATGTTCTACACGATCACATTTTAAAATTATGTATATATGTAAATGTATACTAAAACGTTAGGCAGAGCTGAGCATATAGTCTCAGCTACTTGGGAGGCTGAGGCCAGAGGATCACTTCAGCTGAGGAATTCAAGGTTGCACTGACCTACGATCATGCCAATGAACAGCTACTGCACTCCAGCCTGAGCAACATAGCAAGATCACAACTCAGAAAAGGGGGCAGTGGGGGATGGGGTGGGAACCACGCAGAAAAAAACAAAGTATGGCAGGATATAATAAACAGTTAACATTAATTACTTCTGCAAAGTGGGACTGGAAAAAGAAGAAAGCTTAGGGAAGACTTTTAAGTATCCTAATTCTGCATCCTGCATCCTTTGCTTTTTTTATGATGGCAGGTTATTTTTATTTAAAAATATTTAAATAAGTTGAGAGAATTTAACACTAACTGCATTTAAACACGTGTCACAAATGACACAGGTATTTATGTTGTAATACAAAATACCCATTCCTGAAAACCACCCTTCTGCAAAAGCATACACTCAAAATAAGAGGATTTATGGGAAAAATAAGACTGAGGCAAACCACTTGAAACCAATGCAACTTTGTAACAGGATCACTAAGAAAAAAAAAACAACAGTACTAAGACTCAGAAAATAGATGGACATCCAAGCAGGTGGTTCAGATCTGGAGGATACCTTAGGGGATATTTGAAATGAACAAAAACCATCAAATGGAAATTATGCTTACAGGTGTTCTGACAATGCAGATGGAAGTGGAGCTCTGAGCCAGTGGGGCTGTCATTAAGGTGGGGACTGGAGGAAATGCAATGCTGAAAATAAACCCTCCTGGGGAACAAGTGCTAGGTGCTGGTACTGATATTTAATTTTAATAAACTTTCTGAAAATAAACACAAAAGGGAATCCATCTGTGTGGCTGAGAGTTTTTCTCCTTCCAGCCAAAGGTTTTATTTCTATTTTTGATCTTCACTACCTAGGAAAAATCGCATATGAACCAACAAAACTTCCTCATTATACTGACATCAACTTTCTATTCACCAATCAAGAATGCATTAATTGATGTTAAAGAAACACATCTTGTAGCTGAACAGACTAAAAAATAATGATTACCTTGCAAATAACTGCTTCCTTTCAAGACATAACCTTATCTAGATCCTTAGTTTAACTTTAGTTAGCCATTATAGGTTGGAACTTTAGTCAAAAGTCAAAATGAGTCATTGAGCAGAGAAGCACAAATATATACAGCAGCGTAGTTTCACAATATAATCATTCAAATAAATTGATGTTATTTAAATAAGACGTTTACTTTCCTTAACACTGACATTCAAGAGTAAACAAATTTCCATTAGCTGAGATCATGAACAAGTCACCTGATTTCTCTGTATAAAATGAGGACTAGATTCTCCAAGGATCTTTCCCTGCTCTAAAGTATTATGCACCTAGTATGCCTAAATTTCAGAATTATACTTTTTTGATTAGCAGCCCTTAGAACAATACAGGATTTTTGACCTTGTAAATGAATTCAGAGATCATCTAGTTCAGAAGTTTAGAAATGAACAAAAATCTACTCTGAACCTTCTCTTTGGCTGAAAGTTTATCTTTTCAGCCCAATGTACAAAACGGATATGTAAGAAGGATTTTGACCTTATACATTTTGAGAGAAAGAGAATACAGCAGGCAAACTCTTAGCTTTCTACAATACATAAAGAACCAAACCCACAGAACTAAAAGTTTAAAACTGATGTAACCTAATATAATTACCTGATAAGAACTGAAGAACAGAAAAGTTAAATAACACGTCCAAGATAAAAAAAAAAAAAACCCCAGTTAGTGACAGGGCTACAACCAGAACAGTCAATTCCTAAAGCTTTCTTTGAAAGCACTACATTAGATTCTT
>VBSM01003157.1:38941915-39012143 GCA_008086735.1 Cheirogaleus medius
AAAAAAAAAAAAAAAAAAAAAGACAGTGAAAACACAAATCACATAATGGGAAAAAAATTGGCAAATTATATATGTTAATGAATTAATATCCAGAATATATAAAGAACTCTTACAACTAGACAACACAGAAACCAATCACCCAATTCAAAAATGGGCAAAGGGCTTGAACAGACATTTCTCCAAAGAAAACACACAAATGACCAATAAGTACATGAAAAGATGCTCAACAACCTTAGTCAAAGAAATGCAAATTAAAAACACAATGAGATACTTGATAGGTATTATCAAACAAAATAAAAGATAGGTGTTGGCTAGGATGTGGAGAAAGTGGAACCCTCCTACATTCCCAGTGGGAATGTAAAATGGTGCTGCCACCATGAAAAACAGTTTGCCAGTTCCTCAAATAGTTAAACATAGAATTACCACACAATTCAGCATTTCCACTCCTAGGTATAGACCCAAAAGAATTAAAAGCAGAAACTCAGAAACAGATCCCTGTAAAGCAATGTCCATAGCAGCATTATTCACAATGGCCAAGGGTGTATACAACCTGAGTGCTCATTCACACATGAATAAACAAAATATGGTTTATACACACAAAGAAATATTTTACATAGCCATAAAGAGGAATGAAATTTTGATACATGCTACAATAAGGATGAACCTTGAAAACATTATGCTAAATGAAATAAGTCAAAAACAAAAGTACAAATATTGTTATTATTCCACTTGCTTGAGGTGCCTAAAATCAGCAGATTCATAGAGACAGAAAGAATAGTGGTTACCCAGGAGGTAGGTGGGAAGGGGCAAGTTATTGTTTAACGCTGTAGTCCCCAAGCCCTGGTCTGGGGACCAGTACCAGTCTGTGGCCTGTTAGGAACCAGGCCGCACAAGTGGTCTGAGAGCAAGAGAGCTTCAGCTGTATTTACAACCCTTCTCCATCACTTGCATCACCTCCTGAGGTTCGCCACCTGTACAATCAGAGGCAGCATTAGATTCTGCATTATGGTGAGTTGTATAATTATTTCATTATGTATTACAATGTAATAATAGAAATAAAGTGCACAATAAATGTAATGTGTTTGAATCATCCCAAAACCATCTCTTCTCCCCTAATCCGTGGAAAAATTTTCTTCCATGTCACCAGTCCCTAGTGCCAAAAAGGTTGGGGACCACTGGTTTAATGGGTACAGAGTTTTGGCCCTCTGGAAAATTGGGGATAGGGAGATAATGTATAATGGATGCAGAGTTTCTGTCTGGGATGATAAAGAAGTTCTAGGAAATAGTGATGATGGTAGCACAACATAATGAATGTAGTCATCTTTTGGTATTTGAGGAGAACTGGTTCCAAGACTTCCGGTGATACCAAAATCTGCGTATGCCCAAAATGGCATAGTATTTGCATTTAGCCTACTTTAAATACTCTCTAGAACACTTACAATACCTAATACAATGTAAATGCTATGTAAATAGTTGTTGTATTGTTTAGGTAATAACTACAAGATGCTATGTAAATAGTTGTCATATTGTACTGTTTAGAGAATATAGTGAATTAAAGACAAGGAAAAAAGTCTGTACATGGTCAGTACGAATGTAATTTTTTTTTCCAAACATTTTCGACCCACAGTCAATTGAATCCATAGGTACAGAACTGAGGGATACAGAGCTCACTATACTTAATACTAATGATTTGTATGCCTAAAAATGGTTAAAATGGTCAATTTTATGTTACATATATTTTTCTGGAGAGGCACTGAAGATTCTTAAAAAGGAGAATAACAATCTATTTTTTAAAGCAATACATATTGCTTTAGCAAAATTAATTTAGACGGATAAGGCATGGAGGTTGAAAATAAGAAATAAGGTTTGAAACAAGGTTAGAAAAGGAGTAAAATAGGTGCTGGAGAAAACTATGCCCTTAGCCTAAAATGGGACAGCATTAACGCTGATCTAAGAGGTTTCTTACAGGATTTTACTGCATATAGTTGTTTGCTGGTCTAATACTGACCCCCATGTATGTAAATCTGGGGTCTTGTTGACAATGAGTTCAGATGGGAACACATTAATGGCCAACATGTTCAAGAAACGTTAAAGGCAAATACAATCTGACCAGATTTATAAATTAACCTAAATATGCTTTTGAATTTCTAAGTTCTCTAAATTCAAACATTAATTTTCTCTCAGTTTTTACAAAAATACAATTTTCATTCCATTAGAGTCTCTTTTTAAATATAAATAACACAGCTCTTTATCAGTCAATGTCCGTGTTTATACCTTAAATGACACCACATTATTAATGGAAAAGAGTTTCCTTGGTAGCAAAGTTTCCTCACTTTTCTCACTTCAATCAATAAATTATTAATCACCTATCATCTCTTCCTCTGCTATGGTAAGGGGGGGATATATCATAACAATATAAACATCTATCCTCTTCAATTTAATAAATGTGAAAGTTCACATATAATATCAGTACACTAGCCCACCCTATTAAATCCAATATACTGTCCCTTTTCAACTCTGTGTAAGAGAAACTAGGTCCAAAAATAAGTCCTAATTTGTTCTCACTTGTCTGCACCCCTCAATCTCCTAATATTATCCAATCCTAATGCCACCATTTACACACTCAAAATTTACTGAATCATATGCTAGGATTCACATTTTTTTACTCTGAGACTCAACTGCCTTATGTTTACATAGTTACTTGGACAAGAAAGCATATTACATAAACAGTCATATCAGTTGGTATATATGTAAATTGCTCCAGGTGGTCGTGGTAAATCAAGGGGAGACCTCTAATCCTTCTAACCAGGTACCTACATACACAAGGGGAGATCTGTAAAAACACACTCGCTGAAATTTTGGTTTTCAATGCCGAGTTCCAACATGTCACTCTCACACAGGAACATTACAAGCCCACAGCTCTGCGACCTGTACATTTTGTTGGTTTGTTGTACTGAAGACAGTTAACATCTTTCAAGATCCCTGTCCTCTTAAATCACCAAATGAAAAACGGAGTCTGGTCAAACTCAGACGTCTACCTGTCCACTTGTAATATGCCGTATATGTACTGTAATTTGTGTGATCAAATGCAATGCCATACATAGGAGAGCCTAAACTATAAAATTACTAACCAAAGGAGGAACAGATAGGTTAAGAAAATTAAAAAGCATCCTGATCTAACTAACTTAATTCAAAATGCATTCGCAGAAATTTAGGACTAAGCATTACGCAGGTAAGTTGGACAGCCCCACCTGAATCATCTAAAAGCTTTACAAAGATGTAGGTGGTGAAGAGAATCAAATTAAGTTCAGTAAATTAAGCTTTCAGAGACCCTAAGATGCAAATGACAGCTGGATCCCAGAAAGAAGGGGTCAGGAGCAAACAGAGGAGGCTGTGGGAGACACCCACAGACTGGAAGGAATAGGGGCAGGCCACCCAAGAGCAGAGTTCGTCCGAGGATTCAAGAAGAGCAGATGGGGATCTCCTAAACTGGGGAAGGTAGCCAGTCAGGCCTCCGTGCCCGCGTGGGAAACCCCCTGTACATAAACGGGGGCCCACAACCGAGAGCTGAGGCCTAATTCTGGCAGCGGCCTGGGGGTTCAGCCAGCGCTGGACACTCTAGAGCAGGAGAAAGCAAGGGAACTGGACCGGGAAAGAGTGAAAGGAAAGCAAAGAAAGACAGACCGGGGCCGCCGGGGCTCAGGCCTGGCCTCACCCTCTCATGGTGAACTTGACCACGGCGAGTCTAGAGCCCGCGCCGCTGAGCTCTGGCTGGAAATCCGGGTCGCTCCCGACCGGCTTCACTCCCACCATCCTCACAGAGAGCCGGGTTGGGCAGCTGCGACGCCACTGGCTTCGAAATTGAAGACGACGACGACCCGGGAGAGGAAGGAGACACGCTCAGGACTGCTAAGGCCTGGACAGAGGGGGTGGCGACAGCGGCGTCTTCTAACTGGGACTCTCAGTGCCGAGTCACGCCAGGGAGCGGAGCAGCCGAGGAGGCGGGGACGGGAGGGGGGAGGGTAGAGGCGAGGAAAAGGAAGACAAGCAGGACCCAGCAGCCACCGCGCGGCAGGGCCGCCGGCGCTTGCGCGCCTTGACGTCATTTCCGCGCCGTCCGTTTTGGCTCCCATCACCCAATCGTAAAACGCGAAGCGTAGCCCCACCCTCGACTGAGTCTCTTCGCGCTACCTTGAGCGGCGCAGGCACAGATGTGTAGCGCTCACGAGCGCAGGCGCAGACTGCGACTCAAACGTTCATGTATTCGTCCGCGTTTGGTAGACCGCTCTCCGCTCTTCTCCCCTCCCCCCGCTTTTACCGAGATTTCTGGGTTAGGACAGCGGAAGGGGGCCTCTTTTTTCCCCGGGGTTCATGGTTGCTGCCTAAAGTCAGAAGGGTCCCTCGGGAAGTACGTTGAGGATGGTCTTGTCCTGAATTCTGAGAGGATCACTGCGCACAAGTTAAATAGACTTTAGGAACGTTTATTTACAGATCTATTTACATCTCTCTGTGCAGTCGTTCAGAAAGTATTGTGTAACTGTCTTTAGGTTTTGCCCAAAAAGATAAAGGCATCATCCCTAATCTAGGAAGTTCACAGTCTAGTGACAGACGCACACAACAGTAACAAAGAAGTTTGAATAGGAAGCAGTGGGGACAAGTGAGATGGGAGAGTGGAGCCGGGTACACTTGCTGGGAATGTGAGCCCTGAGTTCAACCTTGAAAGGGAAGAAGGGGTTAACGATAGATGGTGAGAAATAACAGTGATATTCCAAGCAAAGGTGTTAGCAGGTGCAAATGCATGGGTTGAGAGGGCAGATAATAAGAATAGGTAATATTTAACACATTATGTACCAGGCAAGATACAAGCTCTCTTTATATACCAGCGCATTTACTTCTCACAATAACAGTAGAAAGTGGGAAGGATGGGTCTGGAACTAAAAGAAAAAGGAGTAGGATAAAGTTAGAGATTTGGAAGTCATCAGATTGGATGATAGGTGAAGCCCAAGAAGTGTGAAAAGAGAAGGCTAAAGGTGCTGCAGAAACAAAATAATTATTCTTAACTGTACCCAGCCAGATGAGAGGCACAGTAATTATATTTCTTTCTCATGTAATATCAGCATGTAATATGGCTTTCATAGACAATAAAAATTCCCATAATAAAGCTTTGCTACTTATAATTTATGGCAGTAACCTCTCTGAACTTCAGCTTCCTTGTCTGTGAAAATTGGATTAATAATACCTGCTGTCTAGGATTATGAGGGTTAAAGGTTATAGTGGATAATGTACATAAAGAGCCAAAACGGAAGGTACTCAACAAAAGATGTTTATAAACAATGATGTATTACTCAGCTAAGGGCTGCTGTAACAGCAGAATACCACACACTGGGTGGCTTAAACAGCAGAAGTTTATTTCTCACAGTTCTGGAGACTGGAAGTCCAAAATCAAGGTGCTGGCAGGTTGGTTTCTCCTGAGGTCTCTCCCCTGGACTTTTAAAGGGATGCTTTCTCACTGTGTCTTCACATGGCCTTTTCTGTGTGCAGACACCTATGTACACACACATACACAAAGTACTGGTGTCTTCCTCTTCATGTAAGGACACCAGAGACTATCTTCTCATGTCCCTTTAGGCCTGAGAGTAGAAATCACTCCTGGCTGTTGATGGCATGAGGGTATTGAGAAACTCTGGCCTGGCCACCTAGTCTACCGATGCTAGTGCAGACCTGACCAGACAAGAGAATCCTGACTTGGGCACTTCACATATATAGCAGTGACATGAATCACTATAATCCCAAGGCACGTACTCATAGGAAGCAGAGGTACTTTGGAGCCATAATTCCTACATGGACTTCCATGCTTATTGCATGAACTACCTCTAACCACCTAGCACTAACCTAACTGGTAAGCCCAGATACTATCAACTAATTAGCAACACCCAGAGACTTCACTTTCCTAATACCAATAAACTCTTCTGGTTTGAAAAACACTATCATTTTTCTCCTCCCCTCCCCTCACCACCCAGAGCATAGTTGTGTGGTGTATCTAGTTCCCATCTCTACAGTAAACCTTTTCCACTCACTACTCAATCCTTGATGTATTTGTCTTTATTTTCTCTTTAACATCACCATCACTTTTTGATTCTCCTAAACTTTATCCACAGGTTTATTAATACTCCCCTTACTAAATTATCCTTAATTACCCACTTTGTGCTTTTTCCTTTGTGACTGTGCCTGATATAAAAATTTGAAAAATGGCTCAACACCTGGGAAATTGGAGGTTGGAAAATTAATATAGCAAGCTGCAGATAAATACATGAAAGTTGCCAGCATAGAGGTCATAGTTGATATCACTAAAGTAGGTGAGTTCATCAGGAAATACACAGAAAAGCAAAGAGTTACAACAGAAATTTAAAGACAATCACAAATAGAGAGTAAAATGAGAAAAGTTAGGAAAGAAGCAGAGAGACAGGAGGAAAATCACAAAAGTCAAGGGTAAAAGACCAAAAGGTTGAAGACTTTGAAATGCTTTGGAATGTAGGAAAAGAGTCATTGGTTATTACTCAAACAACCACTACCATTCAATGAAGTAAAACTGAAATCAGCTCACTGACAACCACAACCAATTGTTCAGGGCCTCCAGTGTGTCTGGCACCGGCTGAATACCCAGAAGTTAAAGGTGATTATTACATGTTCCTGTCCTTAGGGACACACACTCTTGTGAGAGCTCCTCACAACCTGGAGATACAGGCAAGGTGATGGTTATTGTCCCTACTCTACTGATGAAAAGGCTGACATTCAGGTAAATGTGTAATTGATTCAGAGCTATATAATTAAGCATCTGTGTAGCCTTCTCTGGGTTGCACTCAGCATTTTATAGAAAAAAAAACTTTATATATGTGCATGGAAACATTTAGCAGATGTTAACACAAGGTCAGAAGGCACAAGTGGGGGAAAAATTCTATACAAAAATTCTACAAAGAAGGTTCAGATAGCTAAAACAAAAATAGGCTAGGCACGGTGGCACATGCCTTTAGTCCCAGCTACTCTGGAGGCTGAGACAGGAGGATCCCTTGAGCCCAGGAGTTCAAGACCAGCCTGGGCAAAAAAAGCAAGACACCACCTCTTTAAAAAGAAAATATTCACAGTTAACTAGTCCTCCTATGTCATTTAACTAATGCTTAATTTCATTAACTAAATTAAACTTCTTGGTGGATGAAATTTTCCCAAAACCCCATTTCCTAGAATTTTCATGAAAATTCTAGAAAATTCTTGGAGACTCGATAACCTCTGCAAGGATTACTTATGATTATTCTTAGCAGCATGGGGAACACTCTTTCCATTCCTGAGATTAACATATTCAGAGATGCCAAACATGCTGCATATATACAGTCACAAACTGCCTCCACCCCTCAACTCCTTACTTGTTCATGGCAGGAATAAGATGCAATGGTTTCCCAAGGAATCTAGCTTCAGCCTCAGAATTCCATTCAGCAGCACTCACTGCCAGGATCAGCATTCTAGATGAAACCTATTTGCCATTCCTATGCTTTTCTATGAAATACATAGTTCTCATACTGTAGTAAGTTCCTCAAAATATAGGTTCCCATTTTCATACCTACAGATTCTGAGTCAGTAGAGAAGGGGTGTGACCCAGGAATCTGAATTTTAACAAGCACCCAGAGTGACTGATGCAAGGGATCCACATTTTGAGGAACACTATTTGATGATAACTAGTCTACCATATACATAACGTTTAAAATGCATTTAATATAGAGAAAGTACTGTGATAATGCTTTGAAACACCTTTCCTCCAAGAACATCTGAAGCACAGTAAGACAATTCTACAAATATGAGTTAAAAATAAGTGCCATAGCAAAAGTAGTGGTTCAGAAAAAGGAGAGAAAATTTCTAGCTGGAAAGAACAGAGAATGCTTTATGGTGGAACATGTTCTAATATTCAGGTCTAGATAAACACAGGAATGACTCCTGATATCTCTCTTGAACTCTTGGCCTCAAGAGATTCTCCCGCCTCAGCCTCCCAAAGTGCTAGGATTACTGACATGAGCCACCACACCTGGCCTGATTTATCTCTCAACTCACCAAAAATATAATTTTCCCCCCAGACTCTCCGGTTCTCATCAAGTCCAGCCAGTCAGTGGAGGAAGGCCTTCTATCATGTCCTATAGCTATTGTGGGTTCACTCTGCTAATTTAACAGAAAGCATACTGGAGATATATCAGGCATACCTGTCTCTCCCATAGCTTTTTTCACACAGTAGGCACAAAATAAATATCGGTTGAATAAATGGCTAGTAAGCATAATAAGTGAGAATCTCAGTCCACAAAAATAAGATGTATAGGAAATATTACTTTGTTTTCTATAACTCAGTTTCATTTTGACTCTGAATCCCCACCCTCCTGCTACATCTAACTACAACAAAAACTTAAGCTTATCTCCTCCTCTGGTAGGCTCAGAAATTATGCCAAATTCAGGGGAGTAGGGGCAGGAGTGGGGCATTGGCATATGCAGATCTCTAAGATCACTGGCTCCGTCTACACTCCCTCTTCAAGCAGCCCCTCTCTGCTCTATGTGACTACAGCAGGGAGTGGGACACTTTGTTTGAGGCTGCCCCTGGCCCCATCTGCCTGGATGCACCCACCTGCCATTTCTCCCTGAGTTTTTACCTCTTTCCTCCAGTTCAAGGAACCAAGACCTTGAGCTTTTTCTATTTCTTTCACTTCTCTATAGGGGAATCTATTTTTAGTGCAAAGGAAACCCATCTGACTTTATATTTATTGAAGATGTTGTGTCTGTACCTGTAAATCCTCTTCCTTCAAGGTAAACACTAGAAAGAAACTCTGCTGCCAGAAATTGATCCAGCCCATAGGTATGTTCTGTTTGGCCACACCCAATATGTGTGTGTGTGTGCATCCACATGTATAGACGGTCCCTAACTCACAACTTGTGAAAGTGATATGTATTCAGTAGAAACTATACTTCAAGTACCCCGTAGTACAATCATTCTGTTTTTTCACTTTCAGTAATCAAGATACAAGATATCCAACACTTTATTATAAAATATGCTTTGTGTTAGATGATTTTGCCCAACTGTAAGCTGATGGAAGTGTTGAGCACATTTAAGGTAGGCTAGGCTAAGCTATGGTGTTTGGTAAGTTAGGTGTATTAAATGCAATTTCGACTTATAATATTTTCAACTTATGATGTGGTTACTGGGATGTAATCCTATCATACATTGAGGAACATTTCTCTGTGTGTGTTATATTACTGGGGATATTTGGGACATTATATTACAGGCTTTTATTTTCCCTGGAGTTTCTAATTGCTTTTCTGTTTTCTTACACTATTAATATTTACCTTTGCCATACTATTGTTTTTCAATTTTTCCATTATATTGAGTACCTATATTGTCTCATTTTTTATTGGATATCTTCCTTTTGAAGCCCTACAGCCTCCAGTTTCATCTAGATTCATTACTCTGTATAGCTGTTACACAGCCGTCATCCTGGGATTTCCCTTCATTTGGGTAGGTAAGCACTACTATTCCCTGAATCCACTGTTTTCCTTTTCCATGATTTACTTCCCATGTTTTTTGATCAGATCCTCAAGTAACATCCTATGAAAAAGTAGATGGGAAGTAAATTTTCTGAGTCGCATGTCTAAAATTATTTTTTTCTCGCATTTGACAATTTGAACAAGTGTATACTTCTGTGTGGAAAACCATGTATTCTCAGATCCTGAAAGACATTGCTTATTTTTCTCTTGTTTCCCATTTTGCTCCTTAGAAGACTGATGTTAGGTTAAACTTCTTCCATTTTGGGAGATCTCTTTCTTCTCTATCAGCTTTTAGGATCTTTATCACTGGTATTCTGAAATTTCATAATGCTGTGTCTAAGGTATGGCTCTCTTGTGATCTATTCTGCCAGGGGTTCCGTGGACACTCTCATATGGTGGCTTTTGATTTTAGTTTTGGGACATTTTCTTGTTTTGTTTCTTTAATGATTTTCTTCCCTAATATGGGACCTCCTAGGTTTGTTGGTCTACTATGTCTCATACTTTCACTCACATTTTCCTTCTCTCCCTCATTCCCTCTCTCGATTTTTCTCCTGTTTTCTGGTAGACTTCTTCAACTTTGTTTTATATTCTTATTTTTAATTTCAAAAGGCCCTCTTTTTTTCTGACTATGCTTTCATAGTATCTCATTATTGTTTTATGTATGCAGTGACTTCTCAAATTGCCAGTATTAAGTAAGGGTTTGGGTTTTTCATTTTTTTGCTTTTTAGTTTTGTACCCAGAATTATTCCTCTTAGCTAAGGTCATTCATCTGTATACATGGCAGGCTTTCCTAATGTGTCTGGTGGCATTTTTTGCTCAGTAGCTGTGCCTATTCTTCTTTTTAACCCTTTTATTTAAGGTTTGATTTCAGTGGTCATATTTTTAATTTTCAGAATATATAACTACTTCTCTTTTATGCACCTCATTTTCATTTCATAGTGTTATCTTCTTACATGATTGGTGATTGTCAGTAGCAGTTTTATCTTTTAAAAGTCCCTTTTTGCATCCCAGTGAATGTGTTTGTGTTCAATGTGTTCTGTGTTACAGGATCTACTCCAATCATCTGGGTAGAAGGGCTACATGTTGCTTCTGGGTATCACCCACCAGGGGCACTGTTCTATCTCTCGAGTTCAAAAACTCGCCCTTATTACTCCACCCTGAAGGCAAATGCCTCAGCTGACTGTAGTTTGAAGACCTGTTCCTTTGGGAGTTGGGTGGGAGTGGGGAGGAACTGGAATCGCTGCTCTAGTTGCATTTCTCAACTGAAGTCCTGACGGAGTCCTCCAGGGCTCCTCCAGATCCCTCCAGCTGAGCTACTGCTTGTTTCCTCCAGCTGGGCTTTCTTCAGGCATTTCTATGTTTGCAGCACCTTCTGTAGAAACAGTCATCTTTCATAGCAGCATTTTCTTCTTAAGCTGAATATGTTTCTATCATTGTGATGTGAATTACTTTCATTTACTCAAAGATGCTTTAAAATTTCTGGCCTGTATGTGGCATCCTGTATCTGTCAGGGCTCCTGGTTGCAGTAACTCAGTTTATTCAACCAATATTTATTGAATACAATAACAGATTCCATTCTAGCTAATTTAACCAGAAAGGTGTTTATTATAGGATATTAGATAGTTCGTAGGCTTTCCAGAAGGAATAGAGAAACAAATTTGTATACTCCACAGCCAGAAACAACATAGCCTTGGAGAAATGGTCACACAAACTATTAGAATAGTTAGAATAGTTCCACACACTTTGGAACTATTTTAATAAAAATAAAAGGTCCACTGCCATCCCCAACCACTGTTTAGCCCCTATGACAGGGGTGTGTCTCCTTGGATTGCATGTAAAACTATGGCTGTAAAGCAGCCTGGGAAATAAAGTATTTGGTGTTCTATCCTCTGGAGTACAAGTAGCATATTAGGAGGGTGTATGATTATGTGTTCAATGAGCTAATCTGCCACACATCCTTTCTCCTTGTCTTAGTGCTCTTAGGAAATTATCATTTTTCGTTAAAATATCATCTCTGTCATTTCCAGGGGTATAGGCTGGAATGAAAAGGCAGAGATGTGATCAACCCATAGTTGTTTTTTAAAATATATAGTGATAAAATATACATACATAAAATTTACCATCTTAAGCACTTATTAAAGTGTACAATTCAGTGGCATTGAGTACACTCATCACTATCCATTTCCAGAATTTTCTCATTATTCCAAAGAGAAACTCTGCACCCATTAATTCCCCATCTACTCTTTTCCCGGTCCCTGGTAGCCCCTATTTTACTTTCTGTCTCTATGAACTTGCCTATTTTAGGCACCTCATATAAGGGGAATCATACAGTATTTGTCTTTTTATGACTGGCTTATTTCAATCATCATAATATTTTCAAGGTTCATCCATATTAGAGCATGTAACAGAATTTCATTTCTTTTTAAGACTGAATAATAGTCTATTGTTTTTATATATTACATTTTATTTATCTATTCATTTGTTGATGGACACTCAGGTTGTTTCCACCCTTTGGCTATAGTGAATAATGCTGCTGTGAACTCTGGTATATAAGAATCTCTTTGAGTCCTTGCTTTTTAATTCTTTTGGGTGTACACCTAGGAGTAGAATTGTTGGATCATATGGTAATTGTGTTTGATTATTTGAGAGCGGCCAAACTGGTGTTCATGGTGGCTGTACCATTTTACATTCTCACCAGCAATGCATGATGATTCCAATTTCTCCACATCCTAGCCAACCCCTTTTATTTTTTTATTATAGGCATCCTTATGGGTGTGAAGTAATCTCACATTTCCTTAATGACTAGAGATGTTGACTATCTGTTCATGTACTTAATAGTAATTTCTATATTTTCTTTGGAGAATTATCTATTGAAGTCCTTTGCCCATTTTTGAATCAAGTTGTTTGTTTTTTGTTGTTGAGTTGTAGGAGTTCTTTATATATTCTGGATATTAATCCCTCATTGAGTAAATGATTTGCAAATATTTTCTCCCATTATGTGGGTTGTCTTTTCACTTTCTTGTGTCCTTTGATGCACAAAAGGTTTTAATTTTGATGAAATCTTATTTACTTATTTTTTCTTTTGTTATCTGTGTTTTTGATGTTGTATTTAAGAAATCACTACCAAATCCAACGTCACACAGATTTTCCCTTATGTTTTCATTAATAATTTTATATTTTTAGCTCTTAGGTTTAGGTCTTTCATATTTCATCAACTATTTTGAGCCAAACTTCTCAAATTTGATTCTAATCATTTCAAAGTATTCCCATGATAGAAACGGTAGGTACAGTTTTCCAGTTCCTTATAAATTTGAGTGTTGGGGAGGCAGTATGCAATAAACATAAAATATCTGATGTTAGTTTTTCCTTCAAATTTAATCCTCTCTTGAAAAGGAAAAAAAATTCAGTTTCTGATTTTTGAAAAACAAAAGCAAGAAAACAATGAGGAAAAGAACATTTCTTCTATACACATAAATTCCACTGAGATATAGTATACTCCTTTAAATAATTGAATTTGTATTTGCAGAAGCACAAGGATACAGATTTATTGATACTGTAATCCTGAAGAAGAAAAGAACATTTTATATTATTTTATACCAGTTAGCTCTGCTTAAACTGGGTAATTAATTTCTTTAAAAAAAAGTGTCAGATAATATTACCGAGTTTTGTCTCATTCTTAAAGTCGCAAGGGAAAAATATGTAATTTATGCAATATAAATTTTAAATAAAAAGGAAGTTCTGCTTCATAATTTCCAAACTCTTTCTATAATAGTTCCATGCTTTGAATTTGAAAATTGAATGCCATTTTCCCCAGGTGTCTCTAGGTGGCGCAATATCTTTTTAGTCAAAAGGGTGTCATTTCTCCCTGGATATCAAATCTTTCTTTAGATGATGATGTCAAGTCATCACATGTACCATTTTTCCCCACTAACACTATATTCTTCAGTTTTGGACACTAGGCAGTGTCTTGAAGGAGAGGGTTTCCTAGGAAGCCATAGAGTGGTTTATCATTGTCGCAAATCTCCTCCTCCTAGGACATACTAAAGAAACTCTCTGGCAATTCTAAGAGTCAGTTTCAGTGCTTCCCAGACCTGTAAAGTAATATTTTCTTCTGAAATTTATATCTGAGGTCCAGATATAAATATAAACTGCTTAGAGTTCCCATTAAGAAGCCCAAATATTTAGAAAAATATTTCAGAGACCTCAGTCTCTGCAATAAAAATGCATATTTTTATTTTTAATTTTTTTTAAGAGTCTATTGGGAGTTTATCTTAGTCAGTTTGGGCAGCTATAACAGAATACCATAGAGGGGGTGGCTTAAACAACTGGAAAGCTGGAAAGTCCAAGATCAAAGTGTTGTCAGATCCGATATCTGGGGAGGGCTCTCTTGCCGGTTTGCAAATGGCCATCTTCTTGTTGTATCCTCACATGGGGGTGGTGGGGAGAGAGAGAGAAAAAGAAAGAGAGAGAGAAACTTTCTCTTCTGTGTCTTCTTAGGGGCACTAATCCCTTTATGGACGTCCTACCCTCATGACCTAATTACCTCCCAAAGGCCCCATCTCTAAATACCATCACATTGAGGGTTAGGTTTCAACAGATGATTTTGGAAGGGGTACACAAACATTCAATCTGTAACATTGTTGGAATTAACTCTTTGGAACTGAAAAAAGTACACATAACTAAAAATCTATTCTTTTACTTAATCACGGGTTGTAAAAGAATTCTTTTTGCTTGTGGTATTATGGATATTGTCTAACTAAAAAGGACAGACAGGGAAGGAAATGATAAAATTTTTAATAGAAGGTTTCACTGTATTCGAGGCCTTCTCTCAGGTGTACCCTTGAGCAAACACACACACACAACATGCATTCACACCCTCATCATTCACTCCATTTTTGAGTAGCAGATATCTGAATATCTGAATATGTCAGAAGGCCAGGTACTAAAGAAACTCGCTAAAAGTAAAATGTATGCTAATGGCTTCTGTACAATAAGGAAGTGGTTATTCACACAATGTTAAAAATAATATTCCCATAAAATTCAGAATATTAGTATTGGAAGGGAAGAAGGAGGATCATACTCATTGGTAGAAAGTACCAAAACACATGGCTTCTCACAGTGGAGGATATATCTGTCTACCTACCAGACTGTGAGCAATTTGACCACAAGAACCAAGTCTTTGCATTTGCTGTGTGCCCAGTTCAACACAGTGGCTAACACTAGTAGATGTTGAATAAGCAACTCTTTCCATTCTGATGAATCAAATTTAGGACGAGTAAAAGAAAGTACTATTTCATGAAGATGGAATAAAGTTAAGGTACTTGTTGCCATTGTCTCCCTTACCACAGATTATTTCATCCATAAATTTTTCAGCCTGCACATCTACAAAATGAAGGAGGAATCCTTTACGAAATCATAACCAAAATATCATTGTCACATCTAATATGTTAATAATGCTTCCCTAATATCAGTAAATATCCACTTGGTGTTAAAATTCCCCATTTTTCTCTTATTTTATAACTTATTTGAATCAATATCAAAATAAGGTATATGCATTGTATTGGTTGATATGTCTTTTAATTCTCTTTTATCAAAACTTTATTTACGCCTGTAATCCTAGCACTCTGGGAGGCCGAGGCGGGCGGATCGCTCAAGGTCAGGAGTTCAAAACCAGCCTGATCAAGAGTGAGACCCCGTCTCTACTAAAAATAGAAAGAAATTAATTGGCCAACTAAAAATATGTAGAAAAAAATTAGCCGGGCATGGGGGCGCATGCCTGTAGTCCCAGCTACTCGGGAGGCTGAGGCAGAAGGATTGCTTGAGCCTAGGAGTTTGAGGTTGCTGTGAGCTAGGCTGACGCCACGGCACTCACTCTAGCCTGGGCAACAGAGTGAGACTCTGTCTCAAAAAAAAAAAAAAAAAAAACTTTATTTAATTTTTATTTCTTTTTTCCAACTTGTTATTTGAAAACACTGAAACTGAAAGAAAAGTTGCAAAAGAAAGTATAATAAAGGGTCTAGATTTATCAATTGTTAAAATTGTGCCATGGTGCAGGTTGGGTTCTCTTGAAAGCCGACACTGAGATGGAGAGAGGAGTCTAAACAGTTTACTGTGGAATATCAGCCGTGAGACAAAAAGGGAGGAAGCAGGATTGTGCAGAGGAAGGGGAAAAGCAGACCTGGCAAAGTCTCTACTAACCCAACCTGGAGCTCTGAGACAAAGATTGCTTATTAAAAGAGTCCTTCATGGGCAGAAATAGCTACACGTTAACATTGACTGGGGGCCTCCCCAAGAAGAGTATGCCCTTGACTTCCTTCACTTTGCTCAGCCATTTATTACACTTGATCTTAGCCAAAAGGCCGAGAAGCGATGCTCAGCCATTTATTAGGGGCTGCCCCAAGAATTGTGTAACCTCAGGTGCAAAGGTGGGGTAACCCTGAAGAAGCTAATAGCAAGAACAGTGAGCAAACCGCTCTCCTTGCAGCTGGGGAGTGGATCTTTCCTGAAGTGGAATCTGGGTAGTGCATCTTTGTGTCTCCCACAGTCCACTATGTATACCACAATGGGTCCCCTTCTCCCCACAGGTTTGGGGAAGAATTCTTCCAGGTTTCTGGTGGTCCTCTCTTCCTCATGGGAAACTCAGAAGAGGGAGGGTTAGTAGAACCATCTACAGTCCCTGTTGCTGCAGTTGGTGACTCCTTCACTATCCATTCTAATTTCCCCTCGCTAATCTTGATAGTTTGGTGAGGGGCTCCCAAAGCCTCATTTGTGAGGAGTTTTAGCACCCCGCAACTGTATCACCTTCATTCCTTCCTAAAAGGCCCGAGTATGGAGCAACTAGAGATATTTCTAGAAAGACATCTTGTTATTTGGAAAGAAATGGTATGATTTACTGGCAGTCATGAGATAGGTAAAAAAAGAGAAGTCTCACCAGTTGACTTTAGTATCATGTGGGAAAGTGCAAAGGGAAGCTCTTATTTACACAACGGAGTTTTAATGACGCAAACATCATGCAAAGAACACTTACTAAACTTCTTTTCTAGACCTCCATGAAATCTAGTACGATTATCCTTCCTTACCCCAACCTAGAAGGAATTCATCTCTTTTCTCCCCTGCTCCTTGTGTATTTCTCATCCTGCGCTGTACTACAGCTTGTATGTCTTTGTGGGCTTTTGCCATTTTTTTCAGCTGCCCAGCATCCAACATACTTTCCAATGTGCAGGGAGTTCCCACCTTCCTGAGTCTCAGTGGGAAGCAGAGCCTGCCTTCCTCCACAGAAGCTGAATATTCCAGATTCTTGCTTTCTCAGCTTCACCTTCAACTAAGGCTCAATAAATATATGTTGAACTGAGTTTTTTGATTATTTAAGTGTTTTAAGATTTCTGTATAATTCATCTGGATGACAGGAATAGATAAATTATTCATCTTACTGAAGATACAAATGTTAACTTTCAGGAAGGTTCTATATAAAACAGATATATGTGTGTGTATATAAATGTGTGAATATTTCTGAACCAGGAGCATTTTATTCATTAATATTGAAATATTTATTTTAGCCCTGTTGCTCAGGAGATGTCACATACATATATTGGCTTTGGCAATAAATTTTATAAACGTGGTAGAGAGTGACCAGAGTGGTAATAGTCTGAAAGTTTCTCATTAATCTTCATATTAACCTTTGTATTCTTAGGAAGGTATTTGAAACTTATAGTAAGCATTCAATTAATATTTGTTGGATAGCAGAGTCTTCATCTAGGAAAGCTATCCTATAGATTTCCTTCACAAACCAAATAATGTAGCCTAAAATTATCCTATGATAACCACTCTGTGCTTCCTATATTTCCAAAAAGTTCTTATAAATTGTAGAGGGGATTATGAACTTACTGGTGTAAATGTATTTGTCATCACAACACAGGGAGTGAGTATATTGAAGCCAACTGGCCAAGGAACTAATTTCTTCTATTTAACATTATTTTCCCCTCCTCTCATGTGATTGCAAGGCAGTTAGTCAAAAGTAGAAGAACATCATAGGATTCCAATTTGCAGTACAAGACAATTTCAGGATTATTGATTATCAAGTATTCTGTTGACTTCCCTGGTCAACATTATGATTTAGTTTTTCTCATTATGGTGGCAGCAGAGCTGGTCTCTACAGAGAAACAGCAGATAAGAAACAACACCTAAGACCTAAAGTACAGTGCAGTAGTTAGATGCTAAGTGAAGGCACAAGAGGTATGCCACCCAGGACACTGATGGGCCTGTAATGTGTTGCTGGGGGAGGAGTTGGTGTAGATGTCTGTGCTGGGAAGAAGGTGGGGGGGGGGCGGGGGAGAGGTTTGCCATTAGCAGAAACAATAAATTGTTGACAGAAAGCCTTTTGACCAGACCTATACTCAGCACACTTTTGCCCAATTAACAGGTAAACTATTCTCTCCAAAGGAGCTGATTCTACCCTGTTCTGGTCCCCTTATCCCATGCTCCAGGCCCTGCATCCAATAGGATTTTGCTACTTAAGGTGTGTTCCAAGGATTAGCAACAATAAATGTTACCTAGAAGCTAGTTAGAAATGGAGAATCTCAGAACCCACCCCAGACCTACTGAATCAGAAACTTATTTTAACAAGATTCCCAGGTGACTTGTAAATGTATATAGTTGGAGGACTGTAATAGGATTCTAATGTATCCTATATATCCATCTATAAACGAAAGCCTATAAAGTGATACTCTAAAGGGAAAAAAAACCCATAAAATGAATATTTTTTGTATCCTGTTAAAAGAACTGACCATTGGCCACAAGCATGGCACTAGTTTTGCCCTTCCCCACTCATTCATTCAACCGACATTTGAGAGGAAGATTAACATTTATAGAGCTTGTTTAATTTCCTAGACATCCATGAGGTTATTATTCCTATTTTACAAATGGGGAAATTGAGAAGAGCGAAGGAAGAGCAGAAGCAACATGCCTAGGAATACACTAACAGAGTGCAGTGGAGGAACAGGGATACGAATCCATGCCTCTCTGAACGCAAAGCTCACTCTCCATCACTCTGCAGCCCACACGTTTGTATATGCATTCTCTCTCCTTTACAGAAGTGTTGCATAAGGTCAGATTTCCTCCAGTCCAGTAGCAGAGTTCCTTCTCTGTCTGGCCCTCTGTGTCCTGGGCAACAGCTAAGTTCGGAGACAAAAAGATACGGTAGCGGACATTTTCCAGTCATCTGGGCTGAGTCGTGGCGGCAGAAGTGTAAACATGCAACGTCCTGGTCCCAGGGAAGACCTACACTTGCCATTTCATGCGTCTCTCCATCTTGGTCCTCCCAACCTGGCCGTTAGAGGCGAGACGAGAGAGCCTAGACCTCACTTCCCACAACCAAAATGGCGGCCATACCCTCCTTGCCCACAGTTGACCCTGTAGCCAACCTTCAGTCTCCATGGTAACGTGGCCGGCTTCTTCGGCGCCGGCTTAAGCTCCTGGTGTGGGGAAATGGTAAGCATTTCCCTCCCCCTCATTTTTGCGACAGTTGCCGCGAAAGTCACGGCAGTTGAGGCTGGAGTCAGCTGATTTACTGCGGCGGCGGCGGCAGCGGCACCACCAGCACCTTGCGGTCTTGGTAGGGAGACGGCGGCTGGGTAGTGCTTGCAGTCCCATAGGTTTTCCCACTCGGATTTGCGCACCCCATCCTCCTTAGATACGCCCTCGCCTTGTCCGCCTTTGCTGGGGCGCCCACGGCTGGTCTGATACCTGACATCTCGGCATGAGATGAAGCTGTGACAGGTAAGGGAGCTTTCAAGCCTCCCCTGGGGAAACCGCAGCGCGGATACGCCCGCACTGTGGAGATCAGGGGTCGGGGGTCAAGGTTCATAAGCCTGTTCCAGCCGGGGGCGGTGCCAGCTGTCACATCACTGCTGCTGGACGCTCTGTTCCGTGCTTTGCCTGCAGGTTCAGGCCCACAGCTAGCGCCTTTACCAGGAACGTGGGGTCCCGTCAGGGGATTTGGGGGCTCCCTTGCCTGGTGAGTGACATTTGCTTCTGGCGACCGTGGCTTTAGTCTTCAGGTGAAACTGCCTAGCTCTCAGGGACAGTTTAAACGGGATGAAGTGGTAGTGATGATCCTGGGTGGTTATTGACAGAGATTTTGGGTGATGTGCTTGCTTTTGGGTTTCATCTGGTCTCTCCTTACCTGTTGGTACTATTTAATTTACCCTTGCCCTAGGTACTGAGACCACTTCTAGAGTTTCATCTTTGAGATGGCACCTGCCAGTTCTCATTTCTTTGCCCTAGGACTTGTCTGAGTGGATACCTCCCACTCCCATTCACTTACTAATGAGTACCAGCATTCCGAAGCTATGTTTGGAGTTAGCACTACCTTGCTTTTGATTCAAAAATTGTGTTTTATGTTTTGACCCACTTACTAGGTCAGTTTCTCAGATCTTAGGCAGAATTCGCTGGTTCTTATAGTCTGAAACTATGGAAGCTACAGTTCCATCACAAACTGCTTTGATATTGTCGATGCTGCTCATTTTAGGGTTTAGTCAGCGGCAGCTACAGCTTTCTTTTTCTGTAACATTTGTCAGGAGACACAAAAGGCAAACTGATTTTTTTCAGTTGTCTATTTCTTAGGTTTTTATGGATAAGATTGCAAGAATTGCCTGTTGTAAGAGAGAAGTTGACTGAGTTTTTGACATTTTGTTACACAAAAATTTAAGTTTGGGTCTGCTTCTTACATTATAAGCAAACTTGTGACCGTATAAAGGGGAGGGCAACTTACAAGTGATAATAATGTGGTGAAAATGCCTTTAATATTACGAAGAACCAAAAACTGCCTTGGTTTCATCCAGAACAACAATTCTTAGTTATTTTAAATTGTGAAAACAAACCAGTATAAATATAGCAAATGCTTCATTGTTAATGTCAATTAGTAATTATGGTACAGAAATTCATTTGTTTAAATGACTTATCTTCATTTTAAAAATGTTCCAGAGCTCTACTTAACAGAAGAATGAGAGTATACACTTTATTTTTTCTTACTGCCACCTGTAGCTACATTTTAAAAGATCTCAGTAGCTGAATGAATCAAAGTGACTGGGCTGTGCCTTGTTTGAATACCACTGTGGGAATTTAGCTTAAATTTGGGGGTAATGATCCCTGTATCTTACAGTTTCCTTTTATCTTGGATATAAGTTTTGTTTTGAAGTTTAAGGCTTCCATGTAATAGGCTTAGCGTTGAGAACTTTTAAAGTAGTGAGCTTGTTTTGTGCCTTCCTCCTGAGAAGGGAAGGATGACATTTAACTTTAGTGGTGTGCTGCATGTGAGTTCTTAAAGTTTGTTTTTGACCTCAGGTGCAGAGGATTGAGTTAATCTTACTCAAAACAATGATCATCATTGGGCTGTTGGAGGCATCTCTACTGTTTTACCGTTCATTGCCTTTTATTTTCAATTCGGCTCCATTCTCTTGCTCATCAAATGATTGGCACCCATTCTGTGTGATGGGTACCCTTCTTTTTGAATGTGTTATTAAATGTATATTGCTTTGAGTGTCCACATTTTTAATTTATAGGGGTGACATCATGCTGTATATTTCATTACAATTTTTTCTCTCCCTATGATGGTTTGAAGATCTATTTGTGTTGCTGTTCATTACTTCTAACTGCTCTACCATATTTCAGAATGTACTTCTGTCTACTTTTTATTTGTGGATACCCATATTATCTTCATTTTCTTACCACTACAGATGATACTATGACAAACATACCTTTTAGCCCTCTTGGAGAGATATATCCAGGAATGTGATTTCTAAATCATTGGGTATTAATAAAATATTAATATGTTTTAATTGAAGCACTGCCATATTGTGTTCCAGAACAAGCTACTATGGTTTATATGCCTGTAGGCAGTTTGTGAGAGTTTCTGTATCTTTGTATTCCCACCAGTGCTTGGTGTTATTAAGTGCCCTAATTTTCCCAGACTAATTGATATAAAATAAAATCTCATTTTATATCACATTTCACTGTTACTAATGAATTTGAATGTTTTTTCATGTGAATTTTATCTTTTTGGGTTTTTTCTTCTTTAAAATTGCCTGTTCATCCTTTTACTCATTTTTATTTTGGGGTTTCAGTCCTTTCTTATTGATTTGCAGAAGTTTCTTGTATTTCCTAAATACTAGTCCTTTAAGTATTACAAGTATATCTGTTCCTAATCTGTTATTTGTCTATAATCTTTTTCATGATGTCCTTCATTGAATAGAAATCTTCAGTTTTGATATAATTAAATCAAATTTTTTTTGGTCTTGTGGTTTGTGTTTTGGGCGTTTTATTTCAGAAGTCTTTACCTAATTCTATGTCACACAGTTTCTCTCCTATGTTATATAATACTAACTTCATGGTTTTCTTCTAAACTTAAAGGTTTTTTTTTTTTTCCTTCAAATTTTTTTTTATTTCTTTCTCTATTGCTCACAGACTGGAGAACTTAAAGGTCTTTAAATACATCTAGAGTCTACCTTTTTATATGTCACAAGTTTGTGATCCAGTTTGTTTTCCATATAGTATGTCAACTTTCCTAGTGTCATTCTTTCCTTTTCCCATAGATTGTGGTGCCACACATTGTATATTACACTCTCATATAAATTTTGAATACTGGATCCTGTTCCTTTGATTTGTACTCACTCTAATACCATGCTGTTTTAATACTATGGTTTTGTAGTATTTATTTTTCCCCTAAATGAATAATTCTTCCCATTTATTTTGTTTTAGCTTCATTTTGATGTAATTATATATTCATAGGAAGTTGCAAAAATAGTGCATAGAGGTCTTGTTTTCCCCCACAGTTACATTTTATCCAGCTTTACCTAATTTCCTTCAATGGTTACATTTTATACAACTCTAGTACAATATAAAAACCAAGAAATTGACTTTGTACAATGCCTGTATAGTTCTGTGCCATTTTATCACCTGTGTAGATTCCTGTAACCACCTCTGCCATCAAGGTACCGAACTATGCTGTCACCACAAAGATCTAGTTCTTGTTACCCCTTTCTAGTTACATCTACCTCCTTTCCCCTTACCATCCCTACCCCTGGTAATCACTAATCAGTTTTCTGTCTCTATAATTTTGTCATTACGAGAATGCTATATAAATGGAATCATATGGTGTGTAATCTTTCACGGTTGAGATTCATCCAAATTGTTGCACATATCAATAGTTTCTTCTATTTAGTTGTTATTATTCCATGGTATGTATGTGTCACAGTTTAACCATTCATCTGGATATCTGGGCTATTTCTAGTTTTTGGCTATTACAAATAAAGCTGCTGTGAAAATTCTTGTACAGTTGTTTGTATGGATATAAATTTTCACTTTTTCTGGGATAAATGCCCAGGAAGGTGATTGCTGGATTGTATGGTAAGTGTATGTTTAGTTTTTGAAGTAACTGCCAACCTGTTTTCCAGAGTGCCTGTACTATTTTACGTTCCTACCAGCAATGTAAAGAGATCCTGTTTCTTTGCACCCTCACCAGCATTTGGTATTGTCACTATTTTTTATTTTAGTTCTAATAGGTGTGTAGTGATATCACATTGTGTTCTTAATTTGCATTTCCCAAATGGCTAGTGATGTTAAATATCCAGTAGGACAGGTTCTCTCATTTGTATTTATTTTCAAAGTTGGCTCAACTCTTTTTGGATATTTATTCTTTCCCGTATATTTTAGAGTTAGTTTGTTTGAGTTTCTAAAAGCAATACCACTAGAATTTTGATTGAGGATGCACTGGATTTTTAGATTTGATTTGGTGAGAATTGACATCTTTATATAATAATATTAGGGCATCTTACCTGAGAGTATGGAAAGGTCTTCCATTTATGACTTCGAGTAAATTTTTTGTAGTTTGTAAAGATACTATAAATGGTGTGTATTTTTAAGTAAATTAGTGTTGATAGAAGAAAATGCTATTGGTTTTCATAAATTTATATTCTACCTTTTTGTCTTTGTATTCTGTTAGATAGAGATAAAAAAATCCATAGTATAAATCTTGAAATAATTTTAGTGTTTGTAGTGTTAGGTCTGGAAATATGTAGTGCCTTTATTCCTGGGTTTATCTGTACATCTTTCTGTGACACTTTATTTGTTTGGACAGATAAACTCAGTGATTAGGGTATGAAGTTAGTGAGGTTTTAGGTTCTGTTGCCATTTTGTGTATTTATTAATGCTGAATTTTTTAAAGAATTAATAGTCTTACATATGTGCATGCCATTGATTGTGGGCTAAATCAACTGAGAGGTCCTGTCTTCAATAAGAGGACACCTTATGTTCTCACAGATACTATGATAGTAATATTAACTAAGAATTTTGATTTCGTACATATAATCATTTGTTTTGATCTGTATCTGATACTTAAAGCTACTTTGCTGAACCCAAAAGATGTTGGAAGGAGAAATCCTACATCTTGACTGCCTTCAGAAAGTCCTTAAGGGTCCAATTGGAATTTTTATTTCCTTTTTATTAAAGAATATATGTCCTACATACATAAAATATTAACTATTTTAAATAGAATTAGGTATTTTTTACAAAATTTGTTGGTGATATTTAATGAAATTGCAGGTGTTTTGGCTGATGGTTGTTTGAGTTAGTGAGAGCCATAAAATGTTTAAACAATGAAATGTTAGGGCACTGGTCAGTTCAGGGCAGATAAAATTTCTGAAGTGGTAAAGGTTATTCTGTGGGCTCTTTTAGAATAGAAAATTTCTGGCATTTTGTTTTTATGCTCAAAAGGTTGGGATAGGTGCTTTTGGAACTCACACACATTGTTGCTTATCTGCTGACTCATCTCATTGCTGTGGGGCAGCAGCTGGGCCCAAGAACAGCCCTAGATCTCCAACTCCATGGCCAGCTTCCTTTTTTAACTGCCTACCCTGCAGACTTCAAACTTCAACATCTGATGTGAAGACAACAGCCTTACAGAGAAATTTCCATTTCCAAAATGACAGCATAGAAGCAAGCTGGCTTCTCTCTCCCCCACAGAAACCAAAAAAAAAAAATACACAGTGCTGAGATCTTCACCAGCAACAACCCAGAGCTCAAGTATAAGGATGAGACAGTTTCCAGGGCCACAGAGAAGTGGAAAAATGCCGAGCAGATAGCAGGAAACCAGACTTCCACATCTGTTATGCTCCTCCCCCCCTTCTGCCAGTCACCAACCTCACAGAAAATCTCCCCTCAATTCAGTTTTACACTGAAAAAAGTGAAAATATGGTAATTAAACAGCTTCCCCTTCTTCTTGGGTTTCCTGGAAAGAGACCTGTCATTGCCTTAACCCACAGGTGGCATCATGTCTGTCTGAGCGAGAAATATTCCTGGGGATAGGCAGAAACAAACGGGGGAGGCAGGACTAGGATCTCCAGCCTGGAAACTCTGCACTGTATCTCTGCCAAAGGTGATTCCAAATAAGAATGGCTGTAGGAGGTACGTTCCCCAGGCCCCCTGAGCACAAACTCTAAGCCACCCTTCCCACACTGCCTAGATAAATCCTTTGGTGCTTCTTACGTTAGGGTCAGGCAGTGCTCTGATCATTTTACTAGAGCCAATGTAAGCCTGGGTTTAAGGCATCACCTAGAGCTGAAAAGGAGGCAGTGACCTAGCAGTGAAGATTCACTAAGCAAATATATTTAATAAAAACCAAAACAAGCAGGACAGAGAAAACTAGAATAAATCACTAATCCTTCAGTGAAAAACATAGATGTATACCGATAAGAAACAACAGCAAATAGGGAACCGTGACCTCCCCAAAAGGACAAAGCAAAAATCCATTGACTGACCCTAATGAGATGGTGATTTTGAGTTCTCTGACTAAAAATTCAAAATAGCAGTTTTAAGGAAACTTAGTGATCTCCAAGATAACGCAGAAAAGCAATTTAGACATTTATCAGAGAATGTTTTAGAAAGAGATTGAAATAATAAAAAAGCAAACAAATCTTTGAACTGAGAAATATATTTGCTGAACCAAAAAACTCTTCAGAGACTCTCAACAGCAGCATATAGAGCAGAGGAAAGAATCAGTCAGCTCTAAGACCAGCTTTTTGAAAATACACAGTCAGGAGAAAAAGAACAGAAAGCATTGAAGACTACCTATAAGATATAAAAACTTACCCCGAAAGACCAAATCTAAGAATTAGTGAGTTTCAAAGAGGGGCTGAACAAGAGCAAGGGGTATAAAGCTTATTCAAAGAAATAATAACAGAAAACTTTCCAAAAGTTGAGAAAGATATAAAAATCCAGGCATAGGAAGGTCTTAGAACACCAAACAGATTCAACCTTAACAAGACTACCCCAAAGCATTTAATAATCTTACTCTCAAAGTTCAAAGACAAAGATAAGATCCTAAAAGCAGTAAAAGATAAGAAGCACCTAACATATCAAAGAGCTCCAATTGACTGGCAACAGAGCCTGTAGCAGAAACCCTGCAGGCCATTAGGGAGTGGAAGGCCATTTTCTTTCTTTCTTTTTTTGAATTTTAATAAAATATTTCACTAATTCAAATTTATCTATAATATTAACAGTTCAGTGTGTAATCAATATAAAGGAATTATTAGCTGGACACAGCTACCCAGGAGATTGAGGTAGGAGGATTGCTTGCTTAGGAGTTTGAGACCAGCAGAAAGGCCATTTTCAAAGTGCTCAAAGAAAAAAAACTACATTGAGTTCAGGTGGCATGATCATTGACACTTTGAACTCACTTGTAGCCCTGGGTTCCTCCTGGAACTATGCGGAAAAAAATATATATATATAAAAAAAGAAACAAAAAAAGAGAAAAACTACAATCCAAGATTATTGTATCCTGCAAACTTGTCATTCAAATTTGAAGGAGAGAGAGTCTTCCACAGGCCACAAAAGCTGAGAGAATTCATCACTGCCAGAATGTCTTGCAAGAAATGCCAAAGGGAGTTCTTCAGTCTGAAATAAAAAACACTAACGTGGGGGGAAAAAACCTTTTCAAGATATAAAATGCACAGGTAAAATTAAGTACACGGACAAACTCAGACTACCCTATTGCTGGATTTGTGGTATGCAAAAAATCCACCTGTAAATCTAGGATGAAGCCTAAAGGACAAATCTCTAAAACAGTAATAGCTACAGCAACCTGTGAAGAGATAGATAATTTAAAAATGTGTAAATTGAGACAACTAAGAGTCAAAATGGGGGGAGGAAGATGGAGTTAAAGTGTAGAATTTTTGGTGGTTTTTTTTTTTTTTTTTGCCTTTTTTTCTATTAGCATTCCAAGATGTCATTTCTTTAAAGTAAGTTGTTATAGCTATAAAATGTTTTGTAAGCCTTATGGTAACTACAATGCAAAAACCTATAATAGATTCATTAAAAGTAAAATGCAACATACTACCAGAGGCTGGGCACAGTGGCTCATGCCTATAATCCCAGCACTTTGGGAGGCTGAGGTGAGAGGACTGCTTGAGGCCTAAAGTTTGAGACTAACTTGGGCAACATAGTGAGAGCCTGTCTCTAAAAAAGAAAAAATTGTTCAGGTGTAGTGGTGCATACGTATAGTCCCACCTACTTGGGAGGCTGAGGTGGGAGGATTGCTTGAGCACCGGAGTTCAAGGCTGCAGTGAGCTATGACCATGCCATTGCACTCTAGCCTGGGTGACGGTGTTACCTTGTCTCTACAAGGAAAAAAAAGCAAAACAAACAAGAAACATATTACCAGAGATATTCACTTCACTACACAGGAAGACAGTAAGAAAGGAAAAGAGGAGTCTCCAAAAAACCAGAAAATAAACAACAAAATGACAGTAGTAAGTCCTTACCTATCAATAATAACACTGAAGGTAAATGGTCTCAGTTCTCCAATTAAAAAGCACAGAGTGGCTCTATGGACATACAAATAAGACCCAACTATATGCTGTCTTCAGAAACCCACTTCACCTATAAAGACACAAATGGACTAAAAGTAAACAGGTAAAAAAAGATATTCCATGTAACTGGAAACAAAAACACAGCAGGAGTAGCTATATTCATATTAGATAAATTAGATTATAAATCAAAGGCTATACAAAAGACAAGGAAGGTCACTGTGTAATGATAAATGGGTCAATTCAACAAGACAATTTAGCAAATATATCTATGCATTCAATACCAGAGCCCCCAAATATATAAAGCAAACCTTAATAGACTTAAAGGGTGAGATGGACTGCAATACAATAATAAAAGGGGACTTTAACACCCCTCTCTCAGTAATTGACAGATCATCCAGACAGAAAATTAACAAGCAAGTAGTGGAGTTTACCAACCCACTAGATCTAATAGGCCTAACTGATGTTTACAGAACATTTTACCCAACTGCTGCAGAATACACATTCTTTTCATCAGTACATAGAAGGTTTTCTGGAATAGACCATATTTTAGGCCACAAAACAAGTCTGTACAAATTAAAAAAAATAGAAATCATGTCAAGTATCTTCTCTGACCATAATGGTATAAAACTAGAAGTCATTAATAAGAGGAACCTTGGAAAATAAATAGACACATGGAAGTTAAACAACATGCTCCTGAATGACCAATGGGTCAATGAAGAAATTAAGAAGGAAATTACAAAAATTTTTGGAACAAATGAAAAGGAAATACAACAGGGTTGTTGTAGTGAAGATGTTGAGGCCTTGTTGGATTCTGGATGTACTTTGATGGTATAGCCACTAGAGTTTGCTGATGGATTGGGATGTGGAATGTGTGTGTGAGAGAGGACTTAACGGTAATTCTAGAGTTTTGGTCTGTGGAGCTATAAAAATGGAGTTGCCATTAACTGAGATGGGAATGATTGTGGGAAGGGCAGGTTTGGGGAAGACCAGGGGCTTACTTTTAAGACATACCAAGTTCGAGAAGTTTATTAGCTACTCAAAAGGAGATGTCAAGTAGGAAGCTGGATATGTAAGTCTCAAGCTATAAATTGGGGAATTGTCAGTGTAAAATCCAAAATCTGAAATACTCCAAAATCCAAAACTTTTTGAGTACTGACCTGATACCCACAGGAAATGCTCATTGGAGCATTTCAGATTTCGAATATTTTGAATTAGGGATGCTCAACATATAAGTACAATGCAAATATTCCAACATTTAAAACAATCCAAAATCCAAAATACTTTGGTCCCAAGCCTTTCAAATAAGGGATTCTCAACCTGGAGATGGTATTTATAATAAAACTGTGAGACTTGATGAGATCATTGAGGGAGGGAGTGTTGCCAGAGGAAAGTTCAAGCATTATGTTCTAGGTATGTCAACATTTAAAGGTTCAAAAACAAACAAACAAGCAAATGAAAAAACACACAAAAAACTAAAGCCAGAGAAGTAGAAACAAAGTCAGGAAAGTATGAAGACTTGGAGGCCAGGTAAAGAAGTTTTGAGGAGGGAATATAACTGTGTCAAATGCTGCTGCTAGGTCAATCAAGTAAGATGAGGTTCAGGATTTGACATTAGATTTAGCGATGATGAGGTCATTTGTGACCTTGTCAAGAACAGTTTTTGTGACATGCAGGGAACTTTTCTGTAGTAGATAAGGAGAGTCATGCTATAAATGAGGACACTCTAACTTGGAGAGGTCACATATTCCCTCATAATTTAGAGCTAGGAAATAGGAGAGCTGGGTTCTTCCCTAGACACCTTCACACTTACCCAGCATATCGTACTGATTCCCAGAATATTGTGGCAATTCAAATTCTAATTGGGGGAAACATGTTTGTTTCTTCTTCTTCTGGGTAGTTTAATTCAATTTATATACAATGAGTAATTTCAGTGTTCATTTTAGAGTTTTGATGGCAGTGTGAGGGAAAGAAGTTGGAATGATTGGAGTTGCAAGTGAGAATAGAGATGAATGGCAGGAGAAAGTTGAAGTTGGTTCTACCAAATGGATTCTCTTTCCTCTAAAAAGTAAGGATTTGGTGGGCATAGTTTGTTTTTAGCTTTGCCAGTGACTCATGAAATTGATGTAGGTTGGTGATGAATAGAGCATAAGTAGAATGGTTTAGACATCCTAATGGCAGCTGCAGAAATTTAAAACATGATTTATATGCCTCAAAATCTATGAATCACTTTTAAAATTGTGATTTATTTTTGACCAGATAACTCTACAGTTCTTCAAAACCTGTCTCTCATGTGCTCAGAGCTGTTTTAGCATTAAGAAATAAGTGTAGTCTCCTGTTGCCATCTGCTCATTCCACATGTTCTTTCAAAACTAAATATTGGAACTTCTTTAACAAAGCAGCCCTAAAATGCCAGGTTCAATGAAGATAGAGTATATTTCTTGCCACTCAAATAAGAAAATATAATCTTGTCAGCTGCTTAAGTGTTCATAAGGTTGTGTCCCTTACAACTCATAAATTCCAGAAACCCTTTGTTGTAAGGAACCAGCTGAGTAATTTCTTTTATGACCTAGCTATCTTATTGCACCACAGTAAACAAAGTCTTCATTATCTGCTTCAGTTTTTTTTAAGTCTTCAATAAATTGGTGGCAAAGGCACAAGCACAAAGAACATGCATAATCTTACCGATCACTTCCATCACACTGTGATCTCGACTTGGACACGCTCTTTCAACAAATAATGTAGGAATGTTCTCTGAAAATTTGCATAAACCTTTCCAAACTTTTCTTTTTTCTTTCAATGCAGCTGTGGCAAGTACATTTAGCTATTTAGGGTTTAGTCTTTGCTTCTCAGATTCCCCATCGGTTGGTAGATAGCTGAGGCCTGCTCTGGTTCATGTGTACCTGTTCTCATGGGAGAAAATTTGAGTTTGTTTTTGTTTGCAAGTCACAGGGGGCCTGCCTGGGCACAGGAAGTACACAGATTGCGAAGATATTGACTCTCCTGTGACACTGCCTGTGTTCCTAGGATAGAAATACGTCTTGCGTTTGCATTTGAGAGTTAGAAAACAATGTGGAAAAATTAACATTGATCAGATACTAGATTTTTCACATATAATCTTAACTGTTTTATAGCTTTTAGAAATCACATGTGATATTCACCAGCATTACAGATCAAGGTCAGCTGGGTTTAATTCTTGTGAGGGCTCTCTCCCTGGCTTGCAGATGGCCGCCTTCTCACTGTGTGCTCACAATTGTAGAGAGGGAGAGAGCTCTTTTATCTCTTCCCCTTCTTAGTAAGGGCACCAGCCCTATCCCATTAGAGTCCTACCCTTATGACCACATTTAACCTTTATCATCTTCTCACAGGCCTTATGTCCAAATATAGTCACAGTGGTGGTTAGTGCTTCAATATGTGAATTTTGGGAGGGCATAAACATTCAATCCATAACAACAATCACATACAGTAGATAAAACTTGAATGTTTTTTTAAATATTTGGAAAAAAATTTGTAAAAGTCATTTTGTAGATAAAGTAATTTGAATACAGACTGGATTGTAGATGTAGGCATTTTCTACCGTATACTCCTTAGTCCTGAATCTATTTGCGTTCTCTTTAAGCTAAGCAGCATGTGTGTTCTTTAATGCTTTATACATACTTACGTACTTGAGAGAAATCTTCTTTGGTGATGTAATTTAAAACTGAATGTTGTCACCATGCAAAAATAAATTCCTTCCAGATTCTCTTTTTGAAAAAGTCATTGTTGGGTATGTCATTCACCAAGAACACACTGTTCCAAATTTATTAAAATTGGCTTATTGCTTAGTTTTATTCTCTAATATCAAATAGGAATATGAAATAATTGTTAGTGCCATGGTAGTTTATGAAACTATCATGAGACAAATAGGTTTTGTTAATAGGAAGTGAACTTTGAATTTTTTCTTTAAATGTATACCTTTTACTTTTAGCAAAAAAGATGAGGAGGTTTGGGGGGAAACAAGCTGATGAAAACTATGTATTCTAATAAAAAAAATAAAAGATGTAATATAGATTCTTTTTAGTAAGCATTCCAGTGTCACTCATAGTTTTTTACATGCTTCATTTTCTCTTTAGTGATGAGTTCTTTTGATTGGCCATCTGTTAGGCTATAGATGACCACTGATGTCTAATAAGATCTAGCAGTCCTCTCTTCTGTAGAGCCCGCTTTGACTATTCCAGTCTGTCTTTCTCTCTAACTTATCGGAACTCCTATTATTTAGGGCTTTAACCACACAGTTTATAACATTTAAATATTGTTTACCAACTAGATTTTAATTTTGTTATGTGAAGGAATAATTCCTTATATTTGTGCTCTCCTGCAAGAGGTACACTCCATTATACGCTGATTAATTGATTATCATCTCAAATTTAAATCCCTTCACCAAAAGCTACATTTTTATTATGGAGAAATGAGTTTAAATGTGCATCGTGACAGCTACTATCCCAGAGGTGACCGGAAAGGTGCCGGCAGCCCCACCAACAAGGTCAGCTCCCCTGTCAGGTCCTGGCCATCTTGTGCATGCTTGCTGCAAGCTGAGGCTTTGAGGGGAAAATAACACAACCCCTGAAAATAAGCCCTAGGGTGTCTTCTTGAGGAAAAATAAATATAAGACCCTGTCTTATTTTCGGGGAAGCACGATATATATATATTTGTATTTATACACACACATAATGGTCAGAATTCCCAGGACTTAAGCAGTTCTTCATAATTATTGTCTAGTGGTACCGTGTTTCCCCGAAAATAAGACAGAGTCTTATATTTGTTTTTCCTCAAGAAGATACTCTAGGGTTTATTTTCAGGGGATGTGTTATTTTTTTTTTAAGTACAGTACAACAATCTACATTTATTCAAACATAGTTAAGTCATTTTCTTCTGGAACATCATCATAACTCTCCAAACCCCGAATTCCATCCTGAATTTCTTGCGACTCTTTCCTTTAGAACCATTGGCCCCAATCTCTCATGTCGAGCAATAGAGCTCTCATGGGGCAGATGAGAAGGGCTGCTGGTCTTCTTTACCGCTCAGCGTCGAAATGCATGGGTTGTGCAGATACGCTGCGTAGCCACGCCCGTCACTAGGTCTTATTTTCGGGGTAGGGCTTATATTGCGCAAATGCTTAGAAATCCTGCTAGGGCTTATTTTATGAGTAGGTCTTATTTTTGAGGAAACACGGTAGTAGTATGGTCTGTGTATACTGGACTTTGCAAGAATAATTTTTATGTCTGACCTGTCTTTTTCTATGGAGACAGACAACTTGGGATCAGAAGGTCAGAATTTGCATTTGGGTTTTATGACTTGTTAGTTCTATGTCCTAGGTTACACCTCAGTTTCTACTCTACCAACCTCAAAAGACTGTTTTGAGAATCAAAATGAAATAGTGTACATAAAAGTGCTTTATAAACTATAAAGTGCTAAATAAATATGAGGTACTAAAGTCATTGGCTTTTCATTAGTGAAATTTAAAAATTGTGAATGCCTAGGGGTAAAGACCTGTGTCTTATTTTGTAAGCACCTTAATGTGGAAGTAGTTATGAAAAATTTCTCATTCTGTTGGGGGGAATAATAAATATTTAAGTAGCTAAAATGTACTACCAGGAATATATGCTTATTTCCAAATTGTACAAGTTGGCTTCATATATAAAAATACATAACATGTTTTAGAGAGAAACACTATGATATCTGGTATAATTTTTATAACATTTTCAGGTTTGAAAACACAATGGCAGGAAACAGCCTTGTTCTACCCATCGTTCTTTGGGGTCGCAAAGCACCAACACATTGCATCTCAGCAGTACTTTTAACAGATGATGGAGCCACAATTGTAACAGGATGCCACGATGGACAAATATGTCTCTGGGATCTTTCAGTGGAATTGGAAGTGAGTATTTTAAATGCCTATTGTACATTTTAAATATAAGAAACTACTTATTGGAAGTTAACACAGCCCCAGAATAATACTTGGGCTCATAATATATTTTCTACAAAATAATGTTTTGACTAAAGTTGGTAGTATGCAGATTGATTATTTACATTTTTCATCAGAGTTGAATTCTGCTGGCTTTGGCTATTTTGAAATATAGTATCTGCCCTAAGTGGCTTAATATATGTTGCCTTTTAACAAATTAAAAAATATATATATGTTAAATTTAAGACTTTTCAACAGATAATAACCCATACTGAAGGAGGTTTCCAAAGAGGTATTAAAAAACAGTTTAAAACATTTAAGCCTTCTATGATAAATGCTTTGAATAGGGCAGAACTTTTTATGAAGTGTAAGTTTTATTGTATTGATATTTGAAATCACTATGTGTTTATTGTCATTCCTTACTACTGTGGAGCGCTCAGTGTGCTCTGCTTCTGGGCCTCTCACTGGGCAGAGGTAGGAAAATATGATTTGGGGACACACACACACACACACACACATACATGAATCCACACTGATACCTTCAGTTCTAATTCTAATATAACACCTGGGTGTATCCTACTTTACTTCTTTCCATATTTGTAAGGTTACCAAGCAATCAATGGGCTCACCACCCAATGCACATAAAAGCCAATACCATGGCACCAGCCTTTGATAAAAGAGAGGCTTTACTACAAGTCAACTGGCAAGGAGACAGGAGGAAATGCTCAAGTCTTTCTCCTGGATCTGGAGGCTTGGTGAGGTTTTATAAGCATAGGTAATGAGGTGTGATCTGATTGATTCTTGCAATGGGGTGATACCAAGAGGCTTGCTCTGACTGGGCCATGCCATGGGGTGATACCAGGGCTTGATCTGATTGGATCCTGGATCCTGCCATGTTGTGTCCACTTCTTAATTCAGTCCCCACACCTTAGTCTGGTCAGAGCACTTAGGTTCCACCTATGGTTGCACACTTGGCTCATCTGGTCATGCTTAGGTCACGTGACCTTCAATCTGGTGGTCCATGGCAACTGAAAAACAACTCACAACTTTTTTACATAAAGTTGAGCCAGATTGGTCTGATGCAATTACAATAACTCCCTTCTCTGACAACTTTTCCCAGGATATTTTCTGTAAAGGGGAACAGAGTGGTAGCTGGTATGGAATGTGGAGTCAAGAAAGGTGATTTTTTTAATTTCCTTTTTTGGATAGCAGCCTTATTGAGATGTAATTCACATACCAGATAATTCATCTGTTTAAAGTTCTGACTTCAATGTTTTTTAGTATGTTCACAGAGTTGTACAACCATTACCACAATTTTAGAACCTTTTTATCACCTCAAAAACAAACTCTGTGCCATTTAACTGTCACTCCCAATACTCTCATACCTCCAAGGCAACCACTTATCTTTCTTTCACTATGGTCTTGCCTATTCTGGACATATCATACTAATGAAATCATATCATATGTGGTTTTTATGACTGGCTTTTATCACTTAGCATAATGTTTTCAAGGTTCATCCATGTTGTAGCATGTATCAATACTTCATGTCTTTTTATGGCCAAATGATTTTCCATTTTATGAATATACCAGACTTAATATTTATTAGTTGATGAATATTTGGGTTGTTTCTATTTTTGGCCTTTATGAATAATGCTGCTATGAACATTTGTATATAAGTTTTTTTGTGGACATAAGTTTTCATTGCTCTTAGCTATACTCATCCGGGCATGGAATTGCCGTATCAAATGGTAACTCTGTGTTTAACCATTTGAGGAACTGCCAGACTATTTTCCAAAGTGACTGCTCTATTTTACATTCCTATTAGCAGCATATGAGGGTTCCAGTTTTTTCACATCCCTGTCAACAGTTGTTATTGTCTTTTTGATTCTAGCTATACTAATGGGTATAAAGTCATATCTCATTGTGGTTTTGGTTTGCATTTAGTTGATCGCTAATGATGTTGAACATCTTTTCATGTTCTCATTGGCCATTTGTATATCTGGTGAACTGTCTATTCAGAATCTTCGCCCATTTAAAATTTTTTTTAATTAAAAATCTTTTCCTTTGCCTATTTTAAAATTGAATTATTTTTCTTTTTATTTGTAAGAATTGTTTATGTATTCTATATACAAATTTCTTAATAGATAAATGATTTACAAATATTTTCTCCCATTCTGTGGGCTGTCTTTTCACTTTCTTGGTGGTGTCTTTTGAAGCACAAAGTATTTTAATTTAGATGAAGTGTGTAATTTATCTATTTTTCCTTTGTTTGCTTGTATTTTTGTTGTCATATTTAAGAAACCGTTGCCAAATCTAAGGTTGTGAACATTTATCCTTGTGTTTTTTTCTAAGAGTTTTATGATATCACCTCTTACATCTAGGTCTTTGATCCCTATAAGTTAATTTTTATATATGGTATGAGATAGGGGTCTGACTTCATTCTTTTGAATGTGGCTATCAAGTGACCCCAGCACTATTCATTGAAGGGACTACTTGTTTCCCATTGAATAGTATTGGTACTCTTGCCAAAAATCATTTGACCATAGGTGCATCGGTTTCATTCTGGACTCTCAGTTCTACTCCATTGTTCTTTTTTTTTTTTTTTTTTTTTTTTTTTTTAGAGACGGGGTCTCGCTCTTGGTCAGGCTGGTTTAGAACTCCTGACCTTGAGCTATCCACCCGCCTCGGCCTCCCAGAGTGCTAGGATTACAGGCGTGAGCCACCGCGCCCGGCCCTACTCCATTGTTCTATATGTCTATTCTTATGTTATATCACACTGTCTTAATTACTGTTGTTTTATATTAAGTTCTGAAATAGGTACCTGTGAGTCCTCTAATATTACTTTTCTTTTTATAGTCCTTCCCTGGCTGTTGTCCAATATTTAGATAAATTTTTTCATATATTTTCCATTTTTCTAGATTTTATGGTAGGAGTAAAGTCCAGTTCTAGTTCCTCTATTATGACTGAAAATGGAATTTTCCAGTGGATTCATGTACATTGGAAATAAAACAAACTATTAGCAAATTTTGTTTTTGGGGGGAAATTAAAGAATCGACCAAGTGTATTTTTTCCAGTGGAAGAATACTAAATCTCTGTATAGAGTTTGGGTTGGATGTATGAGAAAATTTTCGATGTGTGGGAGGACTTTCTAGGTCTATTCCAACCATGAACAATGATGAGTTTGTCTCATCTTGATGGACAAGATGAATTTGTTTGGAAATATTTTTTGGTCATCACATACCAGAGTCACAGAAAAATATCAGTACTCTTCTCATTAAATATTTAATTTTGAACAATTTAGTTTTCCTAATATATTAGGATAAGTGGTTTGTGAGATGGAATCCATGAAGGGTACAGAGGGGATTTAAAGATACTGGTCGTATTCTGTTTCTTAAAATGTGTATTGGATATGTGGCAATTCAATTCATTTATTTTTTATATCTTATATATGTTATAAATATTAATATTTGTATATGTTAAATATTTATTTAAAAATGTATCCTCAAGTAACCTGAAGTAACAGCATGCCATTTGGTACAAAGTAGTAAGTTTAGGGGCTGATTGCTAGGCTGTTTTAGAATAGTGGGTCTTTTAAGCCAGCCTTTCTGTTAAGTACTGTGTCACTAAATCAGTAGTCTGTGAAGGTTATTAGTTCCTGACAGTTAACATTGATACCATCATTTGGGAGGGTACTGTCTTCTATTTTCTGTGTTTGGAGATGTGAATCCAGAGATTCTAAAATTGCTTTCAGATCAATGAAGTTATCATTTTAAAAAGAAGTGAGGCCAATTACTGTGTTTTATATACTTATTCTAATTCTTAACCTGGTTTCCCAGTATGCTAGAGCTTAGTGCTTAAGACTGCCTTGGTTTGAATCCTGACTCACTCTCTGTATGATAGTGGGCACATAATGTAATCTCTTGGTCCAATTTTGACCTCAGAACTACTTGGGAAGGTGATTGTGAGCATTAAATGGATTAGAGTTCACTGTTTTGCTGCTCTTAGTTTTTGTTCTTAGGTTTTAATGTTCTGAGCAATTATTTTCAAATTTATTTCTATATATTAATGTTGAATATTTAACAGGATATCTAATTAAAAGGTAAATTTTTAAGTTTGATACTCACACCAACATATTTTTGCATTTCTAGATTAATCCTCGTGCGTTGTTATTTGGTCATACAGCTTCAATCACTTGTTTATCTAAAGCTTGTGCTTCTAGTGACAAACAGTATATTGTGAGTGCATCTGAAAGTGGGTAAGTATTTTCTTATTTACTTTTTTTCTTCATAAGTCTTTATAACTATTACCAGTGTATTGTAAGTAGGGGGATTTTTTTTTTCTTCTGGAGTATCTTCTAAATAAATGCTTTTCATTGTCTAAACCTAAAGGAAGATATTTGAAATATGGTTTTAAGGATGTAAATTTTACCTCTTTTAATGTTTTTTAAAATACTTTTATTATAATTTATGGTCATGTCTTTTTTTCCTCCTTATTTTTTGAGGAACTCAGAATATTGTAAAAGTTAAAGCATGAAATCCCCCTGGTATTTTTCTTGAGTTGGCACACCATGTTGAGATTTCTTTAAAACCTGAATGATGCTAGGCCAGTATAAATTTGGAAGATGAAGCCATGCAAAAATCCATGCAATTATATTGATGCATGTTGGTACACTGACGTAACTATTTGTGTTTCTAAGTCTCAGAATGTAGCTTGGTTTTGGAGAGGTAGGTCATTGAACAGTAGTTGTAGGGGTACAGCGTGAGGGATTTTTAAAACATTTTGATGCTTATAAAATTGTATATTTATACAATGTGTTATTGAAGAGAATTGGGGAACTTAAAGAGAATTATATAAGAAATTGTTCTCCACCTCAAAGAGAACCTTGTGTAATTTTTTGGAACAAGAAGAGGCAACATCAGGTAAAAATATAGCACCTTTTGATCAATTAAAGGATAATTCACATTAGAATGCATATTCTAAATTGAGTGTTCCTTGAAAAATTGTTTTCTATAATGTGAGATAGGGAAACTAGCATCTTAAAGAAAACCCAAGTGATATTAGGATCATTACATTTTATTAGTACCCTAGTTTTCTTCTGTTAAATAAATCTAATTTCTTCAAAAGACAAGGCATATTGACATTTCTGTTTTTCAACATTATATCTTTAGTTTGTTATGTAAGTTTTTTTGTATACATTCAATAAAATTGCAATAAATACAGTATCAAAACTGGAATATTGTATTTAATTTGCAGAAGTTTAGAATTCAATTGACTTTAACTTTTATTTATTTTTTGCAGCACTAAATTTTCTAGCTACCTTGACAAATCTCAGTAGTTTAAATTAAAAGTTTATTTCTTATTTTTGTCACTTGCCTCTTGTGTATCACTTGGGGGCTCTGCTCTGCTTTGTTGCTATCCTTACGTTGAAGTTCAGGGTGAGGAGGGGGCACCCACTATCTGAAGCAGCCACTCTCTGGAACAGAGGCATAGAAGAGAGTTCTGGAGGGCCTTACATCAGTTCTGCCCAGAGCTGCTTACAAGACTACACCAACGAAAAGGGAACTAGGAAGTGCAGTCCTACTATGGGCCCAGAAAGGCTGGGGGTTGAGGTGGGGGGTTAGCAGGCTAGAGAGGGGTTTGATAGTGAATGGGAGGACTGGAACTTTTAATGAACAGCAATAATGACTATCCACCACTTTTTCTGAAATATGTTAGTTTTAAAGGAAGGTTGATTTTAAGCCACTGTGCCAAGGTTGAACAGTGCTTTTAAAAATCAGATTCTAAGCTGGCTATTATTTTGTTTTATAGAGAGATGTGCCTCTGGGATGTGAATGATGGCAGATGTATTGAATTTACAAAATTAGCCTGCACACATACTGGCATACAGGTTAGTATCTGTTTCTGTGACCAAGCACAAATTATTACAACTATACAATTAAAAGATATTTTTAAAACATTGAGCCAATATTTTCATATGAAAAATGGTGGGGAAAGGTAATGGAAGGAGAAAAGAATTGGAGTGGTAAAAGTATTCCTATTAAGATGGTCCAGTTGGGAAGCTAAGAAGGGAAAGGACATTGATGGGGAAAGATGTAGGGTGAGCCAACTGCTGCTTCTGCTGTTTTGAGCTCTCCTGGTTATCCACGTTAGAGCCCCTTTACTCCTTGGGAAAGTGCTCTAGTTCTCCAGTCCCCAACCCCTGGGCTGTGGCTGGATGCTGGTCCATGGCCTGTTAGGAACCGGGCCGTGCATCACCGCCTGAGACCCTCCCTGGCACTCCCCAGCCCCTGGCGCTGTGCGTGGAAAATTGTCTTCCATGAAACCCATCCCTGGTGCCAGAAAGGGTAGGGACTGCTGCAGATCCTAAATAATTGAATTCTTTCTTGCAAAAGCTTTTGTTATTCTGTTTGTGATTGGCACAAATTCACGTACTTTTTGGACCGTATCTTTTTGTTGCTCGTGCAGTTGGTCCTTGGGCACATTTTAAGACTTTCTAACTCTTCAGAAGAAATGTCCATTTCATGTGCCTGGCTTAATATGTAGACTATTTCACAGGAATTTGTAGTTTTTGACTTACATTCTTGATATTCTTTCTTTTTCATAGTTGTCAAATTCTCTGTGCTTCAGTTTACTCATTGTTTACTATGATGAGTGTCGGGAAAGTTATGAATTATATAGAAAATGTGACCAATTATGTTCTTAATGGGGAAGGAAAGGGAAGAGAACTCACATTTATCGAGCAAATACTGTGTAGACGTTTCTTGTATTGTGTTTCATTTGTCCTCCCCACACCCTTATAAATTAAATAGGAATGTATCATTTTACATATAAGGAAGCTGAGGCCCTGATTATAATATGTTTGAACATTAATCCTTCTAAATTTTATTTGGTCATAACAAGTAATTATAAGCCTATACTTTCACCTATTCTCATTTATTTAAAATTCATATTATTTTTGTGATCCACCTGAGCTTCTCTTTTGATTTGATTTTGAAGCTGATTTTATTAAGATGTAGTCCTGTTTTAGAAGCTAGAGGGGTATAAAAAAATTGTCATGTTCTGCTCCAAAAAAGTTCAAAAACAAGGATAAAATGTTAGGAAAAGAATAACTTTTGTTAGATATTTAAACATATTAATATAACTTGATGTATGTGTATGTACAAACATATATATACTATGCACCATATAGTGAAAACCTGAAAATATTACTGAAGAAGTCGTGCATTTAGGAGAATATCATCATAAGCTTGGTGAATACATATTAGTCAAGTATCTAAACTAAAAGAGAACATTTAAAAATCTCTTTCCTTTTGACATGAATTTAGTTCTACCAGTTCTCTGTTGGAAATCAGCGAGAAGGAAGGCTTTTATGCCATGGACATTACCCTGAAATCCTCGTTGTGGATGCCACCAGCCTTGAGGTGTTATACTCCTTAGTATCAAAGATATCACCAGACTGGATTAGCTCCATGAGTATTATTCGATCCCACCGAACACAAGGTCAGTGTATTATGCACTGTAGGATCTTCGGCACCATGACTTAACGTTTAATTAACTGTAAAGTTATTTATCATAAATTAATAATTCTGGCTATATTTTATTTAAGAAATAACTGCACCAATCATTTATGGTCTTTCTCCTCCCTCATAAAGTGGTCTTTGATTTAATTAAGATTTAAAGTGTTAGATTATCTCCATTCCATGGGTTAGATCAGCAGCTTGTGGGGGATTTTCTGAAGTAGACGAAGAATATCTTAACCCTTCGGGGAATGGTGGGAGGAACTATAGTTTTACCTGTATATTTCTGGAGCCTGGTTTTGTCACTTACTTAAGAGACATAGGAAGTGTTTCCATTTCATATAGAGATAATGAAAAGGGAGGAGATTATACACAATTAAAGTTAATGAAAGTTCCTGGTAAGTGCCTGGTATATAGTTGACACTCAATAACTATTACTACCTTTTCTTCATTTCTGTTAAAACCTTTCAATAACAACCATTAGAGCAAAAGTAAAATTGTTCAGGAAAAGAATAATAATTAATGCTGAATATTGAATGTGTATTCTTACAAGTCTTTTTAAGAGCATTCTTTCTCTCCCAAGTGCCTTCGTGGTTATGTTATGTCCTTTCTGTAAAGTCTGACTTATAACTACCAGAACCACTACCACCACCACAAGGACTTCATTTATTGAGTGCTCACAGTATCAGTCGCCATGCTAAGCAGTTACGTATGATCAATTCTCACAATACCCTGTGGGGTGGGTACTGCTGTTATCTATCATATAGATGAGGAGACTGATGAGATTTAGGGTTGTGGAGTCTTTGCCTAAGATCACAGAGTATATATGTGGCTGACTGGTTGCCAGATGGACTCCAGAGTTATTACGTTAACCATTGTGTTAACACCGTTTCCCATTAGTGAATTACCTTCAATTTATGGGAACTTTCCTTTGTAACCTCTTAGGGTAGGAAATCAGCTCATAGCTTTTTATTCAGTAGCCATTCAGCAACTATTTATTGAGTGCCTACTATCTTCCAGGTGCAGGGAATTGAAAATACCTATCGGTCTCAAATTCTAGTAAGGGAGAACGGTGTATAATATAAACAAATGACAGTTCAGGGTATAAAGTGTGCAAGGTGGAGAAATAGGACAGAGAGGAAAGCAGTGGAGGGGCTTGAGGGCAGTAGGAAGGCTGCCCAGATCAGATGAAGTCTGATCTAGGATTTGAGAGATGAGGAGGAGTTTGTCTGGCAGACATGGAAATCAGGATGTTTCTGCCAGATTCCAGAAAGAGTTATACAAAGGTGCAAAAGCATTAAAAAGTATAGGTGTGTGAGAAACTATAAATTATCTTTTTCTGGGGCAAGAAGTATGAGAAGAGTGGTAGGATACGAGGCTGGCAAAGTTGGCAGGGGACAGGTCAGGAAGGCCTTGTGTGTCAAGGAATTCACCCTGTGGCAGACTTGTACAGTAAAAGGCCAGGTACGAGGTATTTTAGGCTCTGTAGGCCACACGGTCAATGTTTCAACTACTCAACTCTGCTGTTGTAGCATAGCACAAAAGCAGCCATAGATAGTATGCAAATGAATGAGCCTGGCTGTGTTCTAATAAAACTTCATTTACAAAAACAGCCAGTGCACTGGAGTTGACCCACGCACTGTAGCTTGCTGGTGGATGATGGGCAACGTCTGGTAAGAATGCTGGAAGGGGCTGGGCATGTTAGCTCATGCCTGTGATCCTAGCACTCTGGGAGGCCAAGGCGGGAGGATTGCTTGAGGCCGGGAGTTCGAGACCAGGCTGTGCAAGAGTGAGACACCATCTCTACTAAAAATAGAAAAGTAGCCGGGTGTCATGGTGTGCACTTGTAGTCCCAGCTACTCGGGCAGAAGCTGAGGCAGGAGGATTGCTTCAGCCCAGGAGTTTGAGCTTGTAGTGAGCTATGATGATGCCACTGCACTCTATGTGGGGTGACAGAGGTGTCTCAAAAAAAATGAGAGAGAGAGAGAGAGAAAGGAAGGAAGGAAGGGAAGGAAGAAACAAAGGGGAAAAGAAAAGAAAAGAAGAAGAAAAAGAAAATGCCAGAAGGGATTTTTGTTTTAAAACATCACTTTGGTGGCATTGTTGAGAATAGATGAGAACAAACCAGTTAGGAGATTATTGTAATAGCCCAGCTGAGAGTGGTCCAGGTCTGAACTAAAGCAATGACTGAGGGAAGGGAGTGGATGGACTCTTTACATTTCCCACCTGCTATTCTTCAGAGTATTGGTTCTGAAGTTTGTTAATAGGTATTAGTGAAAAAGGAGGACTTTCTAATCAAATATAATTGGGATATGTTTGATAAAATAATATTGAGCAGGTTTCTTTAATGTGAGACTATCTCAGAGAGGTTTTTTTATGCATATTAGAGAATTACTGTTTTATTCCTGAGTATAACAGTGAAAATAAGATTCAGTTTAATTTTCCAGGCAATGGGGAACTCATTATATATATGTTTACCTCTAATATCAGTTACATTCAGTGCTTTCTTTAAAAAAGATCTTTATTTTATCTCAAACGAAGCAGTTTGCACATTTTGGATTTTTACATTCACTCCATATATATATAAACTGTTATCTGAACAGAATAGAATCTAACAGAAAATGTTGTGTGGTCCTTATAATTCTAGATGTTATCGATTTACAATGTTGCAAATATATAATTTTAATCTGCACTTAATATTTTCTAGTCTATGGATGTTTGAGAATTTTAGATATATTGGTATGTTGCTATAAGTTCTCTGTACAGGGATCATGGAAATATAATCAATGCATTCCAATGCCTTATGTTACCTAGGGAACTATGCAATATGGTAAGGTTTTTACTTAAAAGTAACCAACAATTCTTTTAATAACTAACCTGTATTGAGTATTTAGTATGTGCCGAGTGCTACCTGTGGTGTGTCTTAATTTTTATAATAACCCATTAGAATAGGTACTGTTGTTGTTCATTTATATTTGCTTCCAAATAAGCAAATTGAATTTGAGATTGGTTATTTAAGTTATTCACAGTTCATTGGTTAATTAGTGAAAAAAATGTGATTTTGATTTTAATAGACAAATCTCCTACTCTGGAGCCTGCATTAGACTGCTTTCTGATGTTCATCTTCTCAAAATGCACATATATTACCATGACGGATCCCTTACCCCAAACTTCATTAATTTAGGTTTCATATCATGTCTTTCTCTTGATTGTAATCTATGGAGGATGTAATGCACAATAAAATGTCTGAAAGGCAGGCACGGTACTTGGGAAAGGGAAGGAGATGAGCGCCTTGAAGAAATAAAGCGACTGTGCTCTTCCCTGATGAATAATTGAAATTTGTGAATTTTGAAGAATAAAAGTTCCTTGTTAACATAGTAATGAAAAACATTTGAAATTACTGAAAAATTACTGATTAGAAATAAAAAAAATAAATTCAAAATAGCTAGAAATAACTTTCTTTGAATTTTAAATTGTTGGTAATCTTTATTAACCTGTGTTTCAAAATCTATTTTCTATTTTAGAAAATAGAGAATTATGATTTTATGTAAATTATAAAACATCCAATGGTTTAATTTCATTTAAGTGAACCATCTTAATGTTTAGAAAGAAAGCATTATGTTGGTAACCTGGGCTCTTTTCTCTTCTTGGCTTAGAGGACACTGTGGTAGCACTCTCTGTGACAGGCATCCTAAAGGTGTGGATAGTTACCTCTGAAATAAGTGGCATGCAGGTAAGACAGAGGAGACTGGGAATGATATCTCCATTTTTATTCTTATGCAATAAAGTCTGAAATTTTAATAAGGATATGCCCCTCCCTTTTTGATGGGGGAAAGAAGAAGCTATTCTTTTTCAATAGTTTTCTTATAGGCGTAGTATAGAAGATCCTCTAGTATGCCGACTGTGTGAGTGAAGTATTTTTTTCGCTTTTGATGGCCACATCTGTTCTATCGAGGATATAAAATAGAGAAACATATTGCACAGGATATGAAGAGGAGAAACATAAAAGAGGTGGGGTTTTCCTCTACTGCTTCTGTTTAACTCAAAGGAATAAAAACCAAACCACCATAAAAAAATATACAGAGCCATTTTTAGTCCCCTGTCACATTTCTTGAATGCCTTGTTATTTTTTATGAGTGAGAAAGATCAAGTTTCTGAAAATGTTGATGCTACCTGCTTCAGCTGGGAATTTTTAGGCATCAAATCTGGGAGAAGCTAGATGAATTGATTTTAACAAAAGCACAAATAGCTACAAAAATTAGGATTAACGCACACTTTTATCATCTGTCATTGCCAGAGTGATGACACTCTAATTAATTCTCATCAGGATTTAAATCTTGGGAATCTTTGTAGCTACAACACGTATGCCCAGCTGTTTCAAGGATGTATTATTGTTTTTTACTAACTTGGCTCTTACCTGAGGGGCTAAAATGATGAACACATCAAATGGTGCCTTTATTTCATTTTGTTGTCTTTATCATTGTGTGATAATTTTAATTGACAGCTGAGATATTCCTGAAGTTTTACAAATCTTTCTCTTTTCAGGATACTGAGCCAATATTTGAGGAGGAATCCAAACCAATTTATTGTCAGAATTGCCAAAGCATCTCTTTTTGTGCATTCACACAAAGGTCACTTTTGGTTGTGTGTTCCAAATATTGGAGGGTAAGATAACTATGTACATAAAAAGCTGTATTTTATACCCTTCAAGATAATTGGTTTATAAGATTTCCAAAGATAATCCTAAGGAAGTGCTTGGTGCAAGACTATTTTAGCCATTTATAATTCATGTCTGGTTTTGATACCATATTTTGAAGAGTTGGGATGTGGCTATATATAAGTTGTCTTTTTTTATTTTGATTCATGGAATGATTCAGTTTGTGACTATATTGATCTTAATTTCTACTTTTTGCTACTGCTTCAATATAACATAAACAGTGGTAGTAAATTTTCTGAAGGTTGTATATTTCTTTGTAGGGTGTTATTATACCCAGTTGTCATTTTTTTTTTTCCTGGTTTCTTGGAGTTGGGAAGGTCTTCCTTTGTCACTTCAGAGGTAATGATGGGGGAAGTATATTACTTCCACATTACGAGACTTTAATATTTCAATAATAGGAAAATAGCATGTTTTGATCAATTGTTCTCTGCCTAGCACTTTTTTCAAAGCTTGGCATGTATTATTTCTTTTAATCCTCACAACTCTCTAAGGATAGGTATATTAGTTATTTAAATCTGCATAACAAATTATTCTCAAACTTAGCAATTTAAAACAACAAACATGAATTATCACCTACTTTCTATGAGTCGGGAATCTGGGCATGGATTAGCTGGGTACCTGTAGCTCAGGATATCTAACAAGGCTGCAATCAACGTTTCTGCCAGGATTGCAGTCTCATCTCCAGCCTCAACTAAGGGAGAATCTGCCTCCAAACTCCCTTTTGTGGCATTGGCAGGCCTTGGGACCCACTGACTGTTGGCTGGAGACATTAATTCCTTGCTGTTCTTCCTCTGAGTAAGCAAGCAAGAGAAGGTGTACCCAAGACCCACCTAATCTTGGAATTGAGATCTTGTCAAGTCTGCCACATGCAATTCTCTAAAACAGTCACAAAATCCAGCCTGCACTCAAGAGCGCGGGGAGAATTACACAAGGGTACGAATACCGAGATTTGGGATAAGTGGGACCATCTTAGAGTCTGCTCACCACGCTAGGAATTGTTACTTTCCCCATTTTACAAATGAGGAAACTGAGGCAGAGGGGACAGATAACTTGACAAAGGTTGTACAAGTATTAGTGGAGTTGGCTGAGTTACAACTCTGGTAGTCTGAATACAGCAGCTGCTCTCATTATTACTCTGCTATATTGCCTCACTCCGTGCCTAGAACATGGAGTGGACTGGTTTCTTGAGCCTACAGGGCAAGGGACTGGGCCATACAGTGGAAGGACTTGACTAGGGAAGAAGCATCTTAACCTTATCCTTGTCACTGCTACTATTTTAGAATAAATTTGGAGAGGAAAAGCTAGCAGCTGCTTGGTTAGAACAGGCTACACAGGGTCCTTCCTTTGTCTTAAAATTTAAAATACATGCAAATAGTAACAAAAGATAGTGCAAGAGGATACAGTGAAAAGTGTTTCTCCTGCATACCTTTTTCCCCTGGTGCTTCCCTTTTCCTCTTAGAGGTAGTATCTAGTACCAGTGTCCTGTATGTCCGTTATAAGCCTTTTATCATTATGTGGTTAGCCTTTTCTTCTTTCTTTTTAAAATGCATATGTAAGAATGAAAAGGCAACCCACATAGTGAGTAGAAGATAGTTACAATATACACATAATATGAAGGATTGTTCAGTATTATTTTAAAAACTCCTACAAATAAAGAAGACAAATACAGACAATCCAATAGGAAAATAGACAAATATTTTATAAAAGAGAAAAGCCAGATGGCCAGTAAATATATAGGAAGATGCTTAGCTTCATTAATCATCATATTAAAACAATACTGAGATAGTAGTACAACCCACCAGAATGACTTTTTGGGGTACTTATTGTTGTAAAGAAGTTTTCAATTTTCATAGTCAAATTATTATGTTTTATTTATGATTTCTAATACAATTTGTGACATGTTTTAAAAGAGCTTACCATAAGCTGAAATTTTGAAAAAAATTTTCCTTTCCCCATTTTGTATGGTTTTATCTTATATAGCTTTGAATCTTTAATCTGGAATTTATTTTGTATAAATTATGAGATGTAGATCCAACTTTATTTTTATTCCAGGTAGAATAGTTCTTGATACCATTTACTGAATAATTCATTTGTTGTTGTGCCTTGATAATATACTATATTCCTTTATTATTGGAATCTGTTTCCAAACTTCTTGATTTATCTATCAATTCATGGATTAATATTGTATTGTTTTAACTTATATAGCTTTAGTTTGTTTTAATAGATAATAGGACTGGAGGGCTGATCTCCATTGTTCTTTCTTGGATTTTTCTTGGCTATTACTGTAGTGCTAATGTTATATACTGTTAAATATTATAGCAAATCATGTTAAATTCGGCTAAGATTTGTTTTAACTTCAAGGCTTTACACAAACAACTTCATTGTTTTCTTTAAAGAAAAATAAAATAAAAACCAAGCCATGGAGGAATGAGGAATTACTCATTTGTTTTGGGGAGGTTTTCTAACAATATAGGATGGACTTATATCAAATATTGAAAGTAGTAGAAAGAACAATTCTGTTACAAATTATAAGACTGGAGATTTTAGTCCTAGCTTTATCACTTCCTGGACACATGACCTTGAGCAGTTGATAAAATCCTTATTTGTATCAGTTTGCTGTCCATTATGCAGAGTAGTAATACCGGCCTATCTATCTCCTGCTGTAATTCTCAGGGTCATATGAGATAATGATTGTAAAGGAGCTTTGTAAAATTTGATGTGCCTTGCAATTGTAAGGCCTGATAAGGTCAGTAGATTTTGTTGCTGGTGAAACCATAGGGACTAGACCAGACATGGTGGCTCATGCCTGTAATCTTAGCACTTTGGGAGGCCAAGGCAGGAGGATTGCTTGAGACCAGGAGTTCAAGACCAACCTGAACAACATAGCAAGAACCCATCTCTACAAAAAAATATATATATATATATATATATATATATATATGTATTAGCAAAGCATGGTAGTGCTTGCTGGTAGTACTAGCTCCTCAGGAGGCTGAGTCAGGAGAATCACTTGAGCCCAGGAGTTCGAAGTTGCATTGGGATATGATTGCACCACTGCACTCCATCCAGCCTGGGCAACAGAATAAGACCCTGTCTCTTAAAAAGAAAAAAAAAAAGAAAGGAAAGAAAATTATAGGGACTTGACTTTTCCGTGTGAAAATTACCAAATAATAAAAGTGAGTCTCTTAACTTCTATTTGTATTGTTTTAGAACATTGACAAGATAAGGTAAAGCAAAGTAATTCCCTATTTTGATGTCAGAGTTTATTGTTGGAAATGTTTTTCCTGGTCATAGAAATAAAACAGGACTCATAAGCCTGCATTCCAGAGGTTGATTCCCTATTGCCATTCTTTAATAGAGTACTTCTTCCCTCTAGATAAGAAAGTCTAAGGATTACTGTCCCTGTGTAGAAGAGCACTACAGCTCCACTTATCATAGTCTGTTACTTATCCATAGGGAGGTTGCACATAGCTGGGGCCTAGTTGTGTTTTCTTTATTTAAGGTGACCATGCCCCAGGGCTCACTGATAAACTGTCTTCATTCGAAGCTGTGAACTTTAAAGACCTGAATTTGCTAAATATATTTCCAGAAGCTTTTTTTTTTAAAAAAAAAGTTTGAAATGTCAGTGTATCTTACTTAAATTACAGCAACATGGAGTAGATTGTGAATTCTTATTCTTTGTAGGTATTCGATGCTGGAGACTATTCCCTGCTGTGTTCCGGTCCTAGTGAAAATGGACAGACGTGGACTGGAGGGGACTTTGTATCAGCAGATAAAGTTATCATTTGGACTGAAAATGGACAAAGTTATATCTACAAACTACCTGCCAGGTATGCGATAAGTAATAAATTAAGGCTTTCATCAAAAGCAAAAGATTCAGAATTTGGGATCAAATTATGCAAATGTATGTAGTATAAATATTTAATTTAGGTAAAAAACTTTAGAACTTGTCAAGTTAAATTTGTAATGCCAATTTAACTTTTAAGTGCAAAAATTAGGTAAATTTTTATTTGAAGGAGAATATTTTTATATCATTATTTAATTTAAATGTTTATATTAAATTAACTATAATTAAAAACCCATGTTTTTGTCCATTTTCAAAAAATGTTGTCATATGGAATGATAAAATATTTAATTTTTTTTTTTTTTGAGCTCCTTGCTTGGAAGAATTTGTCAGTATTTTAACTGAATGTTGTATTTTTCCCATTTTCAGTTGCCTTCCAGCTAGTGATTCATTCCGCAGTGATGTGGGAAAAGCCGTTGAAAATTTAATTCCTCCAGTACAACATAGCCTCTTGGATCGAAAAGATAAAGAGGTAAAATTCTTCAGGTATCATTTATAATTGATGGTTACATTGAAAATATTTCACAGCTGTATTTATTTATGTCTTTTGGTAGTTAAGCATTTGAAAGATTTAATACAATTCAAGAGACTGTGTTAGATGTTGTAAAACATTTTGATATGGTCAATTATAAGTACATTTTAAAATTTGCTTATTTAAAAATAAATAATATGCCTATAAAATAGCATTTACCTTTCTCTAAGAGTACTAGTGATTAGATGCTGATTGCATATTGGAATTGACTTTCTAATAACATTCCTCCTGGTGGTCTAAATTTATTTTACACACTATTATGCAATTATAAACATAGTGACAGATGTAATTTTAGAAGGGTAGAGATAATTGTATAATAATGCTGACTTATAATAGTTCATTACTTGAACTAGGCATTGCAGTATCTCCCCAAAATCATGTAGCAATTTATATCTTTAGATGGTAGAAGTGAAGAATAAAACATTTTTCTCTATAAAAACAAAAGTTTATTGTCATTTCTAAAAACCTGATTAATATACCTTTAATGTTGAAATGTGACATCACTTAGTATTGGGTTTTCAACTCTATATTGGGCAGTAAGAAAGTGGCTTTGGTTTTGAAAGTAAAGTTTTCTTTACTGATGTTCTGGGTTTCCACAGCTTTATCATTCTGAACATTGTGTCCCATCTTTATGTGGTGGGATGGTGAGAGGAAGGGAGTAGTTTTTTCCATGAATATTTTGAATATACAGAATTTATACATCTATGTATAGTTAAGATCCTTGATAGCTTGCCTACTCTATACTCTCTTCACTTAAACTTCTACTTATAGCTCTTCAATTTAGACAGTTACATCCAGTTAACCTAAGGGATAATGACTTGCATAAAAAAAATACACGAAACAAAGCGAAAACCATGCATATCATTTTTATTTAAATATCAGCTCTCTAATACATTTTAAATTAAAAAATATATATTATGTATGATAGATACATTGAAATGTAGAATATTGGTTATTACAGTTGCTGTAGCAAATTCTCCTTGTTAAGTATGTAGTTTATCAATTAAAATTTTCAATAATTTTTAGACTTTAAAATCAAACAGTTGATTATGCTTTATATATAGTTTCAATAAGCTAGTGCTTTTCATGAAACAACTAATACCAAATATAGTAATTAGATTACTTGTTTACTATAATTGTCAAAATAGAAGTCTTACTGCTTTTGAGGGTAAGGTTCTATGCTTTAATATTCCAGCATTTGTCAATTAATTCTCTGACCTTTAATTTTAGGAGTTCACCACTATTTACTATTTTTAAATAGTGCCTCACTGAAGGTACAAGGTCTTAAGCTGAAAAATAATGTTTCAAAAATGAAAGTATACATATGACCCTAATGAGTGGTTGTTCCTAGTAGTTTATAGCGAACATAGGCTATGTTCAAATTGATAATGTAAATATGACCAAGTAAAATGTTAGGCTATTAGTTGAAAATGTACTAATATTTAAAAAATGGTCCTCTAGTTACACAACCTTAATAGTTTAATTTTGTTGCTATTCTTAGTGACTAATCAGGAGTAGGCAAAAAAACTAGGATTAATGAAGTCCTCTCTTTTTGACCTTATAAGTAGAGACTTTTCTTTTGAGTAAAGAGTGCCATATCTCTGTATTAATTGTTTAATAACAGGCAATTAAATAAATTGCATTGTTTTGGCTAGTAAGTTTTTATAAAGCAGAGAAAAAGTATAAATACCGATTTTAGAGAAAGACTATAAATGTTTTTTTGTTTTCTTTAATGTTTAATATAATAGATCTCAGCATTAGTTGACATGTATGTTAATGCTACTAATTACATGAAAATATTGTCACATAATCATACTGTAAACACATTTTTAACTTGGCTACTGAGGCAATATTTGAAAAAAATGTTAATGTGTGAGATATTGATTAAAAATTTAGCTAAAGATATTTAAATACTTTTTTTTGGCAGTTGCTAATTTGTCCTCCTGTTACTCGGTTCTTCTATGGATGCAGGGAGTATTTCCATAAACTATTAATTCAGGGTGATTCTTCTGGAAGACTGAATATTTGGAACATATCAGACACACCTGATAAACAGGAAGGTGATGAAGGTAATAGTAAATGATGTGTAGCCAGTTCTTAATTCTTTTAATTTAACATCTTACTTACTACTGAATAACAAATTCATAATATACATACGTCATCATCTTCTAAAAATTATATTTGATTATAATTTTAATTTTTTGACATATTATTGAATTAACAAATATTATTTTAATGTTTTAAATTTTTTTAACATGGACCATTGTTTTTCTTTTATACAAAACAAAACCTGCAGGGCTCAAAATGACAACTTCTATTAGTTTGCAAGAGGCATTTGATAAACTGAATCCTTGTCCTGCTGGAATTATAGATCAACTGAGTGTGATTCCTAATAGTAATGAACCTCTTAAAGTAACTGCAAGTGTGTACATACCAGCACATGGAAGACTTGTTTGTGGCCGTGAAGATGGAAGCATAGTTATTGTACCTGCCACTCAGACGGCCATAGTACAGCTGCTGCAAGGGGAACACATGCTTAGAAGAGGTATACTGAAGATCTACACTTGTCAAAAGTGTTTTGAGAACTCTGTAACCTTGATAATGAAGATGTATCTACTCTTTGTTTTTCACGAATACAATGAATTAGTGTAGTAGTTAGTGTGCTATGTAGTTGATAGAGTTTAATGTGTGAATAATATAATATTCAAAGCCTATTATTGGAATTAATACCATGTAATGATTGTAAATAAGGAGGTATCCAACTTTATCTCTTTGATATATGTTAATAGTTCCATCTATTATTAGTTATTTCTATAGATAACTAAATAATTAATATATTTACCAGTAATACCTATAGTCTTCTAGAGTAGTGCCATCTAGTAGAAATCTAATGTGAATCATATATGTAACCATATATATAATTTTCTAATAGCGATGTTAAAAAGGAAAATGAAACAAGTGAAATTAACTATAATAATGTATATTATATAACTCAATATAGCAAAACTATTTTCATTTCAGCTTATAATCAATATAAAAATTACTGATGGAATATTTTGCCTTTTTTTGTACTAAGTCTTTAAAATTTCATGACTATTTTAGATTTACAGTACATATGAGTCTGAAATAGCCCCGTTTCAAATGCTTGGTAGTCTCATGTGGCTAGTATCTACTGTATTAGAGTAGATTTAGAAGATAAAATTGGAAGCCTTTTCTGTGATAAAATTTTTAGCTATTTTGAAAATTCATGTTTGCTTTTACTTGTCGAAACTTTGTAAGTCTTTAATTTTCCCATTTTAAATCCAAAACCTTATTCACAGGTTGGCCACCTCACAGAACACTCCGTGGTCATCGGAACAAAGTCACATGTTTGCTATATCCTCATCAGGTCTCAGCTCGGTATGATCAAAGATATCTGATATCTGGAGGTGTGGATTTTTCGGTCATAATTTGGGACATATTTTCTGGAGAAATGAAACACATCTTCTGTGTTCATGGTGGCGAGATTACTCAACTTCTAGTTCCACCTGAAAACTGTAGTGTAAGTTGATTTATATAAAAGATTATTTCACTGTGGTAGACCCAAGTTATGTTGCTATCAGGAGTATACATGGAATTTTAGAGTAACTTAAAATATGACAAGAGAATTAACAAAACTATTTCAATTTAAAAACTAAAATAATAGTAACATATAACATTTAGGCATAGTTATGATCATTTACTAGCAGACACATAGAAATAGAAGATGGATATAGTGTTTTTTTCCTGTTACTGTCTCCTAAATGGTGTGGCTTGTTCCTGAAACATAGTGGCAGGTTAGAAAATGTTTACTGAATGAAGTTTCAATTTTATGTTTTAAAATAATTTAAATATCTCCAGAGACTTTGTACAATCTTATTATCTGAGTAAAAAGACAATGAATGTGTACTTTGGTAAAGGCAAACTAACTTTTCAGTACTTACCAATGGAGTTGTTTAAATAAAAAATTATTGTGACAAGGGAGAGAAAGTGTCACAGTCACTGATTATGATTTTGGAAAATTTTGTCCATAACTTTGTAGAAGCAGATTGCTTTCTTTGTGATGTGTTTTAAGTTAGGCCATGATGTCAAATAAATAGCTAGTACTTTAGAAATATGAAATTTTAGGAGGGCTTAGGGCTGCTAAGTGATGGACCCAGTAAGTTCTTTCTTTCCTTCTTTTTTTGAGACAGAGTCTCACTATCTTGCCTGAGCTAGAGTGCAGTGGCGTCATTATAGCTCGCTGCAACCTCAAACTCCAGGGCTTAAGCCATTCTCCTGCCTCAGTCTCCCGAGTAGCTGGGAATACAGGTGCGTGCCACCATGCCCAGCTAATTTTTCTGTTTTTGGTAGAGATGGGGTCTTGTTCTTGCTCAGGCTGGTCTTGAACTCCTGACCTCAAGTGATCCTCCTGTCTTGGCCTCCCAGGGTGCTAGGGTTAACAGGTTTGAGACACTGTGCCCAGCCCCAGTAATTTCTTTTACTGTTTGTTAATCATGGAATTTGGTCATGTGATTGGCCACTTTGTGTGCAAAATCACCTAAGACTCACACATTTGTGTGCACATGTGCAAACATACTGTGTCTTCTTGTGCACATATTTCATGCTTATGATAGCCCAGTGTCACCAATTCTAGGTTTACTGAAATTGAAAACAGTCTCACTGAAATTGGAAACAGTTTTACTGGTGTATCTGATGCAGTGTTCACAAGATGTCTCATTTTAAAACCCAAGAAATTTTCCTTGGCCTTTCTCCTTATTTAATGCTCTTGTTAATATATTTAATCAGCCATGTTCTGCCAGTTCTATGTATTTTGTTTGATTTGATGTTGGTGGCTTTGTACAAAGTTCTAGTACTAATGTTTCTCAATTTTTTCCTGCCATATTTGCAAATTCAGGTCCTTAATTTTTCCCTTCTTTTTTCTTTCTTCCAGTTTGATTGTTTCTTATCTTAATCACTGTGAAAAATTGCTATGTATTTATTTAAATAACTAATTTTATGTCATATTTTAGTGAAATAGATATTATACTTATAAGTTAAAGTGTTGTTACAACCCCTCTCCTAAACTTTGTTTTATAGTAGTTATGTCATATAGTGAAATGTGAGAATTTTCATCTCTGAGTACACATTTGGTGAATTATCTAGTATTTCAATGCCAAAAATTTATTGTTTTGATAATTCTATGCCCGTTTAGAACAACCATTTCTGATTTTTTTTTTTTTTTCTGAGACAGAGTCTCACTGTGTTGCCCGGGTTAGGATGCTGTGATGTCAGCTTAGCTCACAGCAACCTCAAACTCCTGGGCTCAAGCAATCCTCCTGCCTCAGCCTCCCAAGTAGCTGGGACTACAGGCATGCACCACCATGCCCGGCTAATTTTTTCTATATATTTTTAGTTGTCCAGCTAATTTCTATTTTTAGTAGAGACAGGGTCTCGCTCTAGCTCAGGCTGGTCTCAAACTCCTGACCTCAAGTGATCCTCCCACCTCAGCCTCCCAGAGTGCTCGGATTACAGGTGTGAGCCACCGTGCTCGGCCATTGGTTTTCATTTTTTAAAAGAATTTCATTTAATATTATTTTCCAAAATAGTAAAAGTTCATTTAGGAAAAGTGCTTTGAAATTGAGTACTAATTCATTTAATAGTCTGGTTAACTGATACTTAACTTTTTACCTGATAGAAATTATTTTAAAGAATTAAAATGTAAGAAAATTAAAAATTTTCTTGAAGTTACTCTTTGAGATATAAAATATTGAAGTAATTCAGGCTTGTGTAGTGCCAAAAGGTTATTGAGAACAATTCAGAAAGTTTTTTGGGCAGTATTTACTCTGTGCCAAGTAATGTGTTCAAATTTTTCAAGAAATATAAGCTTACGTTTTAGAAGCGGGATAGGGCAAGTATTTAAGTAAACCTGCTATAAGGCAGATTATAAATGGCAAAGGAGTGGTACTAACAGTGTTTTGGTGGATGATGGCAGGAACATATCATAGATGTTCAGATAAATAAGAAGCTTTGGTAAGCTATTCAAAAAGAGCTGTGAGATTTGAATAACTGTATACTGACTTTGTGAGGGTACTGAAATTTGTGGTTTTGAGATCTCTAATATTAGGTTATTTGCCATTTTCATTCCTTAAGATTATAGAATGTAGAGAAAAAAGTATCCAGACATATTTTTTTTTTTCTTTTTGGTAGTTTGGTTTCTTAATAAAAAATATATACTATATGAAAGAAAATCAAAATGAAACATTTATTTGAAATGAAACTGCTCACTTAAACAATATGTAACTTATATAACATCATGTAAGATAAAGTCTTATACCATTTTTGTCATTCCAAGTTGTGTTTGTTTTTAAATGAGTGGTTTTGGCTTTATATATTGCTATTCAGATGTGATAGTTGTTATGCGGTTTTAACAGGATTCAAATTTAAACTGGAAACTTTACATTATTAGTTAGATTGCTACTTCAATTACACATATAGGAGACTTTTTAGAAAAATTTTCTTAAATTTCTAAAATTTAAGATTTCTAAATTTAAATTTCTAAAAATTTCTAAAATTTTAACTGGCTTATTTTTATCCGTACTTGGACTATTTACTATATTTAAGATATATTTTATAAATAGGGAGTGATGCACATAGTATAAAATGTAAAAGGTATTAAAAGTTACTCATGAAAAGCAAGTCTCCCTTTCTCTGCTGTTCTCCTGCTCTGTGGTTCCCTTAGCCTGAGTGTAATATCTTATTCATCCTTCAGAGATTTTCTATACTGTAATATGATATTTTAATATTTCAGAACTATAGAATTTTGTCTTATTCTTTTAAGAAATATAAGCTTTAAAAAATTTCTTATAATAAACCAGACAGATATGATTAGTATGAATGAAAACTCAGAAATTAAAAAGTAGTGCTACTGACCCAAGAGAGATTTCCTATTTATAGAATTGTAGTGGTATCTTGTATGGAGCTATCCACATTTTCTCAGTTGATTTTCCATTATAGCAGATGGTTGGATTTAGAAGTACAACCTGTGACATGGAACATTTGTATGTGTAATACACTATGATACCATTTTTTACATTTAATAAACAAAAATCCATAGTGCATATTTATGGATACATATGTAGGTAGTAAAAATATTAAAACTGAACTGGAAAGATAGGTGCCACATTCAGATTTTGGTTTGCTTTGGGGAGTAAGAGGAATGAGTATAAAAGAAGCAGAAATCTTTAAGTGTCTTGTTTTATTTATGTATTTAATATTTGTTTCCCTCATTTGCATTGATGATTTGTCAGAGCTGTTTTTCTATTGTTAGAACTATTCAGAACGGAATTTTTGGAAAATGTTTAAAAATATTAATAAATTGTTTAGTACCAATAATATGTTTCTGCCTTTGAACATATAGACTAAGTTCTGTAATATATTAGCTAAAAAATGATTGCTTTTCATTTATTACATCTTATTCAACCTTTATTGTCACATAATCTCCAGAAATACCCAGAAGGGGGCAGCATGGATTTGTGAAAACAGGAATGTTAGGTATCTAACCTGAACATTAGTGTTCATGCCTTCATTTGACAATATTAGCCTATCGCCTAGAGACAGGTATGATAATATGAATGGTACATGTGAGCGCATGTATACTAGTGTGGCTAATGTTCACAGTCAATAAGAGCAATTAACAAATTAGGTTTTCTTCTTAATATATTGTACTTTTATTCTGACAAGTACCAAAAGCTTTTGCCAGAATTTCCTCTTATCTCGTGTTTTTGAATCTGGATTTTTGTCACTAATTTAATTTGAATATTACATTTAAAAAACAATGTCTGTAATTATAGTCTGTGAAGCCAAGTAGAGTAAACTTTTTAAATACAAATTAAGGAAAAGCAGGAAGCAGAACTAACATATTTAAAATACATTATAATATACCTAATGTTCTATGACCTTCCTTTTTCCTTTAACACATAATTCTTTTAGATCTTGAGACCATTTTCATATGTTTTCATGTATTCAGCACCATGTTTTTGAAATTTTTTTTAAAATATGTATTTATAGACAATACAGATATTTTTAAAGATGGTCTGTCATCTTACTGTGTCACTAAGCATATTGCTACAACATCATTTTTAATGATATTCTGTAATTTATTTTTTTACAGAGCCCATGCCTCTTCTGATATAATTTAATTCTATTGGACATTTTAGAATGTTGCTTTTTAAAAATGTTTTCCTCTTATCAACAGTAGGTATGAGAATTAGTATAGCTCAATATTTTTGCAATTTCAGAATGGTTTCTTGGGATAAATTCTTAAAATTAGAATTGCTATAGGAAAGGACAGATTACTTTCTAAAGGCTTTTGAATAGATAATGCCAAATTACTCTTCAAAATATTAGAAATAGGTTTGTACAGCTACCATGTTACCTCCATAATTTTCCACCATCCTGTTTATAATCTTTTAAGTCTTGCTAGTTTTCTGGACTTGTAAGTACCTGTGTGTGGAGTATATATAAGTATAGCCGTCATTCTCATTTTAAAAGCACATATGTATTAATATACCGGTACTATATTAGTTATGCATTCTGATTAGTTTATATTTTTTGTAATTTTCTGTTTTTCAGAGTTTACCGCTATCATATACTATTGTGTTCAAGATAAAAAATTTTTTCCTGCTATGAATATTATCAGTGTATTCATATCATAACATGCTCAGTCTTTTGTGTAGGAAGCCAGGAAGCCAAAAAAGTTAGTGCTATGCCAAGGGTCTGTCAGTAAGAGGTCCCTTTAACAGTAATGAGAAAGACTGCATCCTTATTGTGACTGTGCTGAGATTATGCCAAACATTTTGAAAATTTAGAAATCCTTCTGTTTTGGAATGGTTCCTTTAGACCTTGAGTCATTTTGTTGATAGTAGAGAAGATTCCACCGGGCATGAAGTTTATTTTTAGTAATGGTCAGAAGTAATTTGATGCTAAACCTTGTGAATGAAGTAGTTGATTAAATTGATTTTTTATTTTGGGCTGAAGAGAAAGTATGACACAAAGACTTAATTTTTCTTGAGTAATTTGATCAGTTTTAAAATGAGTTAAAATTCACTTTAAAATGGCAGAAATTGTTAGGAAAAAATGAATGACTTTTTAATAAGGTTATTATTCAGTTGGGTATTTTTGATTAGACATTCATTTAGCAAATATCCGAGTGCCTACCATATTTCAGGTGCCTTCTAGGACCAGAGACATAATAGTGGACAAGATATAGTCCATGTTTGATAGAATTTAGTCTAATGAGGGAGCCAGACTAGCAAACAGGCATATATAATGCAGTATGATAAATCTTATGGAAGGGGTTTCTTCAAGGCCCTTAGGGAGCACATACAAGGGGCACTTAGAAGGTCAGCTTTGGGTTGTTTTGGAAGACTTTCAGGAAGGGCAGTATCTATGGTATTTGGATAGATTAATTTTGTGGGTATATATAAAATCATACATGGTACAGGAACAACCTGTGTTTGCAGATGCACTTAGTTTTATGCATGTTATGTGGAGAAATTTAGAGCACTTGATAAGTTGTCCTGACTAGTATCTGATGAATTTATCTATAACTGATAAAGACTTGGAATTAGGCAAAAGCTGGCAAGAATTTGACATATGTACATTACTTTGAAAATAACAACCAAGAGATCAGAATAATAGTTTTATATGTGCTGTAAGCTAGCTATATATGTGAGTGTTAGGACATTTTTTTTCATCCTACTTAGGAAGGATGTTTGGAAGAAAAATGTTAAGATAATAAAATATGAAGTGTACTGAAAGGTAAAATATGCAAGATATTTGTCTAAAGAAAGATTTGACAAGCTAGTGAAGTGAAATGAAAATGAATGATAAAAGGTTAGAAAGGAAGAATGTATATTAAAAACAACAAAATAGTTTTTGTATGATGATTCTCTTTTCTGGAGTCATTATCATGGTTTTTCTTAGTCATTGGTGAAGATTTTCTAAAGGAGTTGGAGAAAACACCCTGGTGTAGGCATATGGAGCCTGAAATAATGGAACCACTTGTTGGTCAGGTCAGTGAGAACAGGGCCTTAGAACTAAACAGTTCTGGAGTTGTGTCTTTATCTTGGGTTGGCGTAAGCTGGTTACTTAACATCTCTGAGCCCTAGGAACACTTTCTGTGACATGTTCATTTAACATTTGAAAGTAATGCCTGGCCTATAAAGAGAGCTTATGAAATTATTGTTATTATTGTTATTACTTCTATTTTCAGTTATTTACATCCTTATTTGGATGATAAAGACCTAAATCTGGGCAGTTTGTGCATTTGTTTTCAGTGCTCAAATGACTTTATTATAGATATACTTTATTCCTGTGTCAGGAACTACTTTTTATTTCCTTGTTTCCCAACTGTGACCAGGTGGTTTTAGAATCTGCCCAAATTAGGGGTGAGTCCCCTTTTTCTGATAGTCTGCCTTTGCACCTTTTTATTTCATGAGATAGAAGTTTCAAGATACCAAGAAACGCCAACTAGATAAAAGGGTTTTACTAATTCCTTGGAAAGTACGGTCCTAAGTGTTGCTCCTTCCTGTTCATTGCCTGAATATTGGGGTTTTCAACTGTCTGAGAGGCCCAAGCTGTTCATTTTTCTCTGCACATTTGTGGGTACATAATAGCCTTTGCCAGAATGACCCCAGATGATCAAGGGGGGAGTTTGACCCCATTTATTACTCTTTTTAAGGCATAAATTATGGGCTAGGCATAGTATTTTTGCCTAATGTGGACACTAAAGGTTAGGTTTTTATGTTTTTGTTTGTTTTTTGTGTTTGTTTTTGTTTTTGGACTCAGAGTCTTGCTTTGCTGCCTGGGCTAGAGTACAGCATCATCATAGCTCACTACAACCTCCAACTCCTGGGCTCAAGCCATCCTTTCTGCCTCAGCCTCCTGAGTAGCTGAGAGAATAGGCATGTGCCAGCACCCCTGGCCTCTCTATGTTTTTTTTTATGCAAGCCAGAATCCTTTTGAAATAAAGAGTTACTTTTAGCATATATGTTGTATTAATTCACCACTAGAAAAGAGATAAACAGATCCTTTCAATATCCTGTTAGAATAATGGAGACAGTATCTATTAACTCATTTATTTCCATAAGAAAGGAAAGAAAATGTATTTTGTGGTTATATCAGAGGTGTGTAAAGTCAGTGTTTATTTCTTGTAAGGAGATAGGTGTGATAGGGATAGATAGATTAAGGCCAAATAGGCAGATTAAAAAATCACTAGGTCGATATATGGCACCATTCACATTTTAAGTTGAGGAGTCAGAAAGTAAAAGGGTAGGACCAATGGATAGCCCCAGGAGTTGTAATTTCAGTGTGCTCTGATAACGGAGGTCCTTTGTTCCAGGAGGTGTATTCCCTGAATGTGTGCAGCCCAGGGTTTGTGGGGCTGAGCACATAACTGGGGACAGCTGACTGGTGGGTAGAGGGCAACACTTTTGAGTTCCTTAAAAAACTGTAGAATATTTTTACAGTCTGCAGATTTGACATTCTCTAAAACTCATAAATACATAAGTAAAATTAAAGAAAGCATTTTAATATTTTAAAGGTATAAAGTAAAAAGTAATGAAATAAATTTAATAGGAATAAAGTATGAGAAAATATTCAGGGACCAGTGGAAGGTGGTCATTGAGTTGTTGGATTGAATACTTTTATTAATATTTATTCATAAATTGTTAAAAGTGCTATAAACTTTGTTAATATAATTTAGGGTAGCGGAGTGATATGATATTGATGATTATGCAGGTAGAAGTATTCAGATTGAATTAAAGCAGAGGTATTAATATGAGAAGAAAATATTGAAAAGGGGAAACTAATATATTTAAAGAATTATGAATGTTTTCATATTTTCTGGTGGATACCTATAACATTGGGAACGCTTAAAAACCCTTTCAGAAAATAAATACAGTTATGTTCTAAAATATAGAATCTATGGTATATAATTGCATAATAATAATGGTGGAGATATTATCTATAATCTTTTGTATTCATGTTAGTCACTGTGCTAATTTGTGTACATTGTTTCATTTAATTCACACAGCAGTTCTGTGAGGAATGTTAGTGCTGTTAACCACATTATACAGAGAATTGAGGCTCAGAGAGGTTAAATAACTCATCCAAGTCACACAGTTAGCAGGTGAATGGAATTTGATCCTAAGTAGTCTGACTTGATAGCCTGAACTTATCCACTATGCATACTGCCTCCTAGCAGATTTAATAAATAGCCTGTTTAGAAGTAATTGCATTTATCCAAGTTTTGACATTTTTCATCATTAATTTACATAAAGTAAATATGATTTTGATGCATACTTAAAATGTTCAATGAATTAGAGATTTAAGATTGTCTTTTACTTTGTAAAACAAAACACAGCCATTATTTTGAATTTTTATATTTCTAATTTTGTCTATGTAACTGTGCATTGCTCAGTTCTCTTGTAATTTTTCTTTTAGTTTTTGATCTTTGATTATCCAAGTTTGGGGTTTTTCAGTTTCAGTTTTCCTTTTGTCTTCTTTTACGTGTAACATATTACTTGCTCTTTAAAAATACGGTATAATGTTAATTCCAATTTGATTAATGTATAATCATTGTTAAGATTTCTGAAAGTAGAAGTAACTAAGAAGGTAAAAGGTCACCTGTTATCCTTCTTTATATAAGAGAACCTTAATATATTTCAATATATTTTCCTCTAGCCTTTTAAATTCCACGCTTGTGATTATACTGTAGCTAAAGTTATCTGTGCATATTGCATCTTTATTTACGGTTATAACAAACATTTTTCCAAGTTATTAGATTTATTAATGAAAGTAATTTTTAATGATTATACACCATTGCATTGTGTGAGCATACTGTATTTACTTAGCAGTTCTCCTACCTTGAATACTTAATTGTTCCCAATTTCCTCTATTGTAAATAATACAATATTGAATATCTTTGTGTGTAAAAATTTTCTTTCATTTAGGATTATTTTCTTTGGATCGATTCCATGATTTTTTAATATTAGAACTTCAGAGTTTTCATGTCATACGTTATTAACATTTTTAAGGCTGCTGAGGTATATTTAAATTATTTTCTACCCTCAGTGCCTATTTCATTGCCCCTCACCAGCACAAATATTGTTATTTACTTCCATGCTTTTGTAACCACATCTGTAAATTGGAAAAAATAATACCTACTTCAAAAGGTTTTTGTGAGACTATAATAAGTTACAGGCAAGTATTTAAAATATTATTTTGCAAAAAGTAAGAGCCCAATAAAATGTTGGCTATTTGGTATTGTAATTTTTAGAATCTTTGGCTAAGTTGACAGGTGAAAATAGTTATCTTAATGTCTGAATTTACTTATCTTTGATTACTGGAGATACTGAAATTTTTCTATGAGGATTTTAGTGATTTTTTTTTAAAGACAGATTTCTTTTTGACTTTTGCTCCTTTTAATTTTTCTCTTGAGAATATTAGTGTTTGTATGAGTTCTAAAGTAAAATATTAAGCGTATGTGGCTTCTGTTATTGTTGGAATTTTCTTCTGGTTTATTATTTACTTTTGAAATTTTTTTAACCTACAGATATTTTTGGTTTTTATGTAATCCAGTTTATCTTTTTTCTGTCTAACTTCTTTCATATTTTTGAAGTTTGAAATCTTACTGCACCCAGAAGTTTGGTAAGACTTGATTAAAAACAATGGCTGTTATAAAAACAAACATAAAATACTTTATCTGAAATTTATTTATGTTTGTAGGGTAAGATAAGTATTAAACTTATCTGTTCTTCCCTAAGCTAACAAATTATTGCAATATCATTGTTTTAAGGAAATCTTTTTTCTCTGATAGGCTGTATCTTCTTAATCTTGTATTAAATTTTTCATATTTATTTGCTGTTTTACTTATAAAGAAGCAGTTAAAGAAAGAAAGAATTCTGATTAGCCCACTATTTCTTCATTTTTGTCTTTTTTATGCAGTGAATAAAATGTTAAAACTAATTCCTAAAAGTGTTATTGTTCGTATAGAATACAAGTAACCAATTAGTTGGTCAATCAGTGTTTTGGTTGGACCACATGGTCTTATTTTCTAAAATAACTATTAAAGAAACAGTCCTCTTTTTTCCTACATTTTTTTTTTTTAGGAAGGATGAATTTCTGAAACTTATTTTAAATCTAGTTTTGTGAAAGTGTAGAAATGAAATTAACATTTAATTTCATAGGCTTTTTTTTCCCCCTTTAGGTAGAATATTTAAAAGTGATAAATGATGCATCTTAACTCTACATTTATGTTCCATAGAAAGAGTTCTGGGAAGTACGAGATATAATGATTAAGAGAATAGTGGGATTGATTTATGAGCAAAACAAGCTGGTCATTTATAGCTTGTCTAATGATGGGCATATTTAAAAGGAGAGACAATAGACAATAGAGTGTTCAAATATTTAGAGACTATTTAGACAAAAGGAAAAATTGTTTTGGCCAAATAAGAGATTACTCCTGAGATGATATGAAGAAAAAGAGTAATTTAGTTGAGAAAACAAATTAGCAAATGTAGAAAATAAAAAATACATATTATTTGCATTGGGAACTGTTAGAAAGTGGAGTCATCTCCCCAGAGAGCTAGTAGATGGGCTAAACTAGCTGTCTCTGATTTCTGTAATTCATGGCAGATGCTTATGAACAGGTTACATAAGAGGTTTCTGGGAATGGTTTAAAATGAAGTCTTGTAAAATGCGTAAGGTCAGACTGGATGACCTAGGTGGTATATTCTGACTCTATCAGATTCTGTGATAGCTTGTGGCATTCTGGTGTTCAGCACTAATGTACTGTGAGGATTATTTACTGGCAAATTCAGTGAGCCTTTATTTAGTTTAGGATTAGATTTCTTTGAAAAATAATAATTGACCTAGGAATATACTTGTTTTGGTCCAGTATCTTTCTCCCTTTCCTTGCCCCAGTTATCTTAATTTTTTCATCAAATAAAAATAGAGTTTTCCCTTCTTATATATTCTGTTGCTTACTGTTAACCTTTACTTTTAATTGATATTTCATATCATTGGTGAATATTGCTTCTAGGGCATAATTAGTATGGTGTTTGGAACATGAATTTGAATAATTTTCACCTGTAAAATACTAGCCAAGTTGATGGGAGGCTCCATCCATGCTGCACAAGTTCTGTTCCACAACCATAAAAATTTTTAAATGGAATTTGTTTATACCCTTTAAGTCAGTTGATAGCAGTGGTTACTGAAGTGGAATATGTGAAACAGTCAATTGGGGTATGGGAAGAAAATATTAGAACTTTTATTAATTCACTTATTTTATTAAGAAATTGAGCATTATGAACATTTACTATAGGGAGGGACACTGGTGCCTCACTGTTTTCACACATCAGATGGGCATGTATTGCCTGGGGCAAGAGTGGGCATGCCTCAAGCAGGGTGCCAGAGTTGCTTGCACCCCCTGTTAGTTCAGTTAAAATGTGTTTGCTTTTGCACATTATATTTTATAGTTCTAAATGTAGCTCTCACAAAATGGGCAGAGAAAATATGGAAGAAGATATTTCTAATGAAAAATAAACATTTGTTCATCATCCACGTTATGAGTTTCAATGATTGTTTTTCAATCTGGCAGGAGGACAGCCAAAAAATTCATAATTATATAAAATATGTATTCACATACACTATTATTAACAATGAAACCTTCCTAAGGATATATATTATGCCTATGACTGATCTAACATGAAGTTCTAACATTAGTGAGACATTTAAGAAAATGTTTCATTTCATCTTAAATTTATTTAAACTTTGAGTCATCCTTTTAACATATGTATTTGTGCATGTTTTACAATGTACATGATATATTGGGACAGAAGTATGTATATCTAATTTATAAATATAAATATATTGAGAACACATTCCAAAATTTTTTAAATGAATGGATGTGTGATCAAAAATTTTGGAGCATAGATGCTTTTCAAATAAGTTTAGTTCAAGATATGAGGTTTACATTTTTAATTGTATTATTATTTTAATTATACAGTTTAAATGTTTTATACATTATCTTGTTATAATACCCTTAGTGTTCAATTATGTTTAGGTGACTTTTCCAGGATGAAATGGAAAAAAGTGAAGTAGAATAGAATTAATCAAATCATAGAATTAGTCATTGTAGGTGAAGTGAGTGTTCAGTAACCCAGATCTCTAGAATTTAATAATAAAGGAATTGTGCTAATTCAACTCATTTGGAGGAAGCTGCATCTAAAAAGAAGAAATAGGAGTTATAAAATATTCTTTAAGAAGTGCTTCCTTAATAATTTTGAGGACAGATAAGAGGAAACCAAGTTAATTGTGTTTAGCAAATCTTTTAAGTGCTTTCATTTAATGAATAGCTGAGAATTATTTATCATTACTCTGTTCATTGTTTGAATTAAAATTAATACCAAAGTGGCACTTGAATGGTCTTTTTTCCTTTTACATTTAAATAGGCTAGATATTTGCTTTGTTTATACCATTAATTTGTTTTCACACAGGCTGCAAAGGTAACCATCAGCTCAGAATTAATTAGTAGAATCAAAATTAATGAGGTTTTACTGTATTGGGCCATTTCCACTTTAGGCCAGTTTTGTTTATACGAGTTGGATGAGCATTTTTTTGAAAGAAGAAAAATTAGATTTATTTTAATCTATATTTAAAACGCAGAGAACCATCTTTTCTTGTGAGTTAAGTACCTCTAATAACTATGCTTTCTTGGGCTTAGTAATATTGATTTTTTTTTGTTTTCATTCTTGATTATTTTGGCTATTTCCAGTCTATTTCTTATTACAGTAAAGCTAAAGTTAACTCCTCAGATACTTATTATCATTTACAGGGATGGTATATAATTTTTATTTTGGACCAAATATTGTATTGTAGGTGGAGCATGTCATTTGCCTATTTTCATTATTATTGCACCATGTGAAAGAGGAATAAAACTGTTTTTTAAAACATTTAGGTAAATATATGTGTTTGAAGAAAATGCATCATGTGGAAATGAAAAGCTAGAATTTTTGGAGTTAAAGGTCTTTTTTTTTTAACCTTCAGAAAAATTATATCTCAATCTACTTTTTAAAGCAGATCCTATGCTATTATGTAATTTTTCTTTTTTATGCCCTTTATTTTGCTACATAAGAGTAATAAGATGATGTAGAGCTTTTAAGTGTAGATGGATTGTATTTTCTTGAATCTTTGAAATTATCTGCTTGCATATCTATGGGGAGGGTGAAAGTTCTGACAGTGAAACTTCTCATGAGGGGTTGATAATGACTAAGATCAAGTTGTCTATAGGAAGGGGAAAGCTTTTTGTTTGTTTTTTTGCTTAATAGCTTGAGTCCTCTCTCTGCTAAATTATAAACTACAGTAAGGAGATATTTGACAGAGAGAAAGAGTGTGCATAGCTCAGTGGTTGTCAGTAGCTTTGTATCACCTCAGATATTGAGATCTCTAATAAATCATAATTTTGGGAACACCTAACATAGTAAAGAATATTGGCAAAACTTCATATTGAGTCATACTTCATTTTTTTCTTATTTTTGAAAGGGAGTAACTAGAATGTATGTGAACATTAATGAAATGACTTTGGACTTGGGGACTAGCACGTACAGTGGTCCCCGATCTTTTTGGCACCAGGGACCGGTGTCAAAGACACTGAAGACAGTTTTTCCACAGACCAGCGGGGCAGTGGAGTCGGGGTGGGACAGGGAGGGAGGTGTATGTGTGTGTGTGTTGCAGGGGTTGCGGGGTGATGCGGAGCTCAGGAGGCAATGCGTGGCCCGTTCCTAGCAGGCCATGGACCAGTACGTGGCTAGGGGTTGGGGACCACAGAGCAAGTAGGCTAGTTAGGTGTGTGGCACTAAGTAAGGATTAGCTCTTTTTAAAGAAGAGTTTGGAGAGTTGAAGTAGCAGAATCAAGAGCAGTGACGGATGCATAAATACTGTGGCTGACCAGTGCCTGATGCAAATATGTGAATAGATTAAAAGGAATGCTGTTTAGGAATCATTCTTCTTAGTTATTCACATTCACAGAAAAAGATCACTGTTTCTCTTATGAGAGATGTAAATAAAATGACTACATTTTGGTAGACTGATGTGGCAAAATAGAAAATTGTTGCTAACCAGTAATGTAGTAACCATTCCTTTTTATAAAATGAATAATGGATATATTTGACAAGTCAGTACTAATGATAATCTGTAGAAATGCAAAGCATCCATTCTATTAAACTATCTATTGTTTTAAGTTAGCAATGTATTCGTGGTGCAATTGATAAATATGTACCGTGAAATAATTCAAAATAAAGACCTCATGATTGTGTGTGTGTGTGTATATATATATTTATAAACATATATTTGTGTGTGTGTATATTTACCTAGTTTTATTTTAACATTCCTAAATGTAAATTTTTTTTAATAGTTTGCCACTTTGTTTTGATTTATTCATTCATTATAAAACGAATTTTTCTGTCCCAGAAGTCAACTGCCTCTTCGTTCTTAATATTTCATTTTAAAGAAAGAAATCACTTTTCTGGTAAGTTTCAATTGAACGCTTACTAGGAAAATGAGATAAGTAAGCTTAACAAATGCTTTAGAAAATTCTCTATAATGTTTTAATAAAGGTTTATAACACCATTTTTCTGAACTTGGTTTTCTTAAACCTTAAAATTAGTAAACACCTGCTATGCTGATGATAGTGTTTAAATTATTATTAATATAATACAAAAAGTACAAATAAAGCTAACAAAGAATAAAAGAATAAAACGTGAATTTAAGAACAAAGTAAGTAGTCAAATCTTGCCATTATTTTTGTTTTGTCAATGCCCTGCTTCATTCAAAAATTGATTTTAGGTTGTTTGCAAAATAAACATTATCCAGTAAGGTAAAAATAGAGCTAAATTATGGTGAAGAGAAAATGAAAGAAAAAAGCAAATGAGACCACTGAGAGTCCACATTCAGATATGGATTCTCAAGATCCTGCACTGTTATAAAGAGAAAATTCAGCCTGAGTTTCTTAGCACCCAAAACATGAAAGGAACCGGTTACAGCAGCTTTCCCCAAAGTGTGTTCCTCTCTAAAACTAGGTCTAATAAGATTACCATGATCAAACAAATGAATGATGTTAGATCCCCTTGTAGAAATAATTATGATCACAGCATTATCAGTGTTCTTGAAAGTTCTGTGATTAAAAACAACAACTACTTAGCATCTGTTTCTTATGCACGTTTGGCCACCACACTCTCGCCCTTTTTTTTTTTTTCACATAATACCTATCAACATTTCCCTTTGGGCAATCAGTGAGATACTGATCTTTACTTAAAAATGGTCTGTTTGCTTAGGAGAAGCCCAGAAGGGTGAGGGTTGACAGGTTTCTACTTTAGATCCCATATAAGGAAAAGTATATATGTAGTGCAGTTGTTCTCCTCATCAGTAAATAGCCACAGTATTTATTGCAGATGGCTGTTTTCATATGGTTTCCCCCAGTATGACCTGAAAGGATAATCTAATAAGTCACTAAAAAGTTGAGTTTTAAATTGCATACAAATTGTCTTACAAAAATTTAAAAACTTTAATTTTGTAGGTTGTGGATTCTGTTACTAGTGAAAATCTTTACTGTATTTGATTATTTATATTCCATCTCTAAAAAGGAATTAATTGAAGAGCAAAATCTAGATATGAGCAGAAAATACATAGCAGAATGTTTAATTGGCTATTGTTCGGTTAGTTGTGGCGATGCACCTACTGACATTATAGACAGAAGCTGTGAAGGAAACAGTATATCTAGCGGGAATGCAACTAACTGTCTGTGGCTCCTAAGAAATGATTAGGGCAGAAGGACAGCAAGGGTATTGTTTTTGAGCAAAGTTGCAGGGAAGAGCGTGGATCTAAACCACAGAGTCACAAACAGAAAGCAGCACTGCAGAAAGCAGCTCCAACTGCAAACAAAGGAAAGTTCATTGTGTGGAAAGAGAACACCTAATAACAGATCAATTTTTTTCCAGCTTTGCCTGCACAGATATAGCAATCATTTTAGTAAGGTCATCTTCCAATTTGAACGGCAGATTTTCCAAGGCATCTTGTACAATCTTGAATGTAGGATTAATTTAGTGTTTTCAGAAGTGTTTTGATGATTTAACTGGGTGTTACATATAATATAAAGCAACACATTTTTCTTTCTTTTTTTTTTTTTTTTT
>VBSM01003157.1:39012243-39059425 GCA_008086735.1 Cheirogaleus medius
TCTAATTTATCACTCTTTTATGCTTTCTGGGTTTTATGAGGTACTTGGAAAATCTTTCCCATTTTTTTGTCAAGCTTTCTAAAATGTATTTTCTACCATTGATCTTTTAATTGGTGCAACACATTTTTCAACACCACCTAAAATTGTGGTTGGTTTTCAGTGGTAGTGAATGTATAATTAATTTTGGTTTAAATTATTGAGGACAGGATCCATTTTATTCTAAATTTAATCTAAATATAATTGAGGTTTATTCTTCTTTTCAGGCAAGAGTGCAGCACTGCATCTGCTCGGTAGCCAGTGACCATTCAGTAGGACTTCTAAGTTTGCGGGAGAAAAAATGCATCATGTTGGCATCTCGTCACCTTTTCCCTATTCAAGTGATCAAATGGAGGCCTTCTGATGATTACTTGGTAGTAGGATGTTCAGACGGCTCTGTGTATGTCTGGCAAATGGATACTGGTAAGAACAAGTGAAAATCAAATGGGTATATTTGATTTTCTCGAAATTAAAAATCTTTTCTATGAGGAAAAAAAGCCCTGAAATGTAGGAAGGTTGCTACTTTTACTTCTAATTACTGCTTTTTCCAAAGATGGTCCTCTTAATTGTGGTACTATGCCAAGTACTTGTAGAATAGTTCACCAACCTTTAAAGGCATATAATTGAAGACAATATATGGATGAGGACAGACGACAAAGATAAGTGATTTCTGTATAATTCATGAAGTAAATTGTGAGCAAGAGGAAGAAAACATTTTGTCTTAGATTCAGGAACAGCGGGATGCGTAAAACCCTCTTTTCTTTGAATATCAGAAAAGCAATGCTGGGCAGTTAATTGTAGGAGGTAATTGAAGTGATGGTTTCAAGTTCTAGAGAGAACACTTAAAATTTCACATTTCAGAAATTTTATGTATGGGGACATGCAATGTAGAGCAAGTAATGCTTAGCTTAAAAGCACAGGCAATGATATAACAGACTGCCATGTTTTCCGAGGAAATCTTTAAGTACATAACTAAATGTTCATTAGTTTAGGGTTTGGGGAAATACATTCTATGCTCCTTTTACAATCTTCAGTAATGATCTGTCAATGATTAAAACTTTTCTTTAGATTCCTAGTTGTACTGTATGATATTTCTACTAAATTTTTTTCCATTTCTTCATCTTTGTTTTAAATAGTCTTTTTTGAAGTCAGACTGTACACATATTTCTCCTTGCACTGTTGTGCAATAGGGAATTCTCATAAGCCTTTTTGGAATAAGTAGCCATAATCTTTGGTAATGTTTTATTTATTGTCCTCATTTAAACTGGTAGTGCATAGGCAATCTTGACAAGAAGCGGCATTCTTGAAGTCTGTCAAACTTCTTTGCTTTTGCACTTAACTGTTCTTTCTCTTATCTGGTTGTAAAAGAGATTCATACTCTGTCAAATTTTAAAAGCACAAGAGCATTAGACGAGAAGAAGGATGAACCCAAATCCCATTGCTCTGTGGTAAATGTTAACATTTTTGGCATGTTTCTTTCTAGTCTGTTTCTAGGCATTTAAAAAAACAGAATTGCTATCATGCTATATATATATAATTTTATATCTTTCTTTTGTATTACTTTATGTTATATCTTATCTGGTGAATAGCACAGCCTTGTGTTTGCCTATTTGTTCCTCCTCACAAAGTAAATATACAGAGTTTGTCTTCAGCTATGGAGTCATACTAGTTTGAATTGAGGATCGACCACTTGCTATCACTGTGCCTGTCCCACCCAAGTCACTGGATTTTTGTCCCTCAATTTCTTCATTTGCAAAATTAGGATGATAATATTTCCTATCTTACAGTGTTGCTGAGAGAATAAAATGAGATAATATTTCCCTGATATGTGGTAAACAGAATTTAAGTGTATATACACATGTATGTATATATGTGTATACCTGTATATATGTATGTGTGTGTACATGCATGTGTGTGTAATTCTTATTATTATAGGAACATGCTGCTTAGCATTACTTTATTGAACTTGGGAGTATGATTTTACCTACATTTATAGATAGTTTCTTTGGGAATTAGTATTAAAGAAAGTTCTTTTAGCAATAATGACATTTGTAAAACATTGTATTAAAATACTATGAATATTAAGTTGATATATCTTAAATAGAAAAATAGTAAACTTGTCTAAGACTTGTTTAAATAGAATGAAGATAGTATCATTTTTCTAAATTTTAATACTTAAATATATGATACTTGAATATTACAGATATTTTAAATGTATTTATAAAGAATATAGAATGAAATATGAAATTATTTACAAATGAGGCCTTACCGAAAGACACAGTTACTTTTCCAGTAATTATTATACAAGAAAATGACAAATAGACCCTAACTATAGCAGTATTGGAGGGTGTTATTCTTATAATCACTTTAGTATAATTAAGCTCAATTTAGATTAAACACAATATGTAATATTGAAATTTTACAAATTACCTTCTAAGGATTTGGGTAAACAATCTGTCAATATGACATTCTTAAATCAAGATAAATACTATAGAGAAACTGAATTTATTTTGGATTTCAACCATAATAGGAGGTATACATTTTTTTCTCCTTGCTGTTCAGGCTGTAGCTAGTGATATAAAGGTCTCTGGGGAGTCAGTAAGGTACATCCTGAAGGTATTGACATTATTTATTTATTAAATTTATTTATTTATTAAATAAATAAAAAATGAAGCTAGATAAATCAGATTCGGCCAGGGTTTGATGTATGAAATGTATTTAAACTCTGAGGAGATACTTGATCCCTCTTCTTAGTGTTTTGGGAATGTATTTTTTACAAATGAAGCCATATTACACTAACCCTGCTCTTCATATTGGGGGAATTTTCTGTTTGCTGTTTTAAGTTATACTAATGTTTCTAGCTTAAAAAATACTTAAAATGTCTTTCGTTTATACATTTGTGCAGTATTTTCTTTTAGGTTTTTTGCCCTTCACATTGATAGTTTGTGTTTTCAGTGTTATTTCTTAATGTAATGAAGTTGAAACTAGTAACATAAAATTTAGAGAGCTAGAGGTCCAAAATCTTTGTTCTTTTATTTTGACATCCTTATTACATGCCATAGCAATTTAATAGTGATGTAGAGGCCATGGAAATTATTCTTTCACATCTCTATATAGTTAGAAAATTAGTCAAACACTAGGAACAAGATTTGGCCAGGTGAACTTCCTGACTCCTACTTAATGAACTTAAAAGATGGGATACTAGGTGGTGGCTGCTTCCACGTGGAGATGTTTATGTGCTTCAGGGACCAATTGTCTCATTCTTCATATTTGATATTCCTAGTAAGTGTGCAGTGTCATTCCCACAGGCCTTTGACAAGGTCAGAATCCTGTTTGGGAAACAAGTATGCTTAAAATAATGACTGATGTTACAAAATGTTCTTCTTATCTAACTGTTACCAAGCATAAACAATATTTTTATCTGCCTCTTTGCTATGTAACAAAAGTGATTCCCACATCATATTTCTATTCCTATAGATATAATTGTTAGGTGTTCTTGGACAAGTGCAGATACCAGTAATGCTTCACAAATATTATTAGAAATTAGTGTATGAAGTCTTTTCAGTTTACTTTGTTCTGTTACCTTTTTTCTTTATATTTATTTTCTGCCCTCCAAGTTTTCTAATATTTTTTGTTTTTGCATATGCTTTATGAAATATGGATTTGAGTCATTTTTTTGAACTTAAGTATCTAATGAAAATATAGCAGAGAATTATGAATTAATGTATATTTATATGTCTGTTAAAAAACATACATAAAGCATGGATAACCAAAAATGTGAGTCGGGGCTCAGATTTTCATACAAGTAAAGTCTTATTGATTATGTTATATTTCCTTAAGACTAATTTTAAAAAACAATTTTATGCTTTTATTTTGATGTATTTAAATTAATGTTTTTGTTTTGTTACTAAAATTGCTAAAGAGAATCAGGAGATAGTGTTGTAGTTAGTCTTTTGTTATTAGTGGAAGGTTTTCATAGCAAGTACTTTCTTCACATATTTTACTCTTTGCTGGCAGTATTTAATGCAGTGGAGATTTGATTTTACATTTCTATTTCATAATATATTGCCATTACATCATCAACTTTTCTATATATTCTACATGTTTGCTTTTCATTCTGTTACAAAACATGCTATAGGACGGAGAAGACACAGATAATGAATGGGTTAAGAATCAAAAAGGTACTTGAGTAAAACCTTGGTAAAACCAAGTATAATCAGGGAGTTTCTTTTTTCTCTTTCGATAATTGACTCTAGAATATGAAATCTTACGTATAGACCTATGTAGTTACCATTTCTATTGCTTCTCACTTTGAAGGAAGAGGTTGTTAGAGTGGAGATATGGCTGTGTTTACTTCTCCCTCTACCCACAACCCTGCTATGCTGTTAATCACTAAGTCTTTCCATTAGGTCTCCTCCACCTTTTTTTTTTTCAGTGTACCATTCTAATTTACAGCCATATATTCTTGTACCTAGGCTTTTGTTATTGGGTACTCTTCCTACTCTTTCTACCTTTTAATCCATCCTGTACTCTGCTGGGTAACTAATCTTAGGAAACAAAACAACAGCAGCACCTGCTTCATGTTACTATCCTAATGAATAAACCATAAACAATTTTAGTTCATGAAGTCTTCAAGACGAGGTCTTTCACAGTGTGGTACCTGCCTACCTTTCTGTCTTTACCTCTTACTATTCTTTTACACAGATCAGTTGCTCTAGTCAAGAATAATTGGGTCACTCATAACCACTTGTTGCTTGTATCATTCATATTGTTCTCATGGTTATCACTCATTTGGAACATTATTTTCTTTCTTTGTTTTTTGTTTGTTTGTTTTTGTTGTTTAAACAGTCTATTATGTTCTAAGGAAATTTGAATAATAAGAATTAAATCTTATATGTTTACCTAGATAGTTACCATTTTCTTGACTCTGTTGCTTTGTATAAATGCAGATTTCTGTCTGGAATCATTTTCCTTTTGTCTAACATTTAGTTTATCTTGTAGTGTAGATCCGTAGGTGATGAATTCTTTTACCTTTTGCATATCTGAAATAACTCTTTATTTCATTTTTATTTTAAAAGATACTTTCTCTGGGTACAGAATTATAGATCAACAGTTTGTTTTTGTTTTTTCTTTTCTCTTTCAGTACTCCGCTGTCTCCTGACTGGCATTATTTCCAGTGAGAAGTCTGCCGTTATCTTTATCTTTCTTCTATATATAATGTCTATTTTCACTGGCTGCTTTTAAATTTTTTTCTTTATTACTGGTTTTGAGCAATTTGATTGAGTTTACTTCATTTTTATTGTACTTGAGGTTTTTTATAATTCTTAGATCTGTGGGTATATAGTTGTCATTGAATTTGGAAAACTTATGATCATAATTTATTCAAATATATTTCCTGTCTTCTATTCTCTTTATTTTGGGCACTCAATTATGTGACCTTTAGGCCATTTGAAGTTGTTCTTCTCACTGGTCTGTCATTTTTAAAAATTATTTTTCTTTGTTTTATATAATTTTTATTGCTGTGTCTTTAAGTTTACTGATCTTTTCTTCTGTTATTACCATCTAGTGTATTTTTCATCTAAACTATTATAGTTTTCATTTCTAAAAGTTTGATTTTGGTCAAAGTCTTGTCTGAGCACTGGGTGCTGTAGCCACCCACTGATTCTTTGCTGGGCTCTAGGGAGTTTCCTTACAATCATACACTAATGAGTACTCTGCCAAATATGTAAGGAGGACCTTCTGCGGGTCTGTGCATGGCTTTATTCACTCTGGTACTCTGTCTTGCAAACTCTAGCTGCCTTGGTCTTGCTGGACTCTTAGCTCTCTGTCTTCAACTTAGGGAATCTGTTAGGCTCTACCTGAGCTCCCTCTCTTTATGCCATGGCATGAAGACTCTCTTTCAAAGTAGTCAGCTAAAGCAATGATAGGAACTCACCTTGTTTGCCTTTCATCTTTCAGGGATCACTGTCCTTAATTGACCAATGTTCATTGTTGGAAACCGTTGTTTCATATGTTGTATCTAATTTTTTTTCCAATTGTTTCTGGTAGAAGCGTACATTCAGTGCTTATTACTCTATCATGGATATAAGCAGAAAGGCAGGAGTCCTTTCTGCTTATTTGAATTTTAAAAATCTTTTAAGATTCAGGAAGAAACCACTCTCTCTGATGTTTTAAAAAATAGGTTTCAGTTGGAAATGGAATTTTTTTTTCCTCTTGAACCTCTTTAGTATTTCTTCTTGGTTTGTGTTGATTATCTTTAATGTGCAAATGTTTTGTCCCCCTCTCATGGAATATAAATTTTTCTCCCCCAGGAAATAAATTAATATTGATATATTGCTATCATTTAATTTTAAGATTTCATTCAAATTTTTCCAGTAGTTTTACTAAAGTCTTTTATTGCAAAAATATCCAGACTAGAATTGTGTGTGACATTTAGTTTTATGACTACTCTTTCAATCTAAAATAGTTCCTCAGTCTTTCTTTCACTTTAAAGACTGAAAATTTTGAATAATACTGCCCAGTTGTTTTATAAAATGTTTCCCAATTTCAGTTTATTTGATGGTTTCTCATGGTTATTTTCAGAACATATATTTTTGGCAAGAATATCATAGAAATTTTCCTAATTGCATCCTATCAGTTGGCATATGATTTTAATTCGTTTCATCACTGGTGTTTACTTAGATCACTTAATTATGGTGGTGCTTTCTGGCCTCTTCACTGGAAAGTTATTCTTTTTTCTTGTTGTAGTTAGTAAGCATTTTGTGGGGAAGTACTTTGAAACCATGTAAATTTATATTCTTTATCAAACTTTTAATTTATCCATTTATTTCTATTCCTGGATTCCTATTTTATTCAATGGGTTATATTCCTAAACCCTTATTTTGATGTTCTGGATTTGTTCAGTGGGAGTCCCTTCCAGTGGACATGTTTTTTTTTGTTGTTGTTGTTGTTTTGTTTTTGTTTTTTGAGCACTGTGTCGCTTTCCAGCACAAGTAGATGATGCTGCCTCTTTGCATGGACACCCTTTTCATTCAGCCTGGTTCTGATGCCCTCTCTCCAGCACGGCATCCTTCTCCCCTCTTGGGATCCACACCCTGTGCACAGCTGCCCACCTGCATATATGCTCTCCTTACCCTTTCCAGGCCCCAGACTTTTCCCCTTCACCATATGGATGCCCTTCTCATACAACTTAGACTTCAACACCCTATCCCAGTTTGCCTCCTTGATTAGACTTCTTGGGCCCTTTCTTGAGTTCTGTAGTGCACTGCCTCCCTGTGTGAACTCCCTCCTCTCTGCTCAGGTTCCAACACTGTCTCTTTATACACATACTTCTGGGGCTTCAACCTCTTGTGCCAAGCTGTTGCCACCATCTCACTCTTGTTGAGCTACCCTCTTTACCTTCTCAGGCTCTGACATCTTGCTCTGGGCTGTTGTGGGCCCTCACTTCACGATCATGCCTTATACTTGGTGTGAACACCAACCTTTGCTCAATTCTACTTAAATACTCTGGACTCAGTTGTTCAAAAGGGAAGAAGATGTAAAAATGTTTGACTCAAGGAAGAAAATTAATTACTTGGTTCTCTGGGTGCAGTATATTCTCGTTTGTGAATTAATGATTTTGTTTAGGAAAGTAAGAAGGGAAAGTCACTTAAGCCTTTCCATTAAACTACCACATTTAGTAAATAAGAGCTAGAACAGCAAATTCTAATTTATTCGTGCTATACTTTGAGATATCTAAAAGAATATCATAAATATTATTTTCAAAATCGAATTAATTTTCATTCACTTAAATTCTTTTTCCACAATATTTAAAACCACAATACAAAAAGATTTATAAAAAAATAATGTATTACAAATCTTTATGTACAAAAATATAAAATTTCCTAGTAATTCAACCATGTAAATATATCCTGTTAACCATTAGTGTACATCTATTGAGAATTTTTTCAGTGACTATAATATCCCTTTTACCCCTTTATACTATAGATACTATTCTTTAACTTAATTTTGTTTGTTTGTTCCATTTAACAGTATGTTGTGGCTTTTATTCCATGTCAATATGCATAGCTGAGCTTCATTATTTTATTGTTTTTGTAACTTCACAATATTTTTTTTGGTGGATACATCATGCTTTATTGAACCAGTCTACTAATGATAAATATTTAGGTTTGAAATTTTTTTTGTTACAATTAAGACAATAATAGCTACACACACACACACACACACACACAAACATTTGTATATGTTATGATTATTTAGCATAAATTTTAGATTGGGAATTTCTGTGTTAAAGGTAATGTGAATTTTAAATTTAATAGAATTTGTCAAAAAATAGAATTACTAGTTTGTATTTATACTAAAAATATATTACTAGTTTTCTTATACTCTTAAGGATAAGAGATAAATGGTGTTTCATAGTTACTTCAATTTTATTTCTTTGATTATTGGTGAGGTTGATATCTTTTTTTATGATTATCCATTTTTTTTTCTTGGTTCATATCCTTTGAACATTATTCTCTTGGCTTATAATTTTTTCATAGATTTGTTAAAACTCTGTATTTTAAAGCTGTTAACTCTCTCTCCATTTAATGAACAAATAGTTACTGAGTGCTCCCTATATGTCAGTCACTCTTCAGTGTGCCAGGGGTACAACAGTGAACAAGACACATAAAATTCTTTAGCTCTTGTATAGTTTATATTGTGGGTAGGGAAAGGGAGGTCAAAAACAAAAAAAAAATTTTAATATATAATATGTTAGCTGGTGATTGGTGTTATAGAGAAAATAGAGCAGAAAAGGGAAAAATTGGTAAAATGATCAGGGAACAACTCATTGAAAATGCATCATTAGAACATAGGCCTGAAAGGTGGTGATGAAGGAGGTAATGAAGCTCCCGTTATCCAGAAGGAAGAGGTTTGTGCTCTTAGACAAGAACTGCATAGATGGAGATAAATGGAAAGGACGGCCAACCGAAGAAGCTTTGAAGTAGTTATAAATAGCTATTTTCACAAACATATGGGGAAACATTTAGCTGGGCAGTGAGAGTAAGAGTCAAGAAATTTGCAGACAGAATGGAGAAGTTATAATATTTTTTTCTGTTTTGTGGAGAAAGAGAAACTTTAGGAATTATTCAAGGAAAAAAAAGAACACATTTTAGTCAGTTTTTTTTTTTTTTGTTTAAGATTGATACACAACTTAGAGGAAGGTCAAGTCATAGCATTTGATATTTGTAATAGTGTAATGGTGTGGGAGTAGTCAAGGAAACCATCTGGGGAGTAGGAAGAGAATGGAAAAGCCTGGAGGAGGGAGGTTGTTGGAATCTTTGCTGTGAACTTGACTTTTTTTTAGAAGTTGTGTTAGGGGCTCTATGGGAGAGGAAATGATTGAGGTGATGATGCTACATGGGCGATCATTAGAGGAAGGAAGTACAAGAAGATATTTCTGGGATGCATTGATAAAACATATTCCTATTAATATGTAACAAATTTTCATGCCATTTTTCTTTACTTAAAAATAATTTAAAAATTTTATAGTGTTATGTAATATTTGTGAATATATTTGTCTTCCAGGTGCGTTGGATCGCTGCGTGATGGGGATCACAGCAGTAGAGATACTGAACGCTTGTGATGAAGCCGTTCCTGCTGCTGTGGATTCACTTAGTCATCCAGCAGTCAACCTGAAACAAGCCATGACAAGGCGCAGTCTTGCTGCCCTTAAAAATATGGCCCATCATAAGTTACAAACCCTTGCAACTAACCTATTGGCATCTGAGGCATCTGACAAGGTAAGTTTTATATGTGGGCTCATGAAGTATGTAGGGCCTATTTAACTTCATTTGGGTATATCTTTGGTATACGTTGGTATATCTTACAGAATAATTTTTGACAGTGTTGAAAAATAAGTTTCTGATTCTTACTGAGGTTTATATAACATAGTTTGAATATTTCAAATATTTGGGCATTTTGAAAAAGTAAATTATTCTTACTATTCAAATATTTTAAAATTATTCCTACTGTGTTAAGTGACTTCAGTTTCTGAAATTAGAGCAAACATTAATATATAATCTATCTTTTTAACTTTTTAAGTCTTTCTTTTAAGAGATTAAACACTAGCTAATGTTCTCAGCAGGGGAAAAAATAATTTAGGTACAATTAAGACATCTATAATTGTGACATATCATTTGTTTTAAAATTAGGTTGTGATTTTAGTAAGGTTAAGGCATTATAAGGATTTAAGAAAATATTTGAGAATAAGTGTGATGGAGTGGCAGGACTAGAATTTTTCTGTGAGACTCAAGCTCAGTGACACTTTCGTAACTGATACTTATAATCAAGGTATAAGTTACTTCTTAAATTAATAGAAGATTATCCTATTTTTTATAAAAAGAAACAATCTCAATTCATTAATTGGTTACTTATCTTCGGTTTTCTAGAGGCTAGCCACTATTTGGTTTGTAGTATTTGTGTAATATGGTATTCTTAGAACTACTTTGTCTCTAGTAATGGGTAAATGAAACCTAGAGACAATCCTAGTATTTCATCTGAATCACTACTTAAAATTTTACCATCTAAATATTCATTAGAGTTATTAGTGGGTATCATAAACACTTATTTTCATTCTTATTCTTGATTTTCATTTTTTAAAAATGAGTAGACATGTGAATAAATAGCAAAGGGATTGGAAGGCTCATCCACAAAGTTAAAAAGTAGCCGTGAGTCAGTGAGAGCTGATGACGTATGAAATACTGTAGGCAGTTCCACTGACCCACATCCTCTAGTAATTGGCAGTAATATCACCCTTTGATCATTCTTCTTTCCCTCACAATAGAAATATTTTATCTTATGTATTGTATATTTCAAAATTGGAATTGTGAAATCCTTCTGCACTTTTTTCCTCTACGCTTTCAGTCACATGCTTGAAAAGAAATCACAACTTAAATGAATTTGCCATGCCTATAATTTCTTTCAAGGAATCACATAGCTGTCCCTAGGAATTCAGTAGCCCATTTTGACATGCTATATAATTTTAATTTGGGGCAAATTTATAAAACAATATGTTTAAGAGCACATGTATAGGTTATATAATTCTCAAATATATTCTTTTTCTTGATGGAATCCCCTAGAAGTAAAAATTTAGAAAAATAATTATATAACTGGAAAATTAAAGAAAAATAAGTGGTACAGTAACAGTTATGAATGGCTTTTGTAAGTGGTCATGGTCCATTATGTGATTTTTACAATCTTGTTTGTCCCTGTTTTAATAGCGTATTTTATAGTGCAATTAGTGATAAAAGCACCAGATATCAGAGACACTACACTTACGTATTGTAAAATGTATTGCTTGTAAACCTCCTTAGTCTTGTAGCAGTGGTAATTGTTGCCTGGCCTACAAGGAAAACAATTATAGAAGGGAGGAAAAAGGCTTAGGAAGCTGAGGCTGCAGGAGGATAATCACTTTATGAAAAATGTATGTTGGCTGGACCATTAGGGATTTCTCTATTTTCTCATGTTGAGTTTGAGGCTCCTTCTGCAGGGAATACTTAAAGAGCTGTCCTCTGGATGGCTTTCTAACCTGACGAGAAATAAACCCACCCTAAGTTTAAAAGAAAAACCCAAACATAACTAAGAGCCTCTCAGTGGTATAGGACTTACAGCAGGGTATTGGATCTAATTTTCTACATGGGTCTTGCAATGGAAAGTAAAGTCTTTTTGGGGATACTCTTTAGAAAGTGCCCTGCTTTGGCCTTGTTAAAATAGTGTTAGCAAACATTTGGAAGTAACAAATATTTTTCCTATTATGTTAATTATGCTGGGCATATAAAACTTTGCAAACAAGGATTACTATCCTATGATTTTTTTCCCTCTAACTAGAAGATAAGAAGATATTAAGTAAAATTAGCCTTTATTACTGCATTGAATCTTTGCAAAGGTTGTGTGTATTTCAACCCCTGTGTATTTCTTTTATGACATATACCTTATTTTCCCTTATATCATGATAACTTACATACTTACCTAATCCTCCCTATGAAAATCCACTCGTTTTGAGGGCAGGGATTTTGACTTATTTATTTCTGTTTTCCTTGTGACATCTAGTATCAGCTGTGTAATAAATATATGTTGAGATGGATGATGTGGAACAGAAAATGCTGGTAGCCTTTGCTTCAACTTCTTTGTCCATGTTTTCTTCATTCCCTCATAGTTGATTGTCTTGAGGCCCCTGCTTTGCAGTCTCAAGTTTGTCTCTGTTCATTAATAACTTTTGCCCTCTTGTTCAGTTTTGCATTGGCTGATTTGGTGAGTAAGGTTGTCCAGATAGAACTCATTCCCTTACCTTGCTATCTCTGTATTGTCTGTGGTCCAGTACATCCTGGAATTAGCTCAACTTTATACTTACGTTTACTTCTGTTCCTTGTGGCTTTAGACCGTGGTTGCTCATTGGAGACAATATTGACATTTTGGGATGAATAATTTTTTGCCGTTGGAGGACTGTACTCTCTGTAGTAGGATATTGAGCAGTGTCTCTCCTCTACCCACACCATGCCAGTAGCACCCCTCTTTCTACAGTTGTGACAATCAGAAGTCTTTAGACATTGCCAAATTTACCCAGGAGGTAAAATTGCCTCTGGTTTACATTAACACCACTCGTGTCTTTGTAACATGCAATGCTAAAACAGAAACAAACAAACAAAACAAATTAACACCATTCTGGGAAAAAAAAGATTGAAATAGTAGGAATTCTACATCCTATATCCTATCCCTCTTTTCCTTTCCTTGCCCTTGTTTCTTTACCTCTTTACCTCCCTTTCCTCTTCAGGAAAATGAAGCCATTCCCAACTCTTAGTCCTTCTACCCCCTGTGGCAGAATTAATTAGTTCTTACATTCTTTTTGTGCTTACATTTTCCTGTTTGTACGTTTTCTAAAAGACTTCACTTTGTATGGGGTATTTTTTTTCCCTTTATTTCTGTCTTTGCTACTAGCTTTTAGCTTCTTCAGGACAAGAATTGAGTTTTTTATCTTTTTATTTCCAGTGCTCAATGTAGTATAACTATATTACACTGTAGTATAAGTACATACAATATGGTATATACTAGTGAAAACATAGTAAGAGCTCCAGAAACTTAGTAGGAAGTTAGTTTGGAGGTATAGGTTGGAATCATATTGTAGAAGAACGTAAATGCAGAACTGAAGACTTAATTCAATGGGTGATGACATGATGTCAAATAGTTTTAAAAGGAGATTTTTGTTTAAGAAATGTTTTATCATGTCTAACATTTGTATGTCGAGCATTTATAAATATTGGTATGGGAAATGAATTGTGAGGCTACTGGAATGATCTAGAGACTAGAAATAGGGTTGGGCAGTGGAAATGAAGAGGGGATGGCTTATAAGCTATTGTGTAAGTTGAATAAATAGGACTTCACAAATGCGCAACAGATGAGCTTGACATTCAAGATTATTTCAGAGACCCAAACCCAGCTGAAGTGAGAATGGCAGTGCAGTTAATGGAAATGTGCAGGCCCTGAAATAGGCTTTGAGGATGATTGTAATAGGAGACATTTGCCTCTTCTAGGTGGTGTTGAGAGATATGGGATATGTGTGTGTGGGGGGGGGGAGAGCAAAATACCTTTGAGTAAGAAGTGACATGGTGAGATAGAGTAGGGATGGGATTATTTTTTTCCCAAATAGATGCTGGAGTGTAGAACCTGAATTAGACTGCAATTTACATTTTGAGGTGCCTGCTATCATCATATTTTTCCAGGTATGCTATATTCCCGGGTGAGTTAGTTAGTTATGCCCCAGTTTGCAGATAATGCACCTAAAAGACAGTTGGATAGAACAAGGATTGGCAAACTCTTTCTGTAGATGGCTAGATAGCAAATATTTTAGGCTTTGAGAGTTATCTCTGTAATAGTGACTTACCCTGCATTATAGTGTGAAAAGCAGCCACAGACAATATGTGAAAAAATGAGCATGGCTGGCTTCCAATAAAACTATTTACAAAAATAGTGGTGGGCTGGATTGTGACCTGTGGGCCATAGTTTGTCGACTCCTGCATCAGAAGATGGCATTATTAATGTCAACATTGTGGGTACAATTCCCCCGTGGAATGGGAATGGCCTTTGCTTTATTTTTAAAAAGCAATTCAGAGGAGTGGTTAAGAACCTGGGTTCTGGTGACAGGTATGTCTATGTTAAAATTATACATCTGTAACTTGCTGGCTGTGGGTGACCTTGGGCAAGTAACCTCAAGTGGCCTTCTGTCATTTTTAAAACAAAATTCATACTTCTTACAGTGGCCTGTGAGGCTCTGTGTGATCGGACATATGCCTACTTCATTTTATTTTACTCTTCAGCCCTTGATTATTCCAGTTCTAGCCAACTGACTCTTTTTAAAAAATGGATATTTGTTGAATAGATTAATGAATGAGAAAAATGAATGAGTAAACTTGGTTTAGTACATTTTGACTATTGGTAATACATTGCAAAAGCTTGGAATAGAATTATAAGATTGCAATTGAAAGTTGTGTGTAACATCCTTTAAGAAATGTTTTTCAAGTCATATCTTCAGATAATGTCATTGAGGGACAGAGTCTGGAAATGGAAAAAATTTGAAGATGAAATGCTTATTTAGGTGGCAGGAAGATGATAAGCCAATGAGAGGTAGAGAAGGAGAATCATAAAGGCAGATTTCGGATCACACATATAATCGAAAACAAACATTTGTAAAGGAAGTGGCAGTTGATCAGAGAGTAAGATAATATTAAGTATTAGGGAATAAAAAAGAGCATTTAGATTTAGTAATTAAGAAAGTCATTGGTGATCATTAAGAGAACTGTTTTGGTAGAATTAATTGTGTCAGAAATCAGAGTACGATGAGCTGGGAATGCGTGTGAGATGAAGTGGAAGGAGAGAATGTGGAAGAAATTTGCTTTTGATGGAAAAAGAGGGTAGTAGCTTCAATGGCTGGAGAGTTAACAGCAGGGTTTATACTTTGTTTAGATCACTGAACATTTGTGTTGATGGAGAGGATAATTGGTGGAACAATGTAGGAGGACATGGTGTTAGAACAGAGTTGGAGAGTTTACCCTTACTAGAAATTGTTTCCTTGTAATTGGTAGTAATGAAAGGGAGGGAGTTGAATGTATCAAGTTATTTGCAGTGGAAGGGGATAAAAGTAGGCTGTTAACATCTGTTAAAAGGAAGGAAGTGGTTATAATCCCTTGAAAATAGGGCCATTTTCTTTTTTTTTAACCCCCACAACACCTAGCATAAGCAGGGTACTAGATTAGTAGTTAGAAGATTTGTAAAATCTAACTAGTCAATCATAGATTGCACGTGGCAGTATTTGGTGAATGCGTAAATGAATGTTTTAAGAAGGTGGTCTGAGCGTCTCAGGTGATCTTTTTGACAAGTTTTCTCATAAAGCATTTGCCACAGGCACAGTTTTTGGTGAGGTGATCTTGGGGGATGTCTTGGGCCAAAGTCATTTTATAAGTGAAGCTAGATAGAGAGCCCTTACCACCATGAAATTCATTTCTTAGCACTAGTGTGTATAATTTTCTGTTCAGCACCTTTATATCGCGGGTATTGTTGTATCAGTCAGAGTCACCCTACCTATATGGATAAATGACAAGGCTGAAGAAACTGAAAAATGACCAGGATGATTTATCTTTTACCTTGCATTTCTCTTTCTCTTGTCTAATTAGTCAAAAGCCTGAAAAAAAAAATGGGCTAAATTTGCAAAGGTCAGTAGCTTTGTATTCTGTGTAACTAGGTGAGAGAATGGAATTTAGAAGTCAAATGTAACCTACTAGGAACATATTCTGTGTTTTTTGCTTGCAGAATTCACTCTGTAAAAAAAATTTTATACTGATTGAATTGACTTTATGATTCACTGTGAAAAGGGCACTGTAAGGTACACAAGCCAAATGACATCGTGTACAGGATACCAGGCCTTGTCTAGTGGACTGTTTCTGTCCTTGGAAGAATTCTTATGATATGTATGACCTTTGAAGAATCAATTAAACTTGCTTAACATTCTACCTCAAAACTTTAATGAATATTTTAATAGAAAATATGAATATGTTGATTGTATATTTATTATATAAGTATATAAATTCAATTTGCATTGTTCCAAATGGTTACTAGGAAAAAATTTTAAATTATACTAATTGTTGTCTAGTCTTTAACAAATAAAGGTAAGAAGCCTTGGTGAAGCTGTCTAGTCTTAGGAAACCAAAGGAGTAAATGTCTGTTTCATTTGTCTCTATAAGGAGAAATACATTTCCTCAGTCAAATAAAGAAAACATTTGTCACCTTCATTCTGTGAGAAGTATTGAGAGTTATTAGAAGGAATTTTATATTCCAATAATAAAATAATTATGATCTTCTAACATGTAAGGTACTTGTTTGTTATTTGCTTTGGTCATTATGTAATATAGAGATATTTTAATATTACTGTCAGTCTCTGACATAATAACAGATATGATACCTTGAAAGAATAATGTTTTGGATATCATAATTATACTCAGAATTTTGATTACTTTCTGAATGCTGGCACTTGTAAACTGAGAACAATTTCTCTTAAAATTGATATATTGGGTTTAGATCTACTGTCTTAACATTTAAATGACATTTAACTCACCAGTTTTTATATTTTTTGACTTACTTCTAATCCTCTTTCATATTAAACAAATATTTTAAAATTTTATTTTCCCCTCCATATACTTGTTAGCTATAGATGCTGTTAATATTCTTGTAGTTTTTACCCTAGAGATTATAAATGTATCTTCCTCTTAGTACAGTCTAAGACAAATTATTACTGTTATAATTTCTCTGATAGTGCTAGGGCCATAGAACACTGTAACTCCATTTGCCCCCTTGTTTTTACATTTTAGTTGTCATGCATTGTAATTTTACATATATTTTAAATTCTAGAAGACATTATTATTGTTTTGTTCAGTCAATATTATTTAATATTTATCCTCATATTTAACCTTTCTTTGTTCTTTTTATCTTTTATGTTTCTATGTTTTCATCTAAGATCATTTTCCTTCTGCCTGAAGAACTACTCATTTAGTTTTTGACTGTCTGAAAACCTCTATTTTTGAAGCATATGTTGGCTCATTATAGATTTTAGATTGGTGATTATTTTCTTTTAGCACTTTAAAGATTTCATTATCTTCTTCTTTCTTTCTTTCTTTCTTTTTTTTTTTTTGAGGAAATCACCCATTCTTATTGTTGCTCCTTTGAAGGTAAATGTGTCTTTTTTCTCTTATTGATTTTAAGGTTCTCTTTCTCTCTCTCTCTCTTTAATTTTAGCAGTTTAAATATGTAGTGCCTAAGTGTGTGGGTTTCCTTGTATTTATACTGCTTGGAATTTTCATAGCTTCTTGAATCTGTGGGTTTGTGTCTTTCACTAGTGTAGGAAAATTTTTGGCCATCATCTTTTCAAATGCTGCTTCTGTTCCATCTTTCTCATCTCTCTTTCAGAAACTCCAATTACATGTAAATTAGACTGCCTCCCTTTTCCATTTTTTGAATTTTATTTTATTTTTTTATTTTAAAGTAAACAATTTTAGTAATGGAAAAAGCAGATATTTCTCTTTTTTTAATTTCAAAATATTCAGGGAGTACAAATGTTTTTGTTACATGGATATATTTCTCTAGTTTTTTAAAAGCTATGTTTTACTAGTTTCATGTTCTTCTCTGTATTTTTTTCCCTCTGTATTTCAGCATGTATATTTTCTATGTTCTACCTCACAAATGTTTTCTGCTGTTTTTCCACAAACTCATCTATTGAATTTTTACTTTTAGTTATTGTGTTTATTTCTAGAGTACTCATTTGATCCTTTTTTAAATAGATTTGACTTGTCTGGTGAAATTCTTTATGTCTTCATCTTCTTTCTCTACCATTTCCTGTATTTTCTTGAACATATTAATCCTAGTTATTTTAAAGTCCTTGTCTGTCAATTCTAGTATCTATTATCACTGGTGAGTCTCTTTTAATTGCCTATATTTTCAGTCATGTGCTCTAATCTCTTGGCATATCTAGTAATTTTGATTAAATACCAGAGATTGTGGATAAAAAAATTCTAGTGTGTTCAGATGATATCCTCTTCTAGAAAGGGTTTACTCTTTCTCTGTTGTTCATAGAATAAACTTAATATAATCAGAGACTAACCTAAGTCAAGTCTAGGTTGCAGTATTTTAAATCTCTGCCTACCTATGATTTTATTTCTACTTCTCTAGCCTTTCGGGGCTTCCAACTAAGAGCCTTGGTTGTTGATTCCTGAGTCTAATCCTTATCTTCTTCACATGATAATCTGCCAAAAATTCCACTTTGAGTTCTAGAGGCATTCTGCGTAGTTTCTTAGTCTCCCCACACAACTTCAGTATTTGGCACATGACATTAGGGGAAGGGCTCTGTGCCAGCTTGTTTTCTTCCCCTCCCTTATCACTAGGACCTTGGTCTCTTGGATATTCAATTTTCTCTCGCTCTGCAAGATTCTCAAAAGCTCTGTTGCTTATTCTATTCCCGGTGATGGTCCCACTGCTTGCTTGATCTCCACTTTGATACTTAAAAATCAGCCTAAGGTTAAACTCATAATCATCTCCCTTAGAACATTCCATTCTTCAATATTCTCTAGTACCTAGGATCTACAAACTGTGGCCTACAGGTCAACAGGCCCTTGAGGTAAGAATAGTTTTTACATTTTAAAAAGGTTCTTAAAACATACAAGAATATTACTAGAAACCTTCTGTGGCCCTCAAAGCTTATAATATTTGCTATATGACTCTTTATAGAAAAAGTTTACCAACACTTTCTCTATCCTAGTAAATGTCACCACTGTTTGTCCCATCGTAGTTATTAAAAATCACAGATATTATTCAGTCCCTCTCCCTTGAAATCCAATCCAAAATGAACTTTTATCATTTTATCTGTTTGTAAAAGCAGTGTTCTCTCTGCCTCTGCCACCCTTCTAGTTCATCATCTTTCTTCAGATAAAACCTTATAATTGATCATTCTGCAATTAGTTAGCCCCCGCACCCACACAAATCTGATACCTGCTACAAATTCTCCATTAAAATAAAATCCACTTTTTGTAGGACTCTCACACACACAGACAAGTACATTACATGTAGGTTGTGAGTGCACGTGCTCCTTTATGTGTAAATGTGTGTGTGCATCATGTGTGTATATTTCAAAGAGTTTGGGATGAATACTTTGAAAATTTCCAACTCAAGTTAACTTTACACCAACTTTTCTCCATTTGGAAGGAAGTGAGTTTTAGATTACCATGAATGCAATACCCACTATTACATTAAGGAATAAAATTAAACTTTCAAAGGTAGATATTTAATTTATATTTACTAAATGTTTTCATGATTACAGGGTTTTTGGTTCTTTTTCCTTTTTAAAGGATCCTTGAATTAGACATGACTGGATTTATCATGATGATTGCATAACACCATCAAATAATGACATATACAGGGGAACTACCCTTCCTGAAACTTAATAACCGCCCTGCGGGGGTTAGTGCCTTATTGACCTGGTGTTTTGCACATAATAGGTGTTCAATGGATCTATGAATGGAATTCATAGTTCACACTACATATAATTCATCATATTATGAGCCAAGGAAAAGCAGCCTTGTTCTATGTTGGTTTTAAATTCAGAACAGTTTTGTTTTTCCTTGGAAATACATTAACAAAACCACACTGTATTGAGAAGAAATTAGATCATTTTGGAATGTATGAGAGATGCAGCAAAAGAGAAATTTCTTTTGCTACCTCACATAATAAATCAAACAGCAGACTGCTGAGAGAATAGGAGCACTAGGTAGATTAAACCTTATGACCTTCTCAGCAGTCAGATCTTTTTAGCCTTTAAGTGTGATACTTCATATTTAACTCTTATTTAGGAACTCGAAGGTATTGGGAAGTAATTTGATAAAGGTATAAAGATTTGTGGCTAATGATTAATATTTTAGTACTTTGGGGGAAGAAATAATTTCTTCTTTTCTAATACGCTTGAAAATCTGCTCTTTATTAGACCATATAAAGGATTTTCAAACTTCTTGACTTTTATAGCCTCCCTTAGAAGATAATTGAATCAGTCAAGTTCAGTTAAACATTTATTGACTACTAGGTACTGTGTTAGGCCCTGGAGAGCCAAATGAATAAGACATGATATTTACCTCTAGGAAATATAAACAGATAAATACAATGCAGTACAGTAAGTGGGATGGCTGAGAAATTCAGAAGATATTGCAGAAACCTATCCTAGCCTGAAGTGATATCAGTACTGGCTTCTTGCAGGAGAGAACATTAAAGAAAGAGTAGAATACAGTCAGGTGACGGGTTGAGATGGGTTGCAGTGTGTTCTGGGAGAAGTGAACGGCCTAAACAGAGAGGGCAGTGGGAAAAACCACGTGCATTCAGGATTGCTGGAGATCAGCTGGGAGACAGGTGGCAAATGAGGCGAATCGATTTAAGCACCATGTTAAGGTGCTTAAACCTTTTCTTTTACCTCAGGGGCATTCAAACTTGAAAAAAATAGCCTTAGAATCCTTTCCTCAAAGGGAATTCTATATGAAATCCAGTATGTAAAACAGGTAGAAGGGAATATAGAGGAGAGTTGAAATTCAAGAATTGTTTGAGTTAGATTGGTGGGACCTAATGATTGATTAGGTATAGGTAGAAAGGAAGGTTGACTCACAGGCTTTCTGATTGGGCAATTGAGTAGAAAGTGTCTCCTTCAAGTGTGATATTGAATGTACTAGCAGGTTTTCTGGGAATGATGATGAGTTGCTTTGTTTATGGTGAGTCTGAGGTTGCTATGGGATATCCATGTTGCGATGTCTGTCAGTTTAAAGAAGTGAAACTTGAGGCAGGGGTGTGGTGATGGGACGGACAAAGTGAGGAATCTCCAACATACAGATGGTACTTAATACCATGGAAGTGGGTGAGATCCTTCAGAGCTAGACTCTCCTGGATACTAACTTTAAGGGAGGAGGAAGAGGAAATGATTAGAGAAGGAGTGCTGCAAGGCATGTGAAGAGAATAAGAATGCACAGACCTGCAAACAGGGAATGAAGAGTTTCAAGAGTGATCACTTGTGTCCAGTGCAGATGTTGAGTATTAGAAGAATTGAAATGTATTTGTCAAGGAGGTCATTAGTATTCTTTTTTAAAGTCTTCCCAAGACTTCGGGGGCAGAAACTTGATATTGGTGTATTAAGGAGTGAATCAGAAGTGTGGAAATAGAAATAGCAAGTGCAGAATACTTTTTAAAAAGTTTGTATGAGAAAGGAAGGAAGGAGCAAGAGAGTTAGCTAGAGAGAGATGTAGCTTTGAAGACAGTTGAGAATATTTGTGGGCTGAGGATGAAGAGCGAGTAGAGAGAGGAAGGCTCAAGATCAGGTTAGGGAGGGATTGCTAAATGATGAAGATAGGTGTCGTGGCCTGTTTGCAGGATGGAGGATGAACACAAAACACAAAGAAACACACAAAGAAAGACACAGACACATAAAGACGGTACAAGACTGCAGCGCCAATCACACCAGTCGTTTTATTTTTATACCCTAAAAATCAAAGTTACTTCCTTATACGTGACCACCCAGGCATTGCAGCAATGGCCATAAATTCTGGAACAAGTAGCCTAAGGACACAGATGTCCCATGACTCAGGGTCTTAATGAGGTTGCTTAAGGCGACAGCCATAAGCCAGAGTTTGAGATAAGCACAGATAAGCAATGCAGCCACAAAGGGACACTTTCCGTTCCCATCCCTTTCGGCCTGGCCCCCTGCAGCTGTGCCTGTCTTAGGTTGTTCCTCCTTGAGGAATCTTACCCGTCACTGACTAACCAGCCATCCCATGAGCTCAGGCAGTACCCATAAGGGCAAGATGTTTGTCAAGTGGCCTCCAGACCCCAAGGGCTGTGGGGCTGGGCAACATTTGCTTACGTGCAGAAGCTCAAACTCTTTGTTATGCCTTCAAGCAGCAACCCTGTTTGTTAGGTGAACCTAAGCCGGAACATATGACTCTCACGCCGCTCTGGGCTGGACACGTACTCCTTCTCCTAAGATTAATTCTTAAGCTGCACAATTATATGGCAAGCCCTCAACATCAGGCTCTCCAGGGGATGAGAGAATGAGAGATTTCAAAGGCAGAGGGAAGGCAGTCATCTTTGATGTGGAGGAGGAAAACCTTATTTCTGAAACTAAAGGGAAAGAGGACAGGCTGGGTGTCTGGATGGGCATATTTCTGTGGATAGTGAATGGAAATTGAGGAGAGAACATTCCTAAAGCCTTCCCATTTCTCCCAGAAGATGGAGGTAAGATTGTCTCTGGGAGAAGGAAGGGAGCAAACATGTGAGTAGGAGACATGAGCGTGGCAGAGATTGGAGAGGGAGAGAGGGAGCTAAGAACAAGTGAAAGGATTTACTATGAATTTGTAGTTGTAACAGGCTGTAATAAGCTGGAGGAAAGGAGTAGGAAAAAAATAGAGGGTGCATTTTATCATTGTTTGAGAATCGCAGTTTTGTAATGCAGGGTTAAAAGGGAATGGGGGGGCAGTTGTGAAAGACTGATTGATAGGATTAACCATGGGGTCCAGGCTGGATAGGGGAGGAAGGGGAGGGGGAGGCTGATGGTGTTGAAGAAATTGTGGAATCCCGGGACTGAATGTTCCTGTGATGGTGGGTCCAAACCGTGCTGCATATTGAAATCACCTACAGATCTTTAAGAACTGGCACCTGGTTCTACCAGAAGACTTTCTGGTTTGTTATGGGTGCAACCTGTGCACTGGGAGGTGTGCAAGTTCCCCAGGTGATTCCACTATGCAGCAGTTTGTGAGGCACTGCTCTAGGAGGTTGAAGAGCAAGTGTGGGAGAAGGTCTGGAAGTGTAGATGGTTGGGAAGGTGGGGAATATTAGCATTTAAGGTTTCGGAGCTGAGGACAGGACCCAGTATGCTTAATATGGCAGTGGCTGGCTGAGGGTAGAGTGGAGAGGAAGTTGACTGGAGTTGAGATAACGAAGGAGTTGCGAAGGTCACTTGTGGCTCTCAGCCTTTGGTGATGCACTTTCTCAGTCTTTTCTCTCTCACTGGATAAAGAGCCTTGCGTAAGAAAGAGTACACTGCTGTGCTGTCTGATGAGCTAATTTGGGAGCGGGGATTGAGTATATGATTTAACAACAGAACTCATACTTGCCTTATTTTAGTGTCTTGGAAAATTCATAGTTTAAAATGTTGTTGATGCAAATTAGAACCCTCAAACAAACTAAATGATGAAACTAACAGGAACCTTATGATTGAAAAGCAAGAGTAACAGCATTTGAAAGCCAGCAGTTACGATGCACTGGTATCAAAACATCCCTTTTGTGAGATATTGGGATATTCCTTGTATGCAATAAAATCTTTGTACCATTACTACACATTTCATAATGGTATGGCATCTACTTAGAATACTGAAAGTCTCTAGAAAAGTACAATCACTTGCTAATTTAAGATTGTAAGTAACAAATTATAAAAATATCACCTGTAGCATAATTAGCAAATGTAACGTTAGTAACTCACTTTGTTATTGAATGACTGGATGTTTAACATTATGTCATTTGTCCTCCTAGTTTGGATCCTTTTACATCCTATCCTTGACCACAAAGGGACTTATGCAGACCCTAAGTTGAAAATCATTCACCTATATGGATGGTGAAATTTTCTAGGATGACGGATGGCCAGCAAGGCTGTGAGCTAGTGACAACGATTTTGAGGTTTTAAAATTTTTCCAATGTGAAACTCATAAGATGATTTATACGACATGGTATTGCAGGCCCTAAAATTAACCTTGAATGGAAGTATATTTGTCAGTTATCTCAAGGAGGTAGTTTATTGCAGCGTCCAAGGATAGGAAGTATAATTGGTATGCTTTGGTTGTGGTTGGAATTCTGTACAGCTCCCTCAGTAGACTGGAATAGGCAGAATATATCCAAAGATCTTTCCATTAATGTCTTCTGCTTATCTCTCTCTCCTTATTTTGTATACAGATATTTTTCTTAATCTCATTCATATCTCAATCACAGTCATACCCAGCAGCAATCAGCCTTGGTGAAAATGATATTTTCTTAGGCAAATGGTTGGGTAGAAAGGGAGAAGTAGAAAAAGAAAGGTAAAGGCAAAAGGAAGGGATTTATTAGCATAAATCAGGATTTTAGTTTTTTCAGTGTAATGTAGCTTGGTTCTCCAATCTTCTTCACTTATATTTCAGTAAATGTCTTGCTATTTGCTGTGCCTGGAATGTCCTTGTCCCCTTCTTTACCTGGCTAGCTCCTGCTCATCTCATGATCCTGAATTCTGTGACCACTGTCCCTGCTAAGGCTCCTGGAATTTTGCAAGTAATACAGCCAAATCAGGTAGAGTCACTTGGATCCTCCTCCAATCCTTTGGCACTTGGTTTGTGTTTCTATCCTAGTACTTATTCTATTGTACCAATATATGTAAGCATGTAGATACATTTGTTTCCGTGTCTGTTTCTCTATATCAGAGTTTCTCAGCCTCAGCACTGTTGACATTTTGGGCTGGATAATTCTGTGCACTGTAGGATTTTTGGCCTCTACCCACAAGATGCTGTTATTACCCTCTCCCAATTGTCACTAACAAAATGTCTCCAGATATTGTCCAATGTCATTTGTGGCTAGGGGAAAAAGTCACCCCTGGCTGAGAACCACTGCTCTTTATCAGCCTAGGAGCTCCTCCAAGAACCATACAGTATTTCTCCTCGTATTTCCAGTGCCCAGCACAAGTGTCCATGTAGTCATTGTAAATAACCTAGTATTTGAAAGTTGACGCACATGGAATGGACTTGCCCTTTCCCATCTCTAGCATCTCTGCAGAACTAATGATGAGAACCTCTTGATAGCTAGAATTATTCAAAACGTGTAGGAAATGTCAGGCAGATATAGGAGGAACCTGACTTTCTCCTATATTGTTACCATTGACTGGCTGTGTGACCCTGGGTGACCGACTGACTCTTAAAACTTCAATTTGTTTTAAGCTTTAGAATTGGGATAATAGGGTTGTAATGAAGTCAAATGGGATAACATGTTTGAAAACATTTATCACAACAGGTGTTCAACATACACTAGCTTAATATTCTTGATTGATTGATTGATTGATTGATACATTCATTCAGCACATGCTATAAGCTAGGCCCCAAGCTGGAACCAGTCAGAGAGTGCATTAGTTACATCTATACCCAGCGGGCCTTGGCATTGAGGAGTCCCTGCTCTGATGGAGGAGGCAAGTGTGCAGTTTATTGGGGTTAAGCTTAATACTACTGAAGGTATAAAGTAGGAGAGAGCCCCGAGGAGACAACTGACCTAAAGAGTTGTTGGGAAGGCTTCTCTGAAGAGGGGAAGGCTTGGCATCTAGGAAGACAGTGGAGAAGAACGTCCCAGGCAAAGCTAACAGCCTATGCAGGTGCAGGTGGGAAAGGTGAACTCCCATGGAAAGAATAGGGAAATGTGGGCCCAGCTGGGCAATGTTGAGAGAAAAGGGTTTAAAATAGGTTAGAATCTGGCTGGATATGGTGGCTCACACCTGTAATCCTAGTACTTTGGGAGACTGAGGCAGGAGTATCACTTGAGCCCAGGAGTTTGAGGTTGCTGTGAGCTATGATGACACCTCTGCACTCTAGTCCAGGCGACAGAGGGAGACCCTGCCTCAAGAAAAAAAAAAAAAATCCATATGTGTGTGAATATTTCTGAAATTAGGGCTTGCTCACCATGGTAACCCAGGGTAGATGGAGAAGTTTTTTCTTCTTTCATTTTGTCACTATTAGTCTTATCCTATTCCTTATCAAGTTGGCCTCTCAGAATCTCATGTTGTTTCCATTCATTTACAAATGTGTTAAGGGTTTTGTCGTACCCAGGAGGGTATATTACTACAGCAGAGTTTTGGATTTTTACAATTTCTTTCCTTCAGTTGGTTTAAACTATTTTCATGTGTATCTTTAATGTATTTATTTGAGACAAAATAAGCTGGGTTTTATTATCTCTTACACCTGAAAGGAATACTGCTTGTGTTATCTATTAGCTGTTTATAACACCTGTCAGGTGGGTAGTCTTTTCTTATTTGGAAGATGGAAGAATTGATACTAGGGAGTTAACTGATGTGTATAAAGGTCTGTACAATAGAGAAGCACTCCTGGTCTTGTTACTTTGGTAACTTGACCCTTTGGGAAGAGTTAAAAATCAATCTCCTCTGTACTACTGTTGATACCATTTGGATATTATTATTCAAGCATTATTATCCAATAAGACATGGCCTATAGAAATATCTTTGGAAGATATTTTTTTATAAAAGACATCTGAAAATTTATATTTGATACTTATAATGTTTATTGACAGATTTATATGTTATGTTATATAAATAAATTGTAATATAGTATAAACCTTAAAACCCCTCAGTAAGTTAAATATCTCTTTTTAGTAATGTACTTGTTAATGAAAACACATGAAAGGGAAATAACATGAACTCTGACTATGGCGTCATTCATACATAATCATGAAATTTCATCAGATCCAAAATCTGTTATTTAAGTAGATAGTATATTTTGTCTAATTCCAACATAAATGGCCTCTGAAAAAAGAACTTATCTCACTTTGTTATCCTAACCATTAGTGTTAAGTAACAGCAATACAACAGCAGAGGGCACCAAATATCCATTTCAGTCTTACACATTTTATTGATATTTTCTAGTTTTTGTGCCTGCCTTTCTGCTTTCCCTCTCTCTCTTCCTTCCTCCTTACCTTTTGTCCTTTTTCCTGACATTTAAAATAGCTCATTTTGAAACTATATTGTGAATACTTTTTAGAAGACAGTGAGATTTTCTCTTACCTAACTTTAGAATGTTTCAAAAGTACATTATCAATTTGTTTTTATTCAGTGAACCTTTCACATTTAATACTATGCATCAGAATTTCAGAAATTCCTTTAAAAATTTTTATGCAATAACATATCCTGTGCAAAATCAAGAGCAAAATTATTGTTCTTTTAATTTATTTTCCCTACCAAATGCTATTAGGTAATAAACCAGTTTTTTTACACCATACTTAGGAAATTAAAAATTATTTTGAACATGCAGTGTAAATATGATACCCACATAATTTTGTAAAGCAGAATATTAAGATTTGTTACATAAAAATTTTTATTATGTTCTATTTTAGTACTGAATTTTGATATTTATAGAAACGTGTATATGTGTGTATATGGGCTAGATGTATAACATTTCCTGGCTTTGTTCTTAGCATCCTTAATCTCTGGTTTCAGAGCAGATTCTGCTTTTTTTCTTTTTAAATGGTCAACTTTTCTGCTTTACACTTCAGCATGAAAATCAGCTGTTTATAATGATGGCTGGTATAAATTTTTAGGTAGAAATCTGAACCATTTGATATCATTGTAGGTTAGACTCAGTACTCAAGAAAAATAATGTTAAATTATTTTACAAGAGTATTTAAAAATAGCCTTAAACTGATACTAAAAAATTCAGAAATAAGCTTTTAAATCAGGGCTGTTGAAGTGAATGGTGTAAGAATAAAATTATTGCCAGTGTATTAAATTTCTCTTAGTCATAAGATAAGATGAAATATACTTAAAATATCATTATAATAGTTTTTAGGGAAAAAAGCTATCAGATATTTCAGCAGACATAATTTAACTTAGAATACATTCAAATATATAATAATAAATGTTAAAACATGGATACATCAATATTTTTTCCTCTGCAGATTCTAAGTTATTGCTTTTTTGTTGCTGGGGGCTACTGCATATCGTGAGTGTGTGTGCACGTGCACGCTGGAAAATATCCATGCTTGAATAAAGATTAATCTCATGATCATAGTTCTATTATTTTCCTTGGGTTTTCACTTGAGAGACAATTTTACCTGCTCCCCTTAACATGATTGCCATAGGTTCACTTTCAGTGATGAGCAAGGAATCCAATAATTTTTTTCCTGTGGTTGCATTTCTGTAATATTTTAAGTCAGGTTTTTTATTTAAAATCTGAAATGGCTAAATATGTATTTTCCCTCTCACAGAAAATATAAAGTTATAATAGACTTGGTACTTACAATGAAAATGTCAAATATATCTGTCTTACCAGCCCTTTTCAGTAAGTGTGTGTGTATGTATGTATTTTGCATTTTCGTTGAGTTTTACTAGCAAATTTGAGACCATTTCACTTGTATATACCTTATGATTTAACTTTTCTTGTTGGCCTTTTTCAAATACATTTTTCAGCTATTGCCTTAAGGATAGAGGCTTTATTTTCTCCCAAGCATCTTACACATAATAGGCACTCCACAAATATTTGTTGAATTGAATTTAATCTTCCTCCATGTTAACATAAAGGTGAGTTTGTGAGCACACATTTCATATGTTCTTGATAAAGGTGGCAGAGGATGTATACTGAGGTTCCTGTTAAAGAGTTTTTCTTGATCAAATAGCCTGTGTTCGAAATTGTCAAGAATATAAGATGATTTGAATGAATGAGTTTGCTCAGGATTTGTATGTCTTATGATTAAGCCAAGAGACCCTTGGGTTTGATAGATGTTTTAGTTCATTTTCCTGTAGCTAATCTTAGTGTAACGTATTAGAACATTAGACATATCAGTGATTAACTCAGCCATCTCCATATATTTAGCCAAAATATTATCCTCACAACTTTGCTGAATGTCTGTATTTTGTTATAGCAGGACTTTGTTAGGTTAAAGTAAAATCCACTGTCCAGGTATTATAGGCTGTGGAGGACTTGGTGTGATGTCAGAAATTACAGCTCATTGATAGGACCTGGGGATGAGTCATTTTTCTCTCCTTCAGTCTCCCCCTGTTCTCTTCTCATCTGTTTTTTTGTTTTTTAATTTTTTTTTCTGTGCATTGCTGTTAGATACTGTTTTTGTCACAATGACACAATCAGTGGCACTGAAGAGATTGTGATAAGAGGAGTCACACACAATCTCATCCAGATATTATATGCCAGACACTAGATGACCTTTCAGTGTCTAAGCACATGGGCTGTCTGCTGGTACACCTCCCAGGAAGAGACAGAATTATGGGCAGATCTGGGGGTGCTCAAAGGGACACGAGTGCTTGCCATCAAATGAGAGAGCTTAAAAGTCTACCTTGTATCCCCTCACACTTGCTTTTTTCTATAAGCCCCTCTTGCTGCTTTAATAATTTCTTTACCAAACATCTTTGATTTTACAGTCTTTAGTAATAATGGTCTCTGTCTTTCTCCTAAAAGAATTTTGCACATCTTCACTGGAAAGACAGTATCTGCTAAAGTACTGTGGTGGGTTCTTTGTTTTATCTAATGTTGTTATTACCTGTTCTGTCATACCTGGGGTCAGATTTGTCTACCTAATATTGATATAAGATGACATTTTATCTTTTGCTGTGACATCACCAACTCTGATACCTAGCATAGTGCCTGGATCATAGCAACAGCTTTATATGTGGTAGCTATCATTATTTATAATTTTCATATCAATAACATTACATACAATGTTATGTATCATTTACCCAAATTAGTGTTGGTAGGTACAAAGCAGTAAACATAGTGTCTGACATTACACATTCAATGTTTGAGAAAGCAAATATAATGCACAGTGCTGTGAGAAATAAAAGGGTAATTTGCACACATTCTTCAGTCCATCCTATCTTCTATAATACATTCTTGATGCTATTGCATACTTTCATCTTCCCTCATCTGGATGACTTCTCATGCCTTCTGTTTCATATTCATGACTCTGATCTTGCTCCTTTTCAGCCAACATTGCTGGTGGATAAATGTTTTTATGATTAAGTTTGATCATGTAACTCCCCTCATTAAAGTCTTTTAGACAGTAGCTTTCAAACTTTACTGCAAAAGTCATCTAGGGTACTCATTGGACAGATTCTGTCACATTCCCGGAGATACTGATTCAGTTCTGATATCAGACCCAGGAACTTATATTTAACAAGCACCCCTGATGATTCTGAGAAAAGTACTGCTTTACTTCTCCCAAGCCTGTATGGGAAAGTTCAAAAGCCTTAGTGTGGCCCTCAGTGCTCTCCACGAACCATCTATTACATTCTTCATCTTGGTCACCTGTGATTTCATCAAGATCCATCCTGTGATGTTTCCTGCTTTTGTCCTTTTTCACATCCTGCCATCTATCTGTCAGGAGTGCTTTTTCATAGTTCAAGTTACACCTTCCGTAATGCTCTCTCTGATCACCTAAGGCAGAGTTGGTACTTCCTTTATCGTGTCCCTTTGTAGCACCTTGTAGTCTCCCTTTATTTGTAGCACCATTCATATTATAATAACTTTTTTACACATCACTTATCTGTTAGTTTTGAGTTCCATGGCTAGAAAAATCATCTTATTCACCATTGTATCTGTATCCTCAGTGCCTTTCACAAAGGACATAATAGGGGTTAGGTTAATGGAGGAATGAATGAGTGAAGTACAGGAATGAAACACTCCCATGTACCCCTTAAGTATATAAATTATTATAGATCAATGAAAGAGAAAGTAAATATAGGAATGACATTCAGAAAGTCTTTTTTTACTTCATATTTGTAACTTCATATTTGCTATTGTGTAGTATAAATTTATATTATGCACCTTAGATTGTTTAATTCCAGCATAGAAATATTTATTTAGAGTTTACACATAGGAGATAATGATAAGATCTGCTTGAAGAAGTCTAAGTAATTTTTGAAAAAGGAGCCACTTGAGATTACTTCCTGAAGGATGGGGGTAGAAATATGTAGGACTTGAGCGGCAGTCAAGAGATTGAAGAAGGATTATGATCCTGCCATAGCATATGTAAAGGTACAGTTGTCTGAAACTTTGTGGCTCTGGAAAGTACAAGTGGTTTGATTTGGCAGTAGGCGTTATAGGGGTTATGGGTAGAGATGAAATTGGAAAGGTAGGCAGCAATATATCCTAGAGGAAGTTACGTGCTTTGCAAAGAAGTCTGGAAAGAAGTCCTTGGGTTATGAAATGCTGTCGAAGCCTCTTAAGCTAGAAAGAAACATCAGATGGGAGGAGAATGGACCAGTTACGGGGATTTGTTGTGATTTTATGACAGAAGAGTTGATTAGCAATTTAAAACAATTTTATAATGTTCTTGGTTCCTTCTGCTAGGTTCTCTGATAGGTTTAAGACTACACAAGATGAGTACAATGTGGTTAGGTCCCTGAATTGGAAATGGTCTCATAGAGTACAGGAATATGTAAATATATAAAACAACTAATTATGTAAATATGGCAGAGACGACAAATATGTGATACATAGTAGTTAAAAAATGTTACGGGAGCTGGATTCATTGTGCGTTATCATTCCTTGGGAGTAATAGTTTCTCTCCCCCCGGACTCCAGCTTTATTGAGGTGTAATTGACAAAAGTTGTGTACATTCAAGATGTACAGTGTGATGATTTGACATAAGTACATATTCTGAAACAACAGAATTAGGGTCTTGAAGAAAAGGGATTAGAGTAGAATAAAAGAAGAATATTTTGAGCAAAGCAATAAGTAGAAGGATTTATATGTGAGGGACCATAGTTATGATACTAGAGCCTATTTGTTAAAGCTGGGAAAATATTTGGTATCAAACTGTAATGGGCCTTGAATGTTGTGTTGAAGGAGTTTGCATTTTATTCTAAAGCTTTATTTTCTAATTATGAAAATAATATATATTGATTATATACAACTTAACTATATAGAAATTTGAGCAAAACGTCTTGTAATTCTGTCACGAAATGTAATTACTATTAATATTTTCATGTATTTTTTTCAGCCTTTTTGCCATGCTTATATATATATTTAAGCATTAAATAAAATTGGAACCATACCCGGGTGTGTCTGTGTGCATACACATGTGTGTGTAGTTTTATCTTAAAGTTGGAACAGGAGCATTTTGCTGTGTGGTTAAATGTGCCCCAAAATCATGATTTGTAATGACTGCAATACTTATTCTATTATATGGTTATTCTTAAATTATTTGCCTATTTCTTTACCGTTAGGTATTTAGGTTTTCTTTTAAAATAATTTATTTTTATTTATTGATTTACTGAGTGAGTGAGTCAGGGTCTCACTCTGTCACCTAGGCTGGAGTGCAGTGGTGCGATCATTGTGCACGGCACTGAAACTCCTATGCTGAAGTGCTTCTCCTGCCTCAGCCTTCTGAGTAGCTGGAACTATAGGTGTGCCACAATGCCAGGTTTATTCCTCTTTCTTACTTGTTGTTTAACATTTTTTTTTTTACAGTAGTAAATTTTAAGTATAGTTAGAAAATCTTTTCTCATCTCAAGATCAGATATTCACCTATATTGTGATTTAGTTTTTAAGAATTTTGTATTCTCTATTTCTCTTAATAATCCATGATAATGGAAATCTTTTGGTAGAAGAGTGACATGGTTGCATTTGTGCTTTACATTAGAAATAAGACTGTGGCTCTGCCGACGTCACACATGTTGTCGTAAGATGAGACTAGGGCAATGGAAGCTGTCTTGAGGAATAAAGATAAGGATCTGCATTTCGTAACAGTGGGGTAGAAAGAAAGAGGAATGATTTCCTATTGATGATTCAGAAGGTACTGCAGGTTAGTGAGAGGCCAGAGATGAGGACATGTTAAATACAAGGTGCTGTGGGACATCCAGCTATAAAGAATTGGAAATACAGGATTGAAACTCCTTTAGGAGGCTGGTCTGGCTAATGATGGAAATTAAGGAGCTGTCCACATAGATGTGATGGTTCCTGTGTGGGAGGATGAAATTATCAGCACAGCTGACTGAGAGGGAGGATGGTCAGAATTAGAGTGCTCACCAGGAGGGTGTTGCCAGGATTCTGGAGAGGTGGCTTTTTATTCTTTCTTTTTGTTCCCCCTACCACCACCACTGTCTCTCAGCTAAAACAACAATGTCACATACTGCAGAAATTGAGAAAGAGGGACTGAAGAGTTTCCATTGGCTTAGTCTGCTATTCTCAGTAACTTTGGCAATAAAGGATGGTAGAGGGGGAGAGAAATAGAAAAGGGAACATGGTCAAAGGATAACACTTTTTTTTAGGGAGAGATGAAGGTAAAATAGAATAAGGAGAGATTTGACAGTGCAGTAACTTAAAAGGATCAGTACCAATGATACACAGATTATTCGTTCAGGTGGATCAGTAGTTTAGTCTCAGAGATAAAATTTGCTGGTAAGTTATTGAAACAAATCTTAATCTCTTCTATGAATAAAAGACCCCCTGCTTCAATAATAAACATTTATTTCCTTGGTTTTTAATTAATTGGCAATTTTAGATTGTTTCAGCATAAAGTTCTTCTAACTATATATGCTCATATGTTTTACATGCTGTTGATTGGCAAAGTTAATGTGTTACTTTTAATGCTATAGGTCCCTGAAAAGACAGCTTAATAAACATTTTAATTCTTCTATTTATTATTCATTAATGAGCGTATGGAATTAAACACTTTGAATAATAACTATCTTTTTAAAAAATATTTATTTCAGGGGAATTTACCTAAATATTCTCATAACTCCCTGATGGTTCAAGCAATAAAGACAAACCTAACAGACCCAGACATACATGTGCTTTTCTTTGATGTGGAAGCGTTGATTATTCAACTCCTGACTGAAGAAGCCTCTAGGCCGAATACTGCACTTATTTCCCCAGAGAATTTGCAAAAAGCATCTGGCAGTTCAGACAAAGGGGGCTCTTTTCTAACTGGAAAACGAGCAGCAGTTCTCTTCCAACAAGTGAAAGAAACTATCAAAGAGAACATAAAGGAACACCTCCTTGATGATGAAGAGGAGGATGAGGAGATGATGAGGCAGAGAAGGGAAGAAAGTGATCCTGAATATCGGGCCAGCAAATCTAAGCCACTGACCCTGCTAGAATATAATTTAACTATGGACACTGCGAAGTTATTCATGTCCTGCCTTCATGCCTGGGGTTTGAATGAAGTCCTGGATGAAGTTTGCCTCGATCGCCTTGGAATGCTGAAACCCCATTGCACGGTGTCCTTTGGTCTCTTATCGAGAGGAGGCCATATGTCGCTGATGCTTCCTGGTTATAATCGGCCTGCTTGTAAACTGTCACACGGGAGAACAGAAGTAGGAAGGAAGCTGCCAGTGACTGAAGGAATAGGAAAGGGAACTTATGGAGTGTCCCGAGCCGTCACCACACAGCATCTCCTGTCTATCATTTCTTTGGCAAATACCTTAATGAGTATGACCAATGCAACTTTTATTGGTGATCATATGAAGAAGGGCCCTACCAGGTGTGACCATGATAGTTTGATTTTATTAAGTTTCAAAAAATCTGTTTTATTTTTGTGATTGTTTATTACTTTATCTTTTTTTTTTTTACTCTATGCACTTTAGCCTTTTTGTGTCATCTCAGCATTTTCTTTAAATTTTAAAACACAGGTCTTTAAAATGCTTGGTTTAAAACATCATAAAATTATATGGTTTTATTGTACGTACATTGACATACTTAGTAGCTATTAAAAAAAGAATTTGGAATGAGGAAATTGATCATGTAGACTAGCTCTTGAATATCATGGTAAAATTGGATCTACTTGAAGTTTGTATTAACATTCAACTCAAGATATGTGTTTGGTTAAAGTGCTGCTTCTTGCTACCAATATGTAATGAATGATATGTGTTCAGTGATTTGTCTTCAGAATTGTGTGAGAAGTATAGTCAGAATTTTTCAATAGGGAAAGAGGAAACAACTTTTTTAAATGCAGGAGAATACTATTTTAGTATTTCTAGAATACTTAGCCTGAATTACTATTTCCTATATCCCAAAGTTATGAAGACATCTTTTTATTATATTCTCTATTGAGAGTGGGCCATATCAAGAATTTTTTTTTAATCTGACAACTATTTATGTAGCTAGCATTTGCTTCATGTCAGTTTCTGTTGTAAGCACTTCACAAAAACTAACTCATTAGTGCTCTTAACCTTGTAAGGTAGGCATTTTTATTATCCCTTCATTACAGATAAGAAAACTGAGGCACAGAGAGATGAAGTAATTTTCCCAAGGTCACACAGTTAGTAAATGGTAGAGCCAGAATTCAAAACTGAGACATTTGCTTCTAGTGTCAAAATTTATTAATGCCTCCTTAACTTTTTCATGCTTCAGGGATGAATACTTTTAAACTCAGTGTGTCTTTCTGTGAATTCATTTGGACCAGTGATATTTGGTAGGTAGGCTGAAATCCCAGCATGCTAATGTTGAAGAACGAAGCACTAAGTATATTTATCTGTCAATGTAGTACATTGGAGTGTTCATAAATCTTTCTTAAACTAATATAGAGCATAAAGTGTAGCTGTAAAATTTTTAATTGCTCCTTACTAATCATTTACTTGTTTTACCATATTCAAATTTGAAATGGAAAATGTTGATAGGTACAAAGCCAAAAACCTCATCTTTTGGGAACAGTAAATTGAAAATGTTCTGTATGTGTTTCTTTTGTGATTCATTTGGAACAAGAAAATTTAATATTTTAAATAGTTTTGGATATATGAAAATGTGAAAGTATATATACATGTGTTTTTTTTTTTCTTTTTGAAGGCCACCTAGACCAAGCACCCCAGACCTTTCTAAGGCAAGGGGTTCCCCTCCAACTGCCAGTAATATTGTGCAAGGACAGATTAAACAAGGTAAAACTAAATCTTATTAAGTAATTGACGTGACATTTCAGCTCTAGAAACTGAGGAGCCATAGCTAATGTATAATTATAACATTTTGTTTGTCTCAGATTATTAAAAGAGAGAAAAGTTGTTATATTCCAGATGTAAATATGGATAATTAAGATGTCAGTTAAAAATAAATCAGATTTATTTAGAAATTGATAAATGAGCATATTTCACATAATTGTGCTGTCTTTGGCCTAATCTTTATGCATTAGAGGCACCTTAACTTGACAGCACTAGTGTTTTAATTGTATGTATCTACAGTGTAAACGTTATACCTATTTTTTAACTACATTTAGGATTGCTTAAATTCATAGTTACATACCTTAGCTCATCTCCTGCCATTCGCCAGCAGTTTATGCATTGTGATGCACAAATGGTAATCCTTGTTAAACAGTTCTTTTTATTTAAACCATTATATACCTTAACTTTATCTCTAGCTTTGTTTTTCATTAAGGGATAAAAGAGAATTTTTGTCTTTTTTTTATTTCTTTCTTAATTATTTACATATATTCCCAAGTATAATTAGTATACTCAGGTATTTCTGTATATGTCTTTTATACTGCTTTTCATACTGGCAAATGAACTAATCATGAGACTTGGGGAGTCTTGTCTGCTTAGAAAACTTTCCTTTAGGCCAAGAATTAATGCTGACTTTCACAGAATATGATAAAAATAAAGAAACAAGCAAGAGATGTGTTGATGAAGGTTCTGCTTATAAATGGTGACATCTTAGTGTTTTCTTTTTCCCCTTTTCTGAGATCAGACGAGATCGGGCGTGTTCAGGCTGGTATGGCCGTAGATCTTTTTCCCTTTTTTTTTGTTTAAGTTTAAAAAAGTGAAAGAATAGTTCTATAACACTTGTTAGAAAAAATAGGTTCCCAACTTCATAGCTATAATTTTAGCCTTCCCTAGGATAAGTACTTTTATCTTTCATAGCTGATTATTTGGTTCTTCTTTTAACATCTTCATATATGATATACTTGATTTTCTGTGTTAGGCGCTGTTTTCATTATGGAAGACAAGCTCCCACACTCTGTGTGCCATTCCCATCCTTCATTTCCCATCCCCCCATGGTCACCCTTCTCATTTCTCTGTTCTCTAATTAAAGTTATATAATCATTATATAATGTTTTATGTTAAACTATATAAAAATTTTATAATAGTTTTGGTTAGATAATTTTTTATACTTATGTGTGTGAAATACACAGAAAATTGCACAAAACAGAAATGTAGAGGGAGTTTATAAGCTGAACACCCTTGTAACTATGTTCCTGGACAAGGAATAGAACATTACCAGTACTTCAGAAACATCCTGCATGTTTGTTCCCAATCATCATAACTTCCCCTGCCTAAGTTAACTATTATCTTGACTTTTATGAAGCCACTTTCTTGCTTTCTTTTATAGCCGTACCACTCAAGTTTAAATTCCTAACCTCTGTAGTTTAGTTTTGCTATCTTTTGAGTTTTATGTAACTTTAGTCAGTTATACAATATGTATTATTTTGAGAAATTTATCAGTGTTATTGCATTTGGCTATAGTTTGTTCATTTTCATTACTGTGTAGTATTCTGTTGAATGAATAGATCATGATTTATCCATTTATTTTCTGTTGATTGACATTTGGGTTGTGTCCAGTGTTTGGTTTTCATAAATAATTCTGCTATGAACATTCTTAAATTTTAATTTTAGTGTACATTATAAACATTTCTGTGTTGCATGTAACTAAAAGTAGAATTTTTGAATATGTTTATCTTCAGCTTTAATAGACAATGTTAAAATGTTTTCCTAAGTCTAGGACTGATACACATTTACCAAAATGGCTAAAGCAGAAAAGAAAGAAAATATGAGGTGTTAGCTAGGATATGGAGCAATGAGCACTCTTATACACAACTGTTGAGACATCCTAGCCTTGCAGTCCCCAGCCCCCAGGCCAAGGCTGGTACCGGTTTGTGGCCTATTAGGAACTGGGCCACGCATCACCACCTCAGCTCTGCCTCGTGCCCACCTCTGTCTGTGGAAAAATTGTCTTCCATGAAATTTAGGAACTGGGGGCTGCATAGCAGGTGAGCAGTGGGTGAGTGGTGAAGCTTCATCTGTGTTTAGAACCACCCTCCGTCGCTCGCATCACCACCTGAGCTCTGCCTACCCTCACCCTTATCCATGGAAACATTGTCTTCCTTGAAACTGGTCCCTGGTGCCAAAAAGGTTGGGGACTGCTGTTAGCCAACACTTAATATTTTTCATATTTTTGACTTTAACCATTTTGATGTGTGTGTGGTAGTCTTTCATGTGTTTAATTTGCATTCCCTAATTACTATGACATTTGAACACCTTTTTCTATATTTGTTACCCATTTCTATTTTTTTGTGAAGTGCCTGTCCAACTCTTGCATGTTTTTCTATTAGATTTTTTTTTATAAAAAACTGGTTTGTAGGGATCCATGTCTGTTTTTTATATGAACTTTTCTTATATGTATTGCAAATATTCAATTTCCTTTTGCTCCTATCTTTGAAATTGAGCATTTCTTAATTTCAATGGAATCTAATATGTCAATAGTGTTATTTATGATTAATATTTTTGTGTCCTGTTTATGAAATTTCTCCCAACGCTAGTATCATGAGGATATTCTTGTTTGTTTTTGTCTAGAAGCTTTATTGTTTTACCCTTCTCATTTAAATCTATAATTTGCCTAGAATTGAATTTTGTTTTTAATGAGAAACGGGTCCATTTTCAATTTTTTCTGCCATGCCATACCAAATTGGTCCAGCATTACTTATTAGGAAGATGATTCTTTCTCCACTGCTTTTTAGTACCACCTTTGTCATAAGTTAAATGTTCTTATGTGTAATGGTCTGTTTATGGGCTGTTTGATCCCATTGATTTAGTTATTTAGCCTTGTGTTTTAATTTCTGTAGCCCTATAATTAAGACTTAATATTCAGTAGATGAAATCTTCCCACCTATTCTTGTTAAAGTACATCTTGGCTATTCTTGTCCCTTTGAATTTCAGTGTAAATTTTAGAATCAGTTTCTCAATTGCCACCTAAACCTGTTATGATCTCACCTGTGATTGTATTGAATTTATAAATCAGTTTGGAGAGAATTAATATCTCTATGAGATTCACTCATTCAATACATCAATGTAATATATCTTGATATTTAGGTCTTCTTTATCATAATTCTTATAGTTTCATGTGTAGAGGTCTTGTTTATCTTTTGTTAAATTTATTCCCAGATACTAGGTTTTAAAAATATTCTTATAATTGATAGTGCTTTCACTATTTTTCATTTTCTGTGCCCCTGGTATAGAAATGCAGATTTTTGTATACTGATATTGTATTAAGCAATCTTGCTGAATTTACCTATTAATTTTAATAATTTTTCTGGAGATGCCTTTGACCATAGGGGCAATCACACGGGAGAACCTTTTTTATTCCCAATTGTAAAGAGAAAATGTTTAACCTTTCATCATAATTATGATATTTCCTATGTGTTTCTATAGATAGTTTTTAAAAAAATAAACTCCCTCTTATTCCTTCTTTGAGTATTTATCATCAATGTATGTTGGATTTTATCATACTTTTTCTGTATCTGTTGAGACGATTGTGTAACTTTTCTTTTTCCTCTGTTAATGTGGTGAATTTAGAACATAAACCCAATCTTGCATTGTAGAATAAAACCAGTTTTGTTGTGATGTATTATTGTCCTTATATATTGTTGTTTTTAGTTTAATATTTTTTTTATTTAGGAAAAGGGCTTTTTTTCTTCTAATATCCTTAGAAGGTGTTAGCTTGTTCAGGTTTCCAGAGGTGAGTTGGGGAATATTTCCTTTTTTTTCTATTTTCAGAAAAGGTTTGTGTAAGTTTGACATGATTTCTTCCATAAACATGATGGAGTTTGCTGAATTTAGATCTAGCATTTTCTTTATAGGAAGTGTTTAAATTCTGGATTCAGTTTCTCTCATTGGTTTTTGACTTTTCAGATTTTCTGTTTCTCCTTGTGTCAATTTTGTTAAGTGGTACAATTTTAGGAATTTTTCTTGTTCTTCTAAATTTTGAAATATATTGAAATTTGAGGTGATAAAATTGTCTTTTAATATCACTAGTACCTGTAGTGATGTCCTCATTTTTATTCCTGATTTTAATAATTTGAATTTAATAGTTTAACAATTCCTGAATTTAATTAATTATTAAATTGATACCAGAGTTTATCTGTCTTACAAGTCTTTTTTAATGAAACCACTATAGCCTCATTTATCCTTCCTAGTTCATATATTTTTCCCATTTCATTAAATTCTGCTTTTCCTCCTATGTTTTCTTAGATTCAGCATGCTGGCTTTTTTTTTTTTTTTTTTTTTTTTTTTTTTTTTTTTTTTTACTTATTAAGATGGATTGTTATATACTGATTTTCAGCCCTTCTTTTACATGTATGCCAAAAATTATGTCATCTGTGAATAAAGATAATTTTACTTCTTTTCAGTCAGTATGCATTTTATTTTCCTTTTATTGCACAAGGTAGGACTTCTAGAATGATGAATTGAAAAAATTAGAGCATACATCTCTGCCTCATTACCAATCTGAAGGGAAAAGCATTCAGTTTTTCACTATAAGTATAGTGTTAGCTGTAAGTTTTCCTTAAATGCCCTTTATCAGGTTGAAGAAGTTCCTTTTTATTACTAGTTTGTTGAGATTTTAAAAATTATGAATGGATGTTAGATTTTTTTTCAGATGCTTTTTCTACATCTATGGAAATGGTTAGCATGATTTTTCTCCTTTATTTTCTTAATAAGACAAAATATATGGATTTTTGAATTTTAAAATAGCCTTGCAGTATAGACCATACTTCATCATGATGAATTATGTTTTATGGATTGTTAGGTACAATTCGCTAAAATTTTATTAAGGGTTTTTGTGTGTATGTTCATGAGGGAGTTTGGTCTTTAGTTTTCATTTCTGATAATGTCTTTGTCTAATTTTGGTAATAGCATAATGCTGGTCTCACAGAATGAGTTAGGAGATGATCCCTTTTCTTGTATTTTCTGAAAGGATTTGTGTAGATTAGATTTTTTTTCCCCCTCATTTGGTGGTTCTAATTCACCAGTGAAAGCATACAGGCCTGGAACTTTCTTTATGGCTAGATTTTTAGCTATAGATTAAAATTGTAGATACAGGGTGAGGGTTTTATTTTGTTTTTAATTTCTCCTTGAGTGAACTTTGTTTTGTGTCAAATATAAAAGCAAACAGTTGTGTGTATTTTGTGTGTATTTTCTTATTTTCCTTTTAATATCATGTTTGTAAGATTTGAAATTGTATCCACTCTCTTATTTCTGTTATTCATAATTTGTTTTTTTCTTTTTTCTGGATTAGGATGACTAATAGTCTAGCAATTTTATGGGTATTCTTAAAGAGCCAGCTTTGTGTTCATTGATATCTATTTTTCTGTTTTCTATTTCATTGATTTCTGCTTTGTTACTTCTTTTTTTTTCCTATTTTTAATTTGCTCTTTTTAGTTTGTTTGTTTGTTTTAAACATGGGGTCTTGCTTTGTTGCCAAGGCTGGAGTGCGATGTATAATCAGAGTTCACTGCAACTCAAATGCCTAGGCTCAAGGGGTGTTTCTGCCTCAGCCTCCCTAGTAGTTGTGACTGCAGGTGCACACCGTCATACCCAGCTAATTTTTAAAATTTTCTATAGAGATAGTGTCTCACTATGTTGCTTAGGCTGTTCTCATACTCCTGGCCTCAAGCAATCCTCCTGCCTCGACCTCCCAAAGTGCTGGGATTATAGGTGTGTGCCACAGCACCTGGCCATCTTATTAAACTTTCTTAAGATGGAAGCTGAAGTTATTGATTTGAGACCTTTCTCCTTTTCTAATATAGGCATTCATTGCTGTACATTTCTCCCTAAGTATTGCTTTAAAGGCATTCCAAACATTTTGCTGTGTTGTGCTTCTTATTTTCCTTTTATTTTTTCTTTTATCTATGGGTAATTTAGTAATGAGTTATTTAAATTTCTAAAAATTCAGAGATTTTCCAAGTATCTTTCTGTTATTGATTTCTGTTTTATGGTCAGATATCATATTTTGCATGGTTTGAATCCTTTTGAATTTTTTCAGTTGATTGTATTTATTTTATTTATTGACAAAATTGCATATAGTGTCCAACATGATGTTTTGATATATGTATACATTGTGGAATGGCTAAGTGAAGCTAACATATTCATTCCCTCACATATATATCTTTTTTGTATGTGTTAAAAACACTTAAAATCTCTCTTAGCAGTTTTAAAGAATATATTATTAATTATGGTCACCACATTGTACAATATAAATCGATTTATATTTATCAAGACATATTTTATGGCCCAGAATATGGTATATCTTGGTAAATACACTGTGTGTACTTCAGAAGAATATGTATTCTTTTGTTGGGTGGGATATTTCATAATTGTCAGCTCAAGTCACTTGGCAGTGTTCAAGTTTAGTGTATGCTTGCTGATTTTTCTGCCCACTTGGCTCTATCAATTTAGGTAAAGGAATAGAAATCAGCAGCTATAATTATGGGTTTGTTTATTTCTTCTTATATTTTTATCAGTTTTACTTCATGTATTTTTAAGCTCTGTTAATAGGTGCATAAACTTTTGTAATTATCATTTTTTTCTTAATTATTTGACTCTTTTATTATTGTGAAGTGACCTTTATCTTTGCTAATATCCTTTGCTTTGAAATCTACTTTGTTTATAATAATATAGTCATTTCAGCATTTTTGACTACTGTTACCATGGTATATCTTTTCCCATCCATTTGTTTTTTCACTATTTGGGTCTTTATATTTAAGGTGTGTTGCTTGTAGACAACATATAGTTGGGTCTTGCTTTTCTATCCAATCTGACTTTTTAATTGGGATATTTAAACCATTTACATTTAAAGTGTTTGTTGATATGGTTAGGTTTGATTCAGTCATCCCGGTACCTTATTTTTCTCTTTTTCCCATTTGTTCTTTGTTCTTCTTTTCCTTTTTCTGTTGTCTTTCAGATTAATAAAATATTTTTTATGATTCCATTTATCTCCTTTGTTGAGATATTATAAGCTAATTATTTGGTTCTTTTATTGGTTATTTTAGAGTTTATAGTCTATATCTTTGACTTATTACAGTATACCTTCAAGTGATACTATACCATTTAACATTTAATGTAAAAACCTTATAATATTTTATTTCTCCCCACCTCGTTTTTATGTGCTTGTCCTGCATTTTATTTTTATGTTATATAAACCTCACAAATCATTATGATTTGTGTTTAATAGTCAATTATATTTTAATGATTTAAATAAGAAAAAACATACTTCTATACCCACATAGTTACCTTGGTGATCTTTATTTCTTTGTATAGATACAGATTTCTATCTGGTATAGCTTTTCTTCTGCCTGTAGGACTTCCTTTCACACTTCTTGTACTGTGGATCTGCTGTTCTTTAATTAAGGTTTTTTTAATGTCGAAAAACATTTTGTTTTTGAGATGGGATCTTGCTGTGTTGCCCAGGCTGGTCTCAAACTCCTGAGCTAAAGCAATCCTCCCACCTCATCCTCCAAGTGGCTGGGATTACAGGCGTGTGCCACTGTGCCCAGCCTGAAAACTTATTTATTTGCCTTTGTTTTTGAAAGATATTTTGTCTGGTATATAACTCTAAGTTGAGTGATTTTATTTTTTAATACTTTAAAGATGAAACTCCGTTGTCTTCTTTCTTGTTTTCCTAACAAGAAATCTTATATAACAAGATGTTCTTATCTTTGTTCCTCTGTATGTAACATTACTTTATTACTCTTGATGCTTTTAAGATTTTGGGTCAACTTAGGTTGTTTAAACTATTGTTGAATAAATGAATCTATAGTACCCTCTCTTTATGCTTTTTTTTTTTTTTACTTTTTAAGTAACATTATATGAAAATTATATTTCAAATAAAGCTGTTTAAAAATGAATGAAAAAATAATACTAATCTTAAAAAACTCTTCCAAAGAATAAAAAAACACAAGCATAATCTTGATTATAAAACTTGACAAAAATATTACAAGAACAGAAAATCACTGGGCAGTGATCCTTATTAATATAAGTACAAATATCCAACACACAATATTAGCAACTAAATCCATTGAATCCAAAAAGATGTACCACAAACAAGTTGAGTTTATTCCAGAAATGCAAGGCTAGTGTAACATTCAGGTTTCAATCAGTGTAATTCACCACACTTAGAGAACAAAAGAATAAAATCATATGATCTTTTTAATAGATGCCAAAAGGTACATATATGATAAAATTCATCACTTATTAGTGGTAGAAATTCTTAACAAACTAGAAATAGAAGAGAACTTCTTTTATCTGATAAAGAGTATCTTGTACATTGAAGGGTGAAATATTCATAACAGAAAGAATGTTCTCTCTCTCCACTTTAGTATTGGAGATCATTAGCAGTATAATATAGTATAAGATACCATGAAACTGTCATATACAGGCAGCATGACTTTTTAAGTGAAAATCAAAAAGCAATTAGATAAATTCATTTCTTAATTCTAACATTTTATCAATGTGTTGAATATAAGAGAAATATAGAGAAAGCAATTCTATTTCTATATTCTAGTAACTGAAAAATTAGAAAATATAATTTTTCAAAATATACACTATTCACTAGCATAAAATATCAAGTGCAGTAGAATTCAACAAAATGCACAAGTCCTCAATGCAGAAAATTATAAAATATTAGAAAAATTATAGAATATCTAAATAAATGGAGGATATGCAATTATCAAGGATCATAAGGTACAATATGGTGAACTTGTCAATTTTTTCTAAATAGTTGTATCTATAGATTCAATGCAATCCCAAGCAAAACTCCCGCAGGTAGTTTGTGAAAATTGACAAGCTCATTTTAAATTTACATGAAAATGCAAAGAGTACCAAAAAATCAAGGCAACTTTGAAGAAGAACAAATCTTCTTCACAATGAGATATAAAGACAATATAATATAAAGGTATGATAATTATTAGTCCAAGTTTAGATGAAAAGTACAATGGTTTTGAATTGAAAATATGGAAACCAACCCATACATATTCAGTCACTTGATTTGGAATAAATGTGTCAATACAGATCTTTGTTTCTAGAGCCAGTATGCCATGTAGTAGGTGCTGAGGATGTCAAGGCTAAGAAAACAAAACCCTACCCTCAGGAGTTTTTCTCTATTGGAGGAAATCCAGAGGAGTATAATTTATGATAATATTTTAATTGGTTATTTGTGTTTCTACTAGTAGACTACAAGTGCCTTGTGGGCAGGGACTTTGTCTAATCTTTGTGTGTTTTTGTATACTTAGCCTAATACCTGGCACATACTAATGATCATTTATTCAGTGTTAGGTGAAGTAGAAAATTTATTAGCCTCCATATATGATTCAAGTTATTGTTTATGTTATAAATTTACCTTTTACCAAACAAACTCTCTTCTCATGGTACTTGGTCTTAGAGAACTCATTTTTTTTATTTTGGATGTTAGTAATGAAGGAGACTTTATATAGAAATTTTGTTTGTTTTTGACTCTGTCTGAAGTTATAGGCCAAGTAAAAATTATCACATTGGAACTTATTCTAATTTCTGATAAAATTCAGTGGTAATCGAGAGGTTGTTAAGTAGTGTTACTTTATTTTTCAAACATTGGGAGCACTTTTGTGTATTGCCTTGCTATATGTACCTGTTTGTCAAAATGCTGTCTTGGGCTATTCATTCATTCTGCTATGGCAGGTTGTTTTCCTTTCTATTGCCTGGAACTTTGTACTGCCCTGTTGCCTTAGTTATTTGTGTTCTTCTTTTACAGTACTTTAAGTATATCCTTTTTTCCTAAGAATGTTTAATAGTACATTTCTATATTGCTTCTAAATGTGTTGTTCATTTAGTGGTTCCATATCTAAATGAAAAGGTCTAGATTATTAATGAATCTATCACCTAAAGTTTTTATATTTTGTTTGTATCAGCACAATGATGAATGGTATGAATACATTTAAAATATGATTAAGTGATTCATTTAGCACATACCATGCACTTTCCTCTGTATGTTTTTCATTTATTTCCTACAACAACTGACCGTAACAGTTAAGCCATATTGTCCAAGAATTCTGCAGTAGCCTCTTAGGGCAGGGATTTGTTTACGAAATGCAGAGCGTCCAGACATACCAATTTACGACATTCCACAAAAACCCCAACTTTGTGTAAGTAGTATATTTGAAATTGTCATAGCTGCTCATATAATTGCTTTTGTTTGTTACTAGTTTTCAAATACATCTTTTATGAGCATACTACTTACATTTATTTTGTTTGTAGTTTCTTGTAACATTTGTACTAATTTTAACAGTTTCATTAGTTACATTTCAGGAATAAAAGTGTCATTGGACTTTTTAATAGTAACTCTAAGCTAGAGGAGAATGGAATAGTTTCATAAAAATTATTTTTTTCATTTTAGAATTCTTTATATAATCTATCAATCAAATAAAGAGGCAAAATAATGACATCTTCAGCCATTCATGATCTTGAAAAATTACTGTATTGTGTACCTTTTCTCAGCAAAGTATTGAAAGATGTGCTCTGTCAAGGGTGTTAACCAGGAAAAATTAAAACACGGGGCTCAGGAAACTGGGGAACCCATTGAGGAGAGCACTGAGGGAGAATGCACAGGGTGGTGGAGAAGGGAAGTCTCAGGATGACGGCCATGCAGCAGTACAAGCAGAGGGTATGAGATGGCTTACGAAGAGATGGTTCATGGAAAAATGAAACTGATCTGTGGAAAATCATTGAGAGGGTGTTGAAGGGTTTAAGAAGAAGAAATAAGTATATAAAAGAGAATACAATTGCGAAAAATAAAGATAATTTTTAAATTTAGAAAAAAACAGGTGTCCAAGAAAAGAAAGGTGATCTTAGTAAGCTATTTGGGTCAACATTGAGCAATGTTTCTATAGAGACAGAGATAGTTATCTCTATCTATAACTATCTATATATAGAGAGAATGTAAACATTTAATATTGATATAACCAAAAGTCATGATATAATTATTTTGGGAACTTGTGGGTGAAGGAAAGGAGATTGGTTAGGAGATGTGGTTTGTCAAAGTTAAATCACCATCTTCAGTAGTAGTGGTAGAAACCAATGGCTAATGTTTAAATTTAATAAATCAAGAAATTGCAGGATTAGCATATTATTTAGTGATATGGAAGTAAATGCTGGAAGAAATAATGAAAAGGGTTGAAAATGGTTGCCTCTCAGGAGCCAACTTTGGGCATGGGGTAGGGAAATACCGTCTTTCAAAATGAGGTTTTTTGGCCGGGCGCGGTGGCTCACGCCTGTAATCCTAGCACTCTGGGAGGC
>VBSM01003157.1:39059525-39125293 GCA_008086735.1 Cheirogaleus medius
AAAAAAAAAAAAAAAAAAAAAAAAATGAGGTTTTTTTTTACTGTTTGACAGATTAAATTATGTTTTTATATTATTGCCCTTCATGTTGCATGAGCTGCCAATTCTATGGGACATGTTAAAATATGCTGAATTAAAGTGCAGTGCCTTCTTGTGTAATAACTAAACTATTTTATCTCATCAGGCCTATTTTGCAGATAAACATAGGGGGCTTAGTTAGAAAGCCCCTTGAGGATCCCATCTGAAGGCACTTTTATCTTTATCTGAGTCCAGTGGTATGATGCTGAAAGACAGCATTATAATGGGGTTCTTTATGATTACACAGTCTTTATAATTACTACACATATTTACATACAAGGTCTGAGAAAGTTTTTTAGATCATCAATTACTACTAGTTTTCTAATCTTCCGGTCATGATAATAGATTTATTGTTACAGTTTTCGGTCATCTTTTTGGCATTAGGAAATAATATCAAATGAGAATTTGCAGATAACAAAAGGAATTAGAAGGAGAATTAGAGTTTTCTTGCTAAAATTGCATAAATAGCAAAGTTACTGTATTAATTATCCTAATTGCATAAAGCATTGGAGATATAATACACTCTGCCTAATCAAACAGGATATTGCATTATATAGTTTTTTTTTTACTTTCCTCAAAGATTGTGAGGAGCAGTCAAGCATTATATAGTTTTGTACCTCAAAAAGTAAGGCATTAAAAAAGAGATAATGAAAGCTGAATTAATGATTTATCCTAATGTTTCATGTTGATTTAAAAGATAACTAGCATGTCTATCTAAGACGAAGGTATAGACATAAAGGAAACTTATAAAAAGGCAAATGTTGCATGAAGGTATTTATGCTAGATGGCAGATGCAGTGCAGAATGCCTTTATGTTAAATACATGGTGGTTGACTCTATAAAGTTTCCTAATTCTAACTTTTTCATGTTTTCTCCTCCTTTCTCCTCTCCACTCTCCCCACAGCATCATGATTACCATGAAATACTTTAAAGTGATTCATCCTTACATAATTTTATTCAATTTTTAGTGTACATAATTTTATTCATTTTTTAGTGTTAAACTTTGAAAAAACTTATTTCCTTAAGCATTGCATTTTCTCTTTTACTTTTTAGATTTTTTTGCTCTGAAAAATTTATTGAAAAGGCTATTTGTGTCCATGTACTGGGAGGCAAATGATATTTAGACCAAAATTCAGAGAGCACTTGCCACCCAAAGTATGTTAACTTTCTTGTATACGTTTTTAATATCACAATGGGAGTAGGGAAAAATGGAATTTGGAATCAAATTTCAAATGAAAACTTAAATATACCTATTCAAAAATAAAACCACAGATACTGTAATATTGAGTATGTATATATTGGCTGTTTAAGAGATGCCAGAGCAGAACAGCTCTGTGCATACACAAGTTTCTTAATTGTCATCTATCTTCTTATGTGAGAGTAAACAGTTGAGGAGGCTCTTAGCTGCCAAATTACTTACTTTTAAGTCATTTACGCCCCTTCCAGGTAAAATAATAGAACTGTGTCACTATTTCGAAGCTGCGCCAAAACTGTTTTCCCTTATGTTTTGCTAATCCTTCATAGGAGAAGCAAATTGATAGGTGATGTAGCAGCTTTTCTGTTTTAAGAAATCAAATGCTTGATTATGTTTTATGGTGTAAAATTTCGATAATGAGTACCTTGTATAACTTTTCAGATTGATTATCATTAAATCTTGAGCTTTTTACGATGGAAGTGGTATTTCTTTTTCCTGCTGATCTCTGATGCTGATTTTTCTATATGTGGATAGATGTAAAAGCTGTAGCAGAGTTTAATTTTTCAATGAATTATGAACTATTTCCAGATTCTGCCATTTCAGTTATGAGGCGTTGTGAACAAAGTAGTTTTTGGTGGTGATGCAGAGGTTTTTAAAGCATATTAAATCTGATTCTTTCACTTCTATTATGATATTTTTCTTGGTTTTTAGTGCCCACAGAATTTATTAAAGGACAAGTATAAATGCCTTTTTCTATATGAAATGTCATTTAAACATGACTCTAAAAATATAATACCCAGAATCTATTTTTTCTCTCCTTAAAAATAGTTATGTATGTTGAATAGTATTCTGTTAATACGTATTTTTACTCTCGCAGTTTTGCCAGTAGCATTTCTAGTTTCCTTTTGCACTGTGCCTTATAATATTTTGGTTTAATCCCACTACTTCTTTGACCCAGCTAGAGTAATGATCACTCAATCCTAAACTTTTATCCATTTGTATTGAATTTCCTCACTCATTCTAGTGTCCTTACAGAATTAAGGGTAAAATCACTCAGAATTAGCAAAGACTTTCCAGGGATAATAATTTCTCCCCCTTTTCAAATAGTGAAATTACAGAAAAGTCCCAGCTGTTGGAAGCCACCAAAGTAACTTTCTCAGCATTTTGGTGGCATGAAAGCTAAAACCTGAAAATTTACTCCTTGCTACCAAGACTTACCAGCTTCGGGGAGGTGACTATTTTATTGGTCATAATCACTGAATTTATAATTAAAAATGATAAAAAATAAAGTTAATCCATGGAATATAGAAGAAATGTTTGGAGTTTCTTTGTAAGGTTACTTTATAATGGAGTTCATAAATCATATGAAATATACAATTAAAAGCAACTCTGTTTCATAAGTATAATATTATAAAATAATTGTAATTTCATAAGGAACAAAAACCAGGTCTCTTGTAATAATAAAGAATTATAATTTCCGAGATAAAACTTTCATGTGTGTAAGATGTGCTTCTTAGGGTTTATGGAGTTAGAGTTTCTTTTTATGTTATTTTTCATGGACTTCTTTCAGTTCTACTGTTTACCTCACACGTGCCTGATTGACATTATGATGCATTCGTGTGGAAATTATGAAAAAGTTGTTTTCATGCAGCTGTCCTGTCGTCACAAAAGAACTTCACTGCATGAAAAGCAAACATATCATTCAGCAGACAATGCTTAATCTGTTCAGGAGCCCAAACCTATTGCTGTTCAATGACAGAAGAAAGGAGAGGGATTAATTTGAAGATGCTTGTGCATGACATATGGTAATTTCTCCATAGGAAGGAAGTGTCAAATGGTGACCTCTAAATCTTAACATTGACCTCCAGTTGTAGAATGTGTGTGCCATACGGTCCTTTTGCTTTTTCATATGATAATTTAAGCTGAAACATTTTCCTGGCAACATAACTTTTTTGGGGGGAGGGGAGAGAATTAGTGCATCTATTCTATAAGAATTATAAAATTCACAATAATTACTTTTAGTATATAAAGCATTTGTATAATAAAAATATTTTTAAACTTCAGTGACTGAAACAATGTAGGATTCTTTTAACAAGAGTTAAGCAAAGTATACATATTCTGTACAAGTTTGTATATTTTAACTTGAATTTTTAATAAAATAGTGTGGAAAATTGAAATGATATCAGTGAATAGTGGTTTGTGATATTTAAAAATAATTTACACATAATGTCAGAATAAATTATTAGAAAATGTAATTGACAAAATGAAGACCAATATAAACTTTTTCATATGAGATACATTTAAAAACTTGAATGACACTTGCTAACTTTTAATACATTATCAGTTTTTCATTATTGCCTTAGTTGTTTTAGAGCTGTGGTTTGTATTAGTCGACACATCATCTATCTATAATATTAAGTAGATTTTGACTATAAGAGGAATTTGAATTACACTGTGATTGCTGTTCAATAAAATATATCATTTCCCTGCTGTAATCTTTAATGATCATGCCCTTCTGATTAAAACATCATGTTTCAGTTCTGCATTCACTATATTTTGCCAACTTTGTTTTTCATTCTTCACTAATACTAGGCTTTTTTTCAGAAACTGCTGTACCTCAATTTTCTCCTCCTCCTCTCTTCTCTTTTCCTCTGCAAGTCGCTGCACCTGTCGTTTCCGCGCGGTCTGCTGCTGATCACTCTGGCTCTGACCCTGCTTCTGCTCCTTTACATACCTGTTTCTTAGTAAATGAAGGTATTCTCTCTCAACTTTCTAACCACTTTCTTTCAATCTGTGCTTTATTCTAACAGACATGTTCTTTTTATCTGATTTATACATTCATCTGCTTTGTTATATATGAGATCCTAAAGTCGCTATTTATAACTTTATTTGCTAATGTCAATGACAAAGAGCCAGTTATAAAAATGTAACGTTACCGCTGGCTGTTATAAACCATGTTTCTTATGATGTTGTTAAACCAGTACAAAGATAGTAATCTTTGATGCGAAGTTGATGTTAAAGGTGGATTGGTTGGTTTTCATAATAGCGTTTGCCATGTGATCTCTGGGATTAAAGGTAAAATGGATTTATTTTAATGTGTCATTACTTTGATAGACACATTTTGCTATCTTTACACAACTGTGTGCCCTGGTTAGGGGGTAATAGAAGAAAGTCTCTTAATTTACATTGTCCTTTGAAAAGTCTTTAAATTGATAATTGGCACCAGCGATTATAGACTGATAGGAATTTACCTATTTATCCTCCTTACTATTTCTGTTTCAGGCTGAGGCAAAAATCTATAATTTCAATTTTTAAGATGTAGTTGGGCTACCATATTATCCCTGTGGAGTCACACAAATGGAAAGTATTTTTGGAGCTCTGAAAATGTGCATAGGGTCTACAAAACTTTATTCCACAAGACCTATTTAGGATTATTTGTACTGCCTAGAAGCTTAATAGAATTTGTGAGCTCTGAGTTATATCCAATCTTTGTTGCAGTGTCAGTCTTTAGCAGTTTATATAATATAAAAAGGAGGACATTTACAAAAGCTGAACTATAACTTGGAATGATTCTAGGTTTTCACTAAAAAGTAATATCACTAGTCACTCAAACAGTAGGAATGTTGCAATGTCTGTGAAGTACAGAACATGGGTTGCAAGTTCCACTTCTTTGGAAAGAAAACACAGGAACTGAAAAGAGTAACTTCATTTTTGGTTTCTCTGTCATAAAACTGTACTAAGATTTGTAATTTGGATTTGGATTTTAGGAAGAATTATTAGAGTCATATTTGTTAAGCTGTTGTGAAAGACAGTCATTTGTTAATTAAAAAAAAATCTGTTAGGCTTCAAGCCTTGGTGAGAATTATATTAAAATTTAGTTCATAAATATACTTCATATTTCTATGAAACATTAAAATTCTTTAATAAATTACTAAGTAATTTATATATATACAGGTATATGTATATAAATATGTATGTATATACATAATAAATTATATCTCCCTGTTGTAAATAAATTATAATCTAAAATGTGTGTTCCTATCACCTTAAGTAATATAATTACATATTATCAGTTGATGAGAATTTCCTTATTGAAAGGATGAATCTTTAGATAGGTGACTTGTCTGTCTCTCTCCCCCTCACTCTTAACAATTCCAGTGATCATTTTGAATTTTATGGTAGGGTTTTTGTCATTATTTTAGAAGACTACAGTTTAGATTATTTCAAAACATTGATTTGCAAAAATTCTATGTTTATAGATAACTCACCTTGTAACATGATAGTAGACTTTTTTTTACATCTCTTCTTAATTATTTGTATTTAAATGTTATCCCCGGGAAGTAATGTTAATTATTGTGGGTTAATAGTGGCCTCATACATAATTTGGCAAGAATGAGGCATTTACAGTGTGTATATTTTTCAGACTTTAAAATAGGGTTGAGATGATTATTCAAAAATGTCTGTATACTAGTACTTTTATTTATTACAGTGGTATACAGTGTTTGTCTTTTTCATATAATTCAATTCCATATTGTGAATTTGAACTTTGGAAAAAGTAACTTTTATTCCCATAGATTAGAGTTAATGATTTTTAAGATTTTGTAAATCTTCTCAGGTTTTTATTTTGTGGGACATCTGAATTCATTTTTTCTCTCAAAATTGATGTTATGTTACTTATAACAATTATGATTGAGATTAAATATATGATGCATTTTGTAAGAAAAGGGATCAGTAAGTACCTTAATTAAAGGCCCTCTGACAGAAAAGGGAAGACATCTCTTTTGGCTGACACAATGGCAACACACAGATGGCCATGCCTTAAGTGACATGAACCTATTTTTAGATATCTGTGTGAATGCCCTTTTAACTGGCAGTGGTTTCAAATCTGTAGTTCTAGTACAGCTTTATTTTTATGCTTTACTGTCCCTTAATATATGTTTTATTTTGGAGGGACTGTTTAGAAATGTATTTTCCTTGTCAATTTGGATATACTTTATGTGGAAATTTATTTGTTTTAAACTAGTGAGAGTTTTTATAGGTATCAAATACATTATTTAGGGATGAAATACATTGGGTATAATTCTTTGTACAAAATGTCTCATATGATATTGAAATCATTTATAACATAACTTAGCAGATCTGTCCTTTTTTGGTCTGTTTTTGGTATATCTACATAAAGAAAAACTTGTGACTTTGGGAATGCCAAAATGTTTAAGGTATTTGTAATGTATTACATTTTAACAGGATGGAGTCAGTTAGCTGCTATGCACTGTGTTATGCTGCCAGACCTGCTGGGATTGGATAAATTTAGGCCTCCACTTCTGGAGATGCTGGCCCGAAGATGGCAAGATCGATGCTTGGAGGTAATGTCAATAATAATAAAATAATATTATAAAGGCAATCATAAAAATAAAAAAATTATAAAGGCATCAGTCACATGTAAATTTGAAACAAATATGGTTAATGTTTAACTTATCACCTGTTTATTATGTCGTAGAAAATATGGATTCATGATTTCTATGTCTGTCTGTCTTCAGTTTATATATTAACCAGTAATGTTCCAGCTTGTTTATTCATTTTTTTAATCCAGTGACTATTTGATTAAAAACAGTTTTATATACTTTATGGAACTGTTACATTTTGGTTTCTATATAGATCATACACACACGCACAAAGAAATACATAAACCCACCTCCCCTAAAATCACACACTCAGTGTAATCACAACCATCAAATTCTAAGTGAATAGCTATAGTCCAATGGAAGATACTGTGTTATTGTAAAAGGAGAAGGTCTTAGAATTAGAAGAGACCTCGGTTTAAATATCAGTCCCACTAATTATTAACTTTGTGACCCTGAGTAATTTACTTAACCTATTTGAAGCTCATTTGTAAAGTGGGGATAATAATATATTCCTCATGGGATTGCTGTCAGGATCAAATAAGATAATGCAAGTAAAACAGTAAGTACAGAGTCTGACACGTGGTAGAAGCTCAGTAAATGATAGTCATTATTTTGTGTTAATGGACTAATGCTATATTAGATATTACTCAGAGTATAATATCACCAGGGATGAGGAAATGTTTTATAGAGATTTTCCTTATTATGGCATTTGCTCTGTATAGCTATAGCAGTTCTTATTATTCTAGATTTTTAATTTTTTAAATAATAGTTTTCCAGTAAATACTAGTAACATATTTCCCCCTTTTCTGGTCTCTCTTTCCTCAACTCCAAGTGGGATTCAAGAATACTAAAATTTTCATGGGTTTGCATTGAATAATATTTTGAATTCACTTCAAAAGTTACTTACATTTAAAAACAACATTTTTACTCAAACATTTATTCAGATGCTACTCAGTTATCTTTTCAGTTATGAAGAGTTAATAAATTGGTTAGTATATCACTTAATATTGACTATCTTTGTTGACCTCATGCCTGTGGCACTTTTGCCAAAATCAAAATAAAACTGAACTAAAACTGCAAAATAAAAGGTGTATGCCACATTGAAATAATGGATGTAATTTAGAAAAATGATTTTCTCTATAGAACTAAAAGAAATTATGCCATTACACAGAAATATATTCGCCTATTTGTCAAAAACAAATTGTTTAAGCATATCTTAGGTACACATAAATCATGTGAATTTATACCTATTTGTGTAAATAATACCTATTTAACTTACATAATATAAAGAAATTCAGTAGATAAGGTTGAATTTCTTCAGGCTAAAAGAGAAAATTTTAACAGTAATTGTGACTTTAATAATAATAATTGTTAATATTATATATTATATATATATAGTATCATATTATAATGTGGAAATTTTAAAATTCAAATGCTACATTAAAGCTCAAGAATACTTAGGAAAATGAAGTTTTAAACCCAAAGTTGATTAAATGTTCAAACATAATTCCATCCATTAATGTTAAAATATTTTTCAGTGAGATCATTAATTAAAATGCCCTTGATAATTTGCTAACATTCAGTTTATTCCTCTTTAAGTACTTAATTCATTATTTGGTTAGTAGTTTTTCTCATGTAAATAAATATGGTTATTTTTTCTAGTTTTATTTCATTATGAACTTTCTAGTTTACAAACACCTCATCAACTGATCTGTTTTCAATTTTTACATTTGGATCTGTGATTTTCTTAGGTAAGGGAAGCTGCACAGGCCCTGCTTCTGGCAGAACTGAGAAGAATTGAGCAGGCAGGACGGAAGGAAACCATCGATGCCTGGGCTCCTTATTTACCTCAGTACATGGACCACGTCATATCACGTAAGAGTTCTCATGCTTTTTTACCGCGTTTGTTTGCAAGCATGTGTGGAAAAGTACCCAAACTCGGAAATGTATGCTACTACCTATCAACAAAAATGGGTGCTTAACCTTAAAGTGAATAGAAAAGATCCTCAAGTTCTGCTTTTTTATTTTCTGACTCTCTATAGTTTGGCATTTGGTTAAAAAAAAAAAAAAGGCAAAAGCTATCTAATATCAAAATATTCATTAACGAACTGACCCCTTATAAAATTAATTCCCAATCAAAAGTCCTGTATTTAATGCTAACATCTGTCTCTGCCCATTGCATTATTATACTTATGGATGCCAATTTGTTAGATATCGATCTGATGATATGCAAGTACAAATATATGATCCCTTGCAAGTTGAAATTGGAATTGTGAGTTCTTTAAAAACAAAGATCTGGTAGAGTTAGATCTGTGTATTATTGAGAAAGAGAAAAGTAGCAAGGATTTTAACTGATGGGTCTTCCAAAAGAACATAATTTGAATATATTGGGAAAATTGTTGAAGTTTTTTAATATTTCTTGCAAAATAAAACCTTTGTAATCATACTGATAGGTCAAATGTACATTGGAAAAAAGTTATATTGTGTTATCACAGTTTTTTCTTCTCAGAAAAAGTATACTCATTCCCAATTTAGCATTTGACTAATTCTATAAAATGTTTAGAAGTAAAATTTTAACCTAAGTTATATTGATTATAAGATAAATTAGTTTAAGTTTTTAAAGATTAAGTCTCAACAATATGTTTAAAAAAATGTTTACTATGAAAATTAGCCTGGGTTTTAGGTGGATTCATTTTAAATGACCTTTTGCCAATACTAGTTCTTCTTGGTAGTGAAAAACTCATTACCCATGTCAAGATAGAAGGTATATGATTGTACAAGAAGGAAAATGGAAGCAAAATTCAGAAAGGGTCATAACTGTTATAACTGGTCTAACTCTACCAGATGTTTACCAGCGGTGACTATAGTAACCTTGGACACTTTAAGCTTTCTTAGCCTTAGTTTCATCACAGAAAAATGAAGATGATAGTAGGATTTTATAGGATTAGTATATGTAAGGAATGAGTTAATCTTTATAAGTACACAGCATAGTATCTAGCCCATTGTAAGCACTGTATTTGTTAAATAAGTACTGTATAATCTATAAAAATTCAAATATATCTTTCACATATAAATATCACAGATTAACAACTCCAGTTAAAATTCTTAACTGTTTCAGTAATAGAATATGTACTCAGTGAATATTAGTTTTCCTTTGCTTACTGAGAATGTTTCCATTTTAATAATAGGAAATTAAACTTTGAAAAACAGGCCTGTAGACATACAGACTCTATGTAAGGTATTAGGCTTAAAATTCTTTTTTAAAATATATGAATGTTTTAAAATAAATTTCCAGAATGTGAAAAAAATTTGAAAAATAAGATTGAGGCAAAGATCTTCTCATGAATATTTGAGTAGATAGTCTGGAACAGTGTTCTTTGTTTATGACTTGTGGACATTTACTTTATAATATTTGAGAAAATATTACAGAGTTAGATGATCAGCTCATTACAGAGTTAAGTACAAACTGAGTATAGTACTTTAGAGTTGGTTAAAGAAACTAGAAAATTGCAAATCACTAGAGATTCTTTTAAAAAAAGAATGTTTTTATGAAAATATTGAGAAACATTTTTAAGACATCACTTAGAATGGTGGACTAGTGTGAAGTGGGAAAATGGAATAAAGTAGAATAAGTAGCTAGGGGACTATTACAGAAGGGGATATGGGATCCGGGCCTAAATGTAGATAGGGTAGAATAAAAGATAACTTCTAACCCTTGATTTACTGATTGCATATAAAGGTCTAAGAAAAACACCACAGATTAGTACAGTGTTGTATTCTTGACAGTTTGGGAAGAGAGGGGCCATTTGCATTTGTAGTGGATGCCATTTTATTTTGTTCCATTTGTAGTGGAAAGAAGAGCATGAGTTAGTTAAGGGCATGATACAGCCACAGGTTACTCCCTGAAGTAATGATAGAAAGGCCTCTGTTGCTAAGCAAGAGGTCTGTTAGTGGGTTCAGAGAAGATAAAGTATAAGTAAAATAATGATAATACCTACCATTAATTGGATGCTTTCTCCGTGTCTGGCTTTCGCTAAGTACCTCATCTTTGTTATTTCATTTAACCATTACAATCAACTTGGAAAGTAGATACTATTGTCATCACCCCCCCATTCCCTACCCCTTTTGTTTCCTTTCAGGTGAGTTAACTGAGGCCAGGAGAGATTAAGAAACTTTCTGAAAGCCCCTCACTTACTAAGTGACTGTCAGACTCAAACACTCATTCCCTTAACTACTATCCTCCTTGCTCTAGCATCTTTAGACCTTAATTGCGAGAGGAAGAATAATTAGATATTGAGCTTAACTAATACTACTTTCAGACAGTGTCCTTTCTAGCCATATTATATTTAACAACAACAAAATAGAGCAGAAAAATAATTGTTAGAATATTACTCTTTAATGGTTCTCATCATCACTGTTTAAACCTAAGTTGGGTGGTTCTTAGGTCAAATTTAAACCTTTCTATTTATGCAGTTAAGTCCTTTGTATTTAATTATAGTATCCTGGAGTACTTCATTATTAACTAAATGCTGGCTTACTTAAATTTTAATCCTGTCAGTTACTGTAATTTTTTTTTTTTTTTGCAAAAGAATAAACAAACATGCATTGCACATGTAACTAAATCATCACACACTAACAACTCTTGATATAGTATGTTAATCTTTTCTGGAACTTTTGTACTGACTGAGTGTAAAATTAGTTTCTGTTTGCTTTACTGGAAGCTTTCTATTTTAATAAAAGGGTGTCAAGCTAAAGGAGTAGGGATTCTGAATGTATGAAAGGAAAAGAAAGCATACAACAAATGAGGAATGACCACATAGGGCTGTTGAACAGATTTGCTGTCCGAAGGGATCAAAAGGTTACTGAGCCAGCTGGTAGACAGCCCACACCTGCCACCCACATGCTTGTACTGAAATCGCCTCCACCATTGTCACTAATATTTGAGGAGATGATCATTGTAGCAAGTTACACTATAAAGCATTGTTTTAGAAACTTAAAACCTGTTTCCAGCATAGGAATCTTCTTAATCACAAAGTAGGGAAAATATTTAAGCAATAGATCTGGTAAATATACCATTCGTCAGATATTTTGTTATAATTTAATCTTTTGAAACATTTAAAAAGTGCTGTAATTTCCTAAGCAATATTGGCAGCTCCTAACTTATGACTGAGCTTTGTCTCAGAGTGCCTTTATTAGATATTTGCCTAAAACTCAGAAAATGCTCTTACCGGAAAAGCAGAATGCCTTAGAGGGCTATTGGACTGATAGACCTTCATGTTAGAGACTTGGAGTCAGAGGTTTAAAGTGGGTAGTAACTTTCCCTGAGTTCACAGTCAGTAAGTGATTGGGCTAGGAGTAAGTGACAATTCAAGTCAACTCATCTTATTGATTGAGATCTTCTGTATTTTATTTAGGTACATTATGCAATAAAAAGCCTTTCACAGGTTTGAGAACCTAAGAAAAGTAATGGGTCAAAGCCAGTTGCCCCCCCCTCTCTCTTTTTAAAGAGATGGGGGTCTTGCTATGTTGCCCAGGCTGGACTCGAACTCCTGGGCTCAAGGGATATTCCTGCCTTAGCCTCCTGAGCAACTGGGACTACAAGTGTATCACTGTGCCTGGCTCTCAGGACTCTTGAGAGCATTAAATGAGAAACTTTGTAAGGCTTCCAACACAGTGCATAGTGCAAGTAGTGAATGTTGGCCGGCTGTCCCCCTCTCTTTCCTATACTGGTTTCAATAGTTTTGTTCTCCTTATTGCTGCTGCCTCAGAATTCACTTTAATTTATATGGCCCAGGGATTCTGACAGTAGACTGGAGATTACTAGAAAGAAAAGGAGCAATAGTCTGCCTTAACTGAAAAGCCAATTCACAGATTTTTTCTAAGAATCAAGTCCTAATTGAGTGATATAAGAATTTTGCTTCAAGTAACAGAGCTCTGTCCTTGACCCAGTCAGGAAACATTTTATCCTTTACAAATGTGAGCATATAAACTTTTGATGCCTAATTTCTGATAGAAAATTTGAGGATAAGCGCCTTGTGATTCCTATTCTAATGGTAATAGAACTCAAACAGTGCATACTGCATACATTTTCATGATACCGACTTATATAAATATTTCAGATCTTGCCTGAGGCCTCTTTAGCATGTGTATGTAGTCACTTCTATGTTCCAAAACACTTTTTAAAAATTCTATTGATTATTCTTACAAAATAGGGATTAATTTTATCTTGTGAAACTGTTGTATCACAATTTGGATAAAGAAATGTTATGAGTTGTCTCAGATTTACTTTGAAGTCCAGATGTTGCACAGAACCGAATTTTATATATTTCTTATTTGTGACATTCTACATGTAGCATTTTGATAATTGACTTTTTTATGAGGTCAAGCACCTGCTGGTTTATGAAATACAGTCACACTTGCCCTTCATTTCTGTCAGTGACTACTCGGAGGTAAATGCTGATGGTTCCTGATTTCCTTTGGCCTGCGATGCAGTGACCTTATAGGGCATGAGGTCACAAGCGTAATTATTTCTCTCACATTGTATTCTGCTTGCTCACAGTGGCTCATCTCCTCTTTTAGTTTCAGAAACATTAAACACATAAAAGTCACTACCATTATATAAATCAAAATCTCTTCTAAAGCGGGTACCATTGTAATTTTATGCAGTTATGGCCAATGTAGTATTAATTTGCAAATTTATCATCTCAGATATTGATAGAAGGATGTGTAACACATCGTGTTTAATACGTATTGATGTCATCAGAAAGCACAATCCTTTGTTCTTATCGAGTCCCTGCCTTTTTAGCTTCCTTTTGTGTTAGGGTTACCAGGGTTAGGCTCGTCTTTTTATCCCCCTTGGAAACAGAATAGGATTTCTTTGTTTAATGAAAGACCCTCCTAGTAAATGTTTTGGGTTTGACTTTCAAGCCACACTGTAGTACCTATTTTAACCTGGAATTGAAGTCACTTTTCTGATGATTATAAAGTAGTGGTCATTCTGAGAACAAATGTGGATGGACCAACAATATACAAGAAGGTAAGGAGGAACTATATATTATAGAGGTAGTGGAAAAGTATATTGTAGCTGGTAAAAATAATTTAAATATTAGTGTAGTCTTTGGTAGGCAGATATTTTCAGGGTTTATTGGTGGGAAGAGGATGGCGGGAAACAGATAGGGAGCAGGTTTGATAAATATGATTTAAGTGAGTCTCCCTCCTCCCACAAAGGCCTTAAACTACATAACATTCTTCCTTCTTTCTTTTTTTACATATGCCCCAGTTATTTGGAACTCTCTGAGATGGTTGTTTTTAAGGAATGATTTTCTGGATAAGTAAGGGTTTGAAAGATCACTAGATGTTCAGATTATTTTTAAAAATTTATACAAGTTTTGTTGAAATATTTCAAAAAGCTTTTTAAACTTCTCAGAAACCAGAGGTGGTGTTTTGGCACATGCTGTAAAATTACCACTACTTGCTTGTGGAAGAGAATGTACCTCTTCATCTGAATGAAAAAGCCCCCAGATTGATATGGCTCTTTCATTTCATGTTGTATTTTTTATAATTTTCCTTCCTCCTCTTTTTATTGTCTGGTAATTGTTATCAATTTTTATTGCTCTTGGGCTATTTTGTCTCAACCCTAGTAGTTCTGCCCTGATTTCTAGTTTGTTGTTTTCAGTGTCGTGGGAGTGTAGACACCACAGGTAACCAAGTTTATTTGAATTAAATGTAAAATAAGAGTAAATTGGCTAAAAATAAGACCTCTCTGATGAAACAGTGCCTAAGCTTTAGCATAAACACTTTGTGGTGTCCCTGCTGGCTCCTCACTTTCTGCTTACTCCACTACTTTCTCGGGCTTTTGTGGCATTCTGGGTGTGTTTTCTTTTTGAGCAAGAACATTATAATTGCAGAAAGAAAGGGAAAGTCATTTGGTTGCTCACAAAGGACTGATAATTCTAAAATACCCCTTTTGTAAGGCCTGTTTTGTGAATCAGCTGAAATGAAAGCGTGAGGTTTCCTCCGAAATACTTGCAATAGTTGCCTTGCAGTGTTCACAAAGCCAACTGGAAATGATTCTGCGTTGTGATCAGAAAGGGAAAGTATTAAATTATGACTGAGTGATACAGATTAAAAACTACTGTTCTTTGTGAATTTTAATATTGTGAGGCAGAAAGCGTTTGTCTTAAGACAAACGATATTATGCAAAACACACTGTATCCCTATCTTATCTGTTTGCAGTGTTTCATTGGGACCTAAGGGATTTGTTCCTCTTTTTTCTTCCAGAATGTCAGAGCTATTGAGCTTAATTTTAAGCGCTCTAGACTGATCATGTATTTAACAGCATTAAACTGTTCTACTTATCTATATTTGGCCACTAACCTAATGGAATAACAATGAAATTTCTTAATCAGTCACAACTATCTAAAAGGAAAATCTGTTCCATATGACTTGAGTTCTTTGCGATAACATTTAATATTCTTGTGATTTTCCTTATATCTTTTTAATAAGTCTTGGACATTAGTAAAGTGGCAAATTAAAAATGAAACATTACTGGATAGATTGGTTATTTGGACTTTTATTTCTAAGTAATAAACAGAAAACTCTGTCATGCTATAGGTTAGAAACTCCACTGGGGGGGGTAGGTCACTTCCTGCTGCCTGGGAACTCCTCCATGTACAGGGAACTCTAACAATAGAGCCAACAGTCTGCATTCAGGTTGTCAACAGGAGCCCCATGACAGGTTGCCACTTTGTGGAACAAAGCAAGGAGTGAAGCATAAGAAAATTCAGTCACTTGTTCCCTGTTTAGCAGTGAGGACATGGGGTGATTCCATCAAGTGTGGCACTTTTCACCTGCTTCTCTCCATCTCATCCCTCTTAGGGGACACTGGTGATCATCCGGCCCCTATAGCAAAGCTGTTGGGGCTGAAAGGCTTTTATGTACTTTTCGTTATTTTTTTATGTTCCTCTTTTCTCTTTCACAAGTCTCTCCCTATCTCCATACTTTGAATGCAGAAATTTGTTGTGTCTTATATAGTTGTAGTTGGTGGCAAGGCCACTAGGAGGCATCACATTCTTTGAGGTGTTTGTTCACTTACTGTCTGCTTTAAGAAGTTGAAGGTACTTAAGCCTATGCAGACTTATAAAAGAAAAACTTTCATTCAACCTGTGATGCATTCTTTTAAAAAAATGGTATTCAAATGGAAATGCCTGATATACTTTTAGCTGAGATTCTAGTGGCCTTTGCTATAATAAATGACCTAGTATTAGTTGCTATGAAGAGTATGATATTGATTTGTGCCATTATTCTCTTGCTGATTTGCTGAAGAACAAAAATTTGTAATGCTAATGGAAATAAAGTACTTTACAAAACACTGCACATGAATACCGGAACATGTCTTTGTAATAGAACAAGTGTCTAGTAAGCTTTTAAATATAAATTTTCTTTATTCTGGTACAGATTATTCCACTACAGATATTCAGAGTCCTGTTCAATTTGTTTTTACAGAACAAAAAGCCAAGTTGATAATCTTTTGGTGTCTTAACTCTTAGACACTGAATTTTTGCGGAAATCCTTTTTTTTTTTTTGGATTGTGAGGCATTTATAATTTTATGCTGTATGTCTGATGCTCTTATTTCTTTATGATTAATTGCATATTATATATATTTGCAGTGTCTTGTTAGTTTGGGCTTGTGATCTGCATGTGTCAGACTAGATCATGTGATTTGCAAGGAAAACAGTGATTTAAAATTGTAAGAAAATGATATGAACCTATTTTATCTATAATATTTTGATTATAGTAGTGGTAGGTTTTGATCTAGTGTCATTTATAAATTCTGGGATTAAAATGATCAAATTATACATAAACATTGTGCTTAATCTATTCTTCCTCTCCCTGCTTTTATTTGAAATATGGCATTTTATATTTTATTTTTCCCTAGTGATATTGTCCTAATGATTTATTCCATCAGCTATCTGTTTTTATTAAGCAGATTTTGATACAAATATATATTTTAAATATGTTTTAATATTTATAAATGGTTTCATTGTGCATGACATTTGCAGACTTGGTTAATATTTTAGCACCTCTAGTACACAAACATAAAGAAAAAAATTTGTTTTATTTGTTTGAGCACCCGAATTGACCCCAGCAAGATTGAGATTGATCTGGTTTCTTTCAGCCTGTTAAATGCCAATCCAGTCATCTGTAACAGTACTTAGTATTTTTGTAATTTTTCTGTACATATTTTCTGTGTTTGTTCTATAAAACTTACCTATCACTGGAAAAGATTTTCCTTGCTTGATTTAGAGATGAAAACAACCACAACCACCTATTTTATTGCTTGTTTTTAAAAATTTTTTCTACAGTCAATGTCAGTGCTATATTCATGGTTCTTTTTTTGTAATCATTATGAAAGGACTTTACATTTTACCAGGAAAAGATGAGACTTAAATTTGAAATGTGTATTTGGACTAAAGAATACACAGCTTTGGGGAATAGAAATAGAAGAAGAGGAGCAGGGATAGTCTTATTTTAAAATATATGATTACATCCTTGTCCAATAATTAAACATTACTAGACAAGTTCTGGCATAGCTTATAAGTACAAATATATAAATTAGCTTATTTTTGAGACACCTTTATATCTCAGGCATGAAGTAAAGGAGGCTTTTTCTTTACTCCCTTCTAGAAGGTGGCTAATATGTCTTACTAAGGTTTTGTTTTGATTTTTTTTTATTTGGGTTTTTATTCCTTAAGCAAGGGTCAGTCTTCAAAGCAAATAATATCAAGGTCAGAGAAATGAACTCTCTGAATTGTGAGTATTGGGTGGAGGATTGAGCATCGGTAGTCTTAATCTAAAGAATCGTGGTGCTTTTCATAAAATATTTATTTAGGTTTTAAAGTGACCACATAATATCAGATATCACCCATTTTTAAGGTGTGGTCAGGATTCTGAGATCATCCCAAGACCATCCTAAGCTTTTCCCATATAGAACTGGATGGGTACTTAGGGTCAGAAGCCTTTACTATTTCATTTCATCACCACCCAAGGAACTTTAGCATGGTGGTTCTCAAAGGTAAAGGTGAGAGGCAGGTGGGATGAGTTTCAAAAGGTGATTCTCACCTCCACAACCAAGGACCTGTATTTTTTCATTTCATAGTTTCTAAATCAGATAACAATAATTCGGGAGAAAAATACTATTTTGATTTAAAATATGCTAACCTATCAGACATAGATTGGCCACCCGTCTGGTTTTAGAACTTATTTGTTCTTTATGTAACTGTAATGTTACCTATGTATAATGTGAGTGTAGATTCATACATACTCAGTCATCTTTTCATAGCCATAATCCATTTGGTAAACCTCCATAATAATCATTTTTTGCACATTTGAGTTAATGAATTGCCATTGGATGAGGTTAGATATGTTAATTTGGATTGGATATTCCTTTTTTTTCTTTAAGGCATAATAAGTACAGTAAAGCATCTGTGACATGTTCTGTGTAGAATCAGTAAATCAATTTGTATGGCTTTCTAAAACACACTCCTTGACTTTTGATTATTTTTCTTTTGCACTAAAAAATTAAAGTATGTGCAAGAGATTTTTATTTTAGGTCAAATTTTTGATTGAGGAATTCTAATATAGTTAATTCTACATGTACTTGCTACCTCTTTTTATCATTGGCTAAGCATGCCCTGTGGCCCTGTTGTTTGCATGAGATAATCATGGTGAACAACAGAAAGATACTTTCTTGAAGTTTATCATTCAAAAACATGAATAGAATAACAGAGATAAACTTTTTTTTTCTTTACATTTGACCAATGCATATTTAAATCCTTCTTACAAAAGCAGACTTACCTCTTTCCTTTCTATTAATGTGCCAAACATCCTTAGTAGCAATTGGTGGGAAGAGGGGGAGAGGGATTTGGGGAGAAAACATGTCAAACAGGGATCATTTGAAAGAAATTGTAATAACCTTTACTACTAATCGGTAAATCTTTATTTCTTATTCCTCTTAGAGTTGCTGCGGAGAGAATTTGGGATAATTTGTTAAATGATCTGTTTGCCAAAGTATAACTTTATAGACTGGTTTTGGATTTAAAAAACATGTCTTTTTCTATTCAGTTTTTAAAACTTTTTATCTTGGAATATTTCAGATATATTTAAAAGTAGAGTAATGTAACGACCTTCCAGGTACCTACTGCTTAGCTGCAACAGTTACTAACTCCTGGGCAGTCTTATGTTCTCAGTACCCATCTTGTCCCCTACCCCATTATTTTGAAGCAATTCTCAAACACAGTATCCCCTTATCTATAAATAACTGTTTGTATCTTAAAAGATAAGTATCTTTAAAAAAAAAAAAACTTACAATACTCTTAGAATACCAAAACAATTAAAACCAATTTCTTAATATTATCTAGTAACTCAGTCAGTGTTTATATTTCCCCAATAAGTCTCATAATTTTTTTTATAGTTTATTCAATTTAGAATTCAAAAAAAGTCTATATGTTATAGTTGGTTGATATGTCTCTTAGATTTCCTTCAATCTATAGAATTTCTAGCCATCAATCAATCATCTACTTGTCTCCACCCCCCTCTTCTCCATCTTTTTCTTTGTGATTTCTTTGTAGGATAAATTAGGAAGTTTGTATTGTGATGGTTTTTGCCAATTAGGGTAGCAAATCCTGATACTGTAAATTCTAACATGCCTTCTTCATTTGTTAGCTAGACTACTTCTCTAAGGAGAATCTTACCCTCATTAACTATTTTATATCCTGAGTTGCACTTCAGAAAGGACAGAACAAAGACTCAAGGTCATTTTTTAAATATGAATTCTTTATTTAAGTATTAGTATGAATTTGTGTATTGAAACATGTTTAGGTTTTGGTCCATTACAGTAATTGTTCTTATCATTGTTCAAATTGTCCCATCTGATCAGTGGGAGCCTCTTTATTTGACTCCTGAATCCTTTTGGTAAAATGTCTTTGATGGCTTACTTGCTGACCAGATATTCTGTGCTTACCTTGTACATGTCCTGACTTGAACCTGATTCAATTCATGTAGGAGCCTTGATCCTTTAGTGGGAAATGGTATTTTCAGATCACAAACTGACATGCTCCTGGCTATTTGGTTGTTCACTGTCGCTGGCCTTTTTGGTAGACACAGGCATATACACTTTCATTTGAATCTTAGAGTGTTTATAATACTTTGAGTTTGGGTCTACATAATTTTTCCTTAATTCATTAAGGTTACATCTGTGTCTACTTTCTCCCTCTTTCATAATCTTGGTTCTAAATCACATCTAGGTAATTACTCATTTGTTTTCCCCGACATACACACACAACAGTTCAGAAGACTATCAGCACTACCACAAACAATACGATTACCAAAAACACTGTGTGGGTGTTCTTATTTGTTTGTTTGTATTCTCTATGTTGTCCAGGCTAGTCTCAAACTCCTGAGCTTAAATGATCCTCCTGCCTCATTCTCCTGAGTAGCTGGGACTACAGGCAGGTGCCACTAGGCCTGGCTTTGTTTGATTTTATTTGTTTGGATTTTTGCAGTTCTTCCTTCTTAGGGTATAAGCCCCTAGAGATGACCAGTTAAATTACTGCACTTAAAAGTCAATGGAAGTAGGTCCTCTCTGTGTGATTATACCACCAACTTGATACATATTTAGATTCATTTGTTTCATTTTGCTTGTACAATTGTATTAGCTAATACTTCCAACACAGTGTTAAATAGGAACTGTGACTATAACAAAGGTTTTATTATGTAACACTGATCATGAATTTCTGTTCTTCGAAGGTAAAAAATTTTTAGCTTGAAATCACAACTGTAGCATTTAGCTAATTGACTATATTTATAACCAGAATCATAAAAATTATAGGATTATATTATGTATCAATGTAATTTATATAAAGGTAAAATCTGTCACCCATGGTTCTTGCAGTTGGTGGAATTTGTAGGATAGCTATGCCCGTAGTGCCACTGGAAGTGGTGTCTCTGTTACTGAAACTGCAAGGTGGTTCCACCTTAGGTCTGGTTGCTCACCACACAGAAAGCCAATTCCTGGGACAAAGATTGCCAAGGAGAAACGGATTTTTAATAGGAATGATGTCAGCCAAGAGATGGGGGTGGGGAGTGCAAATGTGAGCAGAGCATCGTCAAATCCATCTCCCCAACTAACAGAGAGTAGGGACTTGTATAGGGTTGTTAAGGAATGTATATAAGTTAGTGAGGGATGGTGAGTCTTGGTGTAACTCCTTGCACCGTCAGCTCAAATGTATAAAGTCTCACCTGAGACTCAAGGCAAGTTGCTGCTACTAATTGAGCCTCTAAGATTGAAAACAGGTTATTTACTTCCAAGATACAATGGTGGTGCAGACACTGGGATCAGCCAAGAGAAAGGGATTCCTTGTCCCACATCCTGGATACACTGGTGCAAGGGGTGGGCCCCAGGCTTCAGGCAGCCCTACCCCCAAGGCTTTGCTGGGTGCAGCCCACATGGCTGCTCTCATGGTTGGAGTCTGATGCCTGTAGCTTTTCCAGGTTGAGGGTGCACGCTGCCAGTGGCTCCACCATTCTGGGGCCTGGAGGGTGGCGGCCCCTTTCCTGTAGCTCCAACAGGCAGTATCCTGGTAGGGACCAAGTGGGGGCTCCAAGCCCATATTTCCCCTCAGCACTGGACTAGTAGAGTCTGACTGTGGGGGCTCTACCCCAGACCTCTGCGTGGGCCCCCAGGCCATCTCATCCATCCTCTGAATTATAGGCAGAAGCCACCAAGCCTCCATTACCACTGTATTCTGTGTACCTGCAGACTTAGCACCACATGGACACCACCAAGGCTATGGCTTGCAGCCTTCTGAGTGGCAGCCTAAGCTATACTGGGGACCCCTTGAGCTGTGGCTGGAGCTGGTGCAGTGGAGAAATAGGAAACAGCCTCCTGAGATGGCAAAAGGCAGAGGGGCCCCGGGCCTGGCCCCTGAAACCATTCAGTCTTCCTTGGTCTCTGGGCCTTCAGTGGGAGGGACAGCCTGGCCTCATTTCCATCTGAGACCACCTCAGCCTGGCCTTGACCGCCCATATATCTATCAGTATTTTGGTCACAACCACTTAACAAGTCTCTAGGGAGTTCTAAACTTTCCCCTGTTTTCCTGTCTTCTTCTGAGTCCTCCAGACTCTTCCAACCTCTGCCTGGTACCCAGTTCTAAAGCTGCTTGCACGTATCTTTATAGCAACAGCCCACTCCTCACTTAGTGCATTTTGCATTGCTGTAAAGGAATATCTGAGGTTGGATAATTTGTAAAGAAAAGAGGTTTATTTGGCTCACATTTCTGCAGACTGTACAAGAAGCATGACACAAGCATCAGCTTCTGGTGAGGGATTCAGGGAGCTTTCAATCAAGGCAGAAGCATAGAGGGAGCAGGCACGTCACATGGCAATAGAAGGCGCTAGAGCAAGGAGGGAGGTGTCACACTCTTTCAGACAACCAGCTCTCAGGTGAACTATTAGAGTGAGAACTCACTCGTTTACCACAGGGAGGGCACCAGGCCATTCACGAGGGATCTGTTTCCATGACCCAAACACCTCCCACCAGGCCCCACCTCCGACATTGGAGATCAAATTTCAACATGAGATTTGGAGGGCACAGACATCCAAACCGTATCATTCCACCCATTGTCCCCAAATCTCATGTCCTTCTCACATTGGAAACTACAATCATCCCTTCCTAATAATCCCCCAAATCTCAACTCTTTTATTTTGCAGAAATTCCACTGTTTCTGGGAAACAACTAAAAAGATCAAGTAGTCAGTTAAAAGGTACAGGGTTCTGGTTGTCAAGCCCTACTGGCCTGAGAATCCAAAGCATCAGAAAGCTACAGGGAGATGTACCCTATAAAGATATACAACTGTTATGTAGCCATAATAATTAAAAAATAAAAGCTGCGGGGAGAACATGTAGAGGGGCTGTGTTTTGGTCATGGACTGGTTATACCTCTTTCTCAGACAACTAAGGGATTTCACGTCGGGGATATCTTTCTTCTCTACCTCCATTTGAAGATTTCTTTATCACCTCTCTCTCCACCTACCCACTCAGGTGGGCTCATGACTCTGGGGAAGTTAATTTAGTTGATTTTGTGAAAATGAAGTACCTTGAACAAGAGATCTATACTGATTAGATATGTTTATTCAAGACTACTGATTTTAAACTCATCGTTTTTAGAAAACTCAACAAAGACTCAGCCAATAAAGAATTTTGCCTCAATAACTATGGTGGGATTTTACTTATAATATGCTCATGTTTCTAAAAGTTAAATTTCCACCAAAAAAAACCTTAATAGCATTTTACTACTAAAAATGAGGTACGATTATCTAACTGACCTCTGTCATCAAATTTGCAGGAGCTCAGTAATTATGTAAAATACAAATGAAGAAAAAATTTAATACCTACTAAATCCACATACTGTAATAGGTTCTTCTACATTTTCTTTAATTTTATTAGGTTAAGATGTGCTAATGATCAATGTAGAAGGAAATGCATAGAATGAAAAACAAAGAAAAAGTCAAAAATTAAGATCATCTCCAAATTTTCTGCCATTGTACATTAAGCAGTTTGAAATGAGCTTTTTTCTGTTTTTGTTTTTTAATTAAAGAGGAAAGGAATCAAACTGCAATCCTAAGGACTGAAGAGTCTTCCCTTTGCTTCAACCTTAATAGTGGAATCCTATAAGGAGAAGAAAAAAATCACCTTCTTGTAGTTTGTTGGAGACAAATGGAAAATTTAGGAATTCATTCTCTGATTGATAGGTGATTAATTAGTTCCACTCCAGTATTTGAAATGTAAATGTCATAAAATAGATATAAGTAGGGTATATAGGAAAAGGGGAAGAAGCAATTAATTCTGACTGAACACAAAATTCATTAAGATGTTCTGATTTCAGGTTGATGATCATGCTCAGGTACCAGATCCCTTCATTAGAGCGATAGACTTCCCCATTCCCGAAGAAACAACCCCATCTTGTAGATTCATCAGAATAAACTTGTATCAATCTACCTAAAAAAAAAGCCAGCTAAAACTTAAAAACAACATTGTTATTTAATCAAATTTTATTGTGCACATACTTGGAGCATAGCATTGTTCTAGATGCAAGATATGAACAGAAATGTGATCCCATTTAGTTCAGTCATTTACTTAGGTATTTATAGAACACTTTAAACCTATCATCTTTACCTATAATGTTAATATACATATATACATACACACACACACACACACATATATATAAAACCACTTTCTGTCACTACCATCACTTTTACATATGCCCTAGGGAAATATACACTAATTTTGGAAACGTTTCTGTAATCTGTTATATGATTATTGATGATATATAAATGGACCAAAGAGGATAATATTTCCTTGGTTAAAAGCATTTTATTTTTAAAGGATGTAATGGTTTTACTTGAGTTTTGTAATAGAAAATAAAATCATAGTAACTAGATAACAGTCACTACCTACAGAAAGCATGTCGATCTGCTTTGGTGGGACAGCACATTTCCATCAATAATAGAGGTTACAGGGTGGGTGCAGAGGGAGTTGACTTTAATATGATCCCTTTCGGTAAAGTATATCCCACCTCACTTGACTTGGAGAGTTTGCTTGTAGCTTTGAGATTTATTAGACCAGCTCAGTGTTTCTTAACCAGGCATGATTTTACACCCCATCCTCCCCAGCCCCCCAGCCCCAACATTTGGCAATATCTGGAGACATTTTTGGTTATCACAACTAGGGCAGAGTGTGCTGCTGGCATCTAGTGGATAGAGACCAGGGATGCTGCTAAACAGGACAGCCCCTGCCTCTGCCAGAAAAGAATTATTCAACTCAAAATATCAGTAATGAGTTAAGAAACCTGGGCTGTGTAATTAAACATGATACATTTGTTGCCTTCTTTCCAATTACATTTCTAGGGGATAGTGTACTTATGTTTATGTGATTGAGAGTGGGTTAAAAAATGAAAGTTTCTATTCTCTTTATACATTGTAGTATCTCTGCTATCTTGGTACTTGTCTGGCTCATTTTTCATTCTTTTTATAACTTTGTTTGCAAGTTAATTCTTTAAAAGCTCTGCCAGAGGCAATGATTGGTGCTCCCTTACTTAATTCAACTTTTCATTCTCCTCTAAATCATTGGTTAGATATGAATAGTCTTTAAAATGAATTGTGAGATTTAATCAGTGTAATGTAGTGGAATAATGATGTGCTTCTATAGATGCATTGTGCTCATTACAGTGTATGAATGTTTATATCTTCAGCAGTTTGATGCCCCTTTGTCGTGTTTCCAGGCTGAAGTAAATATATTTCATGCACCTGCTTGCTTAGTTTTCTCTGAGGCTTACCATTTTACTACTTTCTTCATATTCTATATATAAATATATATTTACATTTTGAGACATAGTTTATATTTCACTGTGATATTGAAGCCATGCAGTCTTCATAGAAAGAAATATGTGTAGTAAGTACTCCGCTGAGATCTCCTTGGGGCCAAGATCCAGGACCTTATTTTTTGTCGGGAGGACCCAGCACCAAGCCCTTAGCAGGCTCTTAATAACTATTTAAGGAATAGAACTTTTTTAATGCTGATTTGTTGCTCAGATCATTCTAGCATTGGTCATAGGGAGTTCTTTAAGTTGGCTTCAGTGTCATTTTGATAGGGTCTTTCTTTCTTTTTTTTTCTTAAAGCATTGCTTTATTTTCCAATATTTGCTCCCTGCTCATCTATTGGTTTCTATGCCCCAGTGCTAGAATCGGTCATTCTCTAGGGAGCCCTGGTTCCTTTTAATGAAGGTATTAGAAACTAAGATCTGGGTGCTAGGTGTACTTGTTGCTACTGATGTTTCACTGCTTCTTGGTCCTCTTAGTGGATAGAACTGGGAAACATATGTAGGCATACTAATGTATACCCTCATAAGTATAATTATTTCTGTATCTATCACTGTGTGTATGTGTGTGTGTGTGTATATATATATATATACACTAAAACAGACATGAGTTTGTACGGATATCTCCCATTTTCATCCACCACCACAGGGATCATTCTAGTCTTCCTCCTTTGCTTATTTGTAATTTCTTTCTCTGAATCTGAGAAACCTGAGGTCTCACTATCTACAATAGATTTCCTTGTTTCTTCAACCCTAGTAGGCATAAAAAGTAATTTAGAATTGCTAACTCATACCATGTAAAAAACCAGCTTACTGGCTATTACTGTTTGTATACAGTCCTTTTTGTCTAGTGTTTCTTAGGTCAGCTCCTTTTTTCTTTACACCTTCAGTGAGGTTATGGTGTGCATTTGTAATACACTTAGATTCATTTGTCAGAATCTTCAGTTCATCCTGGGTTTCCCTGGCATTATGTTAATTCATTATTTTTTTAAAATTTGCATATAATAAAATTTATTCTGTGTGGCATATAGATCTTTGGGTTTTGAAAAATGAGTCAAGTATCCACCACCACAATACCACAGAAAATATTTTCAACACCTCACTTTTTTCCTTATGTAGCCCCTTTTGAAATGAACTCTTCTCCCCTAATCCTTGGCAACCACTGATCTGTTTTCCATCTTCCCCATGGCTCAGCTCACGCGGGAGCATCTTGGAAGCTAAGGCTATGTCTTTTCCACCCTAGTGCCTCTAATACCTGGTACAGGGCTTGCCTGGGTGCTCCATGAGTACTCAGATGATGAGGCAACATTGCACAATTAAGTTACCTATCTTCATTATAGCCATGACTTTGCTTTACTTTTGCTGGTGATGCCAGCCTCTCTCTTGTTCAGATCTATTCCATTCTTCAGGTCCAATCCAAATCTAAACTTCCTTAAAGCCATCAGCTTCAGCAGCCTTCATCAGTTTCCCTTTCTTTGATTTCCAAAGCAACTTACAGTTATTATAAATAACAACATAGTGTACTACATGTATTTAGTGCACTGTTTTTGTTAGCATTTGATGGTGTTATCTCTGCCTGTATAATCCTGGCAAAAATAAAAATAACAATAAATCCATGAAGGGCTTCAAAGATACCTTCCTATGTAGGAGAACATACTTTGCACAGTTTGAGATATATGATTCTGGTTACAATTTGGGTTTTTAATCAGCCAGGGGTTATAATTTTATGCTTTAGTATAGTTGTGTATCAAGACAGTCTTGCCTTTGTTTCATAACACTTTGTAGGTTGAACAGTATAAATCTTAGTTTTATTTGTGTCTTTTTAAACCAAAATTGATGTTAAGTCAGCTCATAGCCTGCAAATCAAACTGAAATCTTTTAAAAAGTACATGCAATGAATTAGAAGTATTAGGCATTATTTTTTACCATGGATCATTTTCAGGTTCTTTTTGGGAAAAAGAGATAATAAAGCCTTATACATTCACATTAATATTCTGTTGATATAGTATACTTCTTGTGTTTTCTATTCCTTGTGTGTTTTTCAGCAAATATGTTCCTTTTGTTGCTTTCAGAATTCCTTATAATTAATGTTTTATATAAGAGCAGTTTTCTAAAACAAATCAAAACACTAGTTAGAAAAAAATGTATTTCATTTCTTTAAAAATACAGATCAAAACTCATGTTACCAAATAATTATTATATTCTTATTCAAGCTTGACAACATTTTTGCTTATTTTATTTCTCTAATTGCTCTGTGGCCTTTAATAAACTAACTTCTTTTTGATAAATTGAAATGATCATTATTCAGAATAAGGGATGAATACCCACATTTCTTGTAGGAAGATTTTTCTACAAGACAACACCCCATACTGTTATATTTTATATTTTTGATGTTATTGCAGAAGGAAAAGTGGATACTGTGTCTTTAATGGAAAGCAAAAGGTTATCTTTCTATGGCCTTTGTGTGTGTGTGCTGATGTGGATGTAGGCAGCCAGACAGGCAATGTGTGCAGAGAGACTAGGGAACCGGCTGTGGATCGATAGAAGTGGTGTGAAGTGAATTAATGTGAGGCAGGCTGTCTGTCTGTCATAAGGATTGCGGGGAATGTGGGGCAGGGTTGGTCAGTCACTGCAGAGATCTGCTTCCAATAAATTCAAGCTTTCAGCCTGAAAAGAAACTGTAGCTACTCACATACTCCCTTATTGTTAAATTTTACTTCATTCACAGTAAATGTTCATATCAAATTATTGCCTCCAGTGTACTTTAATTGGACAACTGGAAAACCACAGTTGTGAGAAACTGTTAAAATAAAAATATCTGCTATTCTTTTGGATCCATTTTTCAATTTCAGTGGAAATCTATATTACCATGAGAATGAGAAATATAATTTTGGTTAATATTTATAAATATCTTTCTTCATTCTTAGTCCTAACAATATTATTTATCACTTACATTTAATCTTCAATAAAATAATACAATTATAATGAACTGAAGTGGTTTTATATTTCAATATTGGATAAGGTGCTGTATGTTAAATATTACTATATTAAAATTTAGTATTTTATCCTTGATTTTTCAAGTTAATCACATGACACTATAGTCTTCTAAGTTAATATTATTTATTATTACTCAGATATTGTTAGCCAGTTGGGAAAAAAATTTATAAAGGTAATTTATAAGCTTATGAAAAATAAATTTTAGAATAATGTGTCTAATTTTACTGCTGGGGATAGTTGAGTGTAGTTTTATTCCATTGATTTTGAAGACTGCATTTCTATATTTACATTTTTAAAAACTTTCTAAAGTGATTAAAAAGTATTGCATACAAACAAGAAAGTTTTATGTATGTAGAGCTCTCACAACAAAGAGCGATCTATGAAAATCTCAGTCATCTTCCTGTTAATTCTGACTTCTACTACTAGCCACAACGCGCTCCCCATCTCTTTTACTGTCGTGTCCACACCTCAACCAGTCTTCTCCTCCGTGCCATTTTTCGTATTTGACCCCTGATTTGCAGTATAGAACCCATTTATAGAGAACTATTGTCTGATATAATGTACATTCCTTTTTTTATTTTGTGAAATCTGGGATTGGGGATTCACTGATTTTTTAAATGTCTCACATCTTTCCATTAATTTATTATATCTCTTTTCTCTCTTCGTTTCTTTATTATATCTTTTTCCCCAAAGCACCCTTACTGTTATTTTCTAGTATATTTAAATAACATAATTTGTGCCATGGAACAGACAGTATTCAATTCAAGCTATATTTATTGAACCTTTATGAGATATTAATCACTGCCAAATACTTTGGAGATACTCAGAAAGTCTTTTTAGATTTTATGCTATAATTTGACAAATTAGCTCACTTACATCAAGTACATAAGAAAATACCAAAGTATCACCATATAATTAATTGACAACATTTGTAACCTTGATTATTAACAAACTGACATTTCCATATAAGTATTTTCTAATTGGATTCTTTTTCATATTTCCCAAAAATATTTCAACCCCTTTGATGATAGTTAGTGAGGGAGTGATTTTTGTGCTTCAAAAAGCTGAGGCTTTTTCCATCATGAAGAGAGTAAAACATTTTTTCTAGTCCCTGCATTTCATTGAAAATAGCATTGTATTCTGGCATAATCTTCAATTCTCTTGTGACAGTGATGTAGTACCTACTATTGTATCTTTCTTTAAAAGTTAAGTTTATTGAGATATAATTGATGTATAGTAAAATTCACACTTCTTAAGATGTAATTCTGTGAGTTTTAAACACATGTAGATAGTCATGTATCCACTCCCACAATTAAGATATAGATTACTTTCACTTTTCTAAAAAATTTGCTCTACTTCTTTATAGTCAATCCTTTTATCACACCCCTAGCCCCTGGCAACCACAGATTTGATGTCTGTTTTGCCTGCTGCAGAAAGTCTACTGTAATGCCTACCTATTATCATAAGGTACTGATATAACATGTAATGCTGTGGTGATTAGAAATAACCAAATTATGGTTGAGAATTTTAAAAATGTTGTTATTCCTTCTTTTATGGATAATGATTAGCATGCTTAGAAGTATTAAATAATGGTTTTTAATAATCTTTTACCATAACTATGTGGTTCAGAAGTTCAAAATGAAAAGCATCTATCATTTCCTTAAGTAAACAGTTAAAATTAGTTTTAAATGAACAGTGCCATTTGGATTTTAGAGTTGAGTGTAGTGATTTGATTTGCCCATTCTCAGTATCTCTTACCCTTTACTGTCTTCCAGAAAAGGTTAAGAATATTACGTAGTTTGTTACCATCACAATGCCCAGTCCTATGGAAATTAGGATATTTCACTGATCTTTAAAAAATGAAATGTATATAATTTTGAAGTAAACAAATCAATCACTTTTTATTGGTTGTGTTATAACAAAATAATGCAGAAATTTTGACTGTGAGGATTAACAGAAAGAATTACAAATGTCAAAACTAAGAATGTAGTTTAATTTTTTTTTAATTAAAAACTGGAACATCATGTCGTTCTGAGACAAGAAAGTATTCAGGGGAAATTTTGCTTTCTTTTGTACAAATGTTCTCTGTAGCTCTTTTTCTTCCCTTTTTTCTTTAGCTGTGTGCCAGAAAAAGTACCAGGAGGGTATACACAATTAGTACAGTTGCCTTGGTGGTTCTGGGATGTTAGAAAAGCAAGCTTTTTAAAAAGCAGCTTTACTGACATACAGTTCACTTGCCATTAAATTCACCCTTGAAAGTTTACATTTCAGGGGTTTTTAGCTTATGTAAAGAGTTGTGCAACTGTCACCACAGTCAACTTCAGAACATTTTCATCACCCCAAAGTGAACCCCCCCAGTCCCCATTAGCATCACTCCCTATTCCCTCCACCCCTCTCAGCCCTAGGCTAATCTCATCTGCTTTCTGTCTTCATAGATTTGCCTCTTCTAGACATTTCATGTAAATGGAATTATGCAACATGTTATGTTTTGTAACTGACTTCTTTTACTCAGCATAATGTTTTTAATGTTAATCCATGTCATAGAATGCATCAGAACTTCATTTCATTGTATTTGCTATATAATATTTCATTGTGTGACTATATCACAATTTATATATTCATCTATTTGATGGACATTTAGATTGTTTCCACATTTTGGCTTTTATGAATAACACTGCATGTACGAGTTTTTGTGGGGATACATATTTTTTTCCCTAGTAGTGAAATTTCTGGGTCATATGATAACTGTATTTTTAATCTTTTGAAGAACTGCCAAATTGTTTACTGTTGAGTTTTGAGAGCTCCTTTTATAGTCTAGTTACTAGTCCTTTGTTGGATATGTGATTTGTAAATCTTTTCTCCCAGTCTGGAGCTTGATTTTTCATCTTTTAATAGGGTCTTTGTAGAGCAAACGTTTTTAAATTTTAATAAAGTCTACTTTGCCAGTTTTTCCTTTTATGGATTATGCTTTTGGTGTCAATTCTAACCTTAGCTCTCAAAGATTTTCTTCTAATTTTTTTTCTAAAAGTTTTATAATTGTGAGATTTACATTTAAGTCCATGATCCATTTTGAGTTAGTTTTTTGATAAGATGTGAGCCTTAGGTCAAGATTCATTTTTTTGCCTATAGATGTCCAGCTGCTCCAGCCACTGTTTTGAAGAGCTTATCTTTCTTCCATTGAATTGTTTTTGCACCTCTCTCTAAAATCAGTTGGGCATATTGGTGTGTGTCTATTTCTGGGTTCTCTATTTTGTTACATTAACTTACATGTTTATTGCTCTGTCAAAGCCATGTAGCTTTAATAACTTTATATAATAAGTTTGAAATGGGGTAGACTGATTTTTTTTTTCCTGCTTTATTCTTTTTTGAAATTGTTTTATTCTAGTTCCTTTGGTTTTTTTCTTAATATACTTTCAGAATAATTTTGTCTATGTTTACAAAAATTCTTGCTGGGATTTTGATAGGGACTGCATTAAACCTGTATGTCAATTTGGGGAGAATTGATATCTTTCCTATGTTGAATCTTCCAATCCATGAACACGTATATGGGAGGTTTTGATTATTTGTCTGGATTTTACATGTAGACAATCATTTTATCCTTGAAGAGGGTGTGTTAGGGTTCTCTGGAGAAACAGAACCAATAGGTAAGTAGGTAGGTAGGTGAAGCAGAGAGAGAGAGAGAGAGAGAGAGAGAGACAGACAGAACCAATACCATAGATAGATGGATGGATGAGATGGGATTAGGGAAATTGGCTCACACAATTGTGGAGGGTAGAAAAATCCCATGATAGGCCATCTACAAGTGGGAGACCCAGGGAAGTCAGTGGCAGGGGTCAGTCCAATCAAATCCTCAGAAGTACAGAAAGCAGTGGTTTGACTCTCAGTCTGAGACTGAAGGCCTGAGAACCTGGAGGGGCTGCTGAGTACAAGTCCTGGAGTCCAAAGGCTGGAGAACCTGGAGTTCTGATGTCCAAGGACAGGAGAAGAAGGATGTTCTAGCTCTAGGGGAGATAATAAATTCACCTTTCCTCTGACTTTTAGTTCCACTTGGGTTCTGAGCCCGTTGGACGGTGCCCACCCACACTGAGGGCAGATCGTTTCCACTCCATCGACTCACAGGCCAGTCTCCTCAGGAAACACCCTCACAGATACACCCAGAAATAATTCTTTACCAGCTATCTAGGTATCCTTTAATCCAATCAAGTTGACACCTAAAATTAACCATCACATAGGGACAATTATATCATCCTTCCCAAACTGTATTTTATAATATTCCCTTTTCTTGCTTTGTTGCATTAGCTAAAACTCATTAGATAGAACTTCGAGTGTTATGTTAAGTGAGAGTGGTAAGTGTGGACATCTTTGCCTTATTCCTGATCGTACAGTAAAAGCATTCAGACATTCATCATTAAGTATGGTGTTAGCTGTTGGTGTTTAGTAGATGTTCTTTATCAAGTTGAGGAATTTCTTATTAGAGTTTTTTTGAATGGTTGCTGAATGTCAAATGATTGATACAATCATGTGGTAATTTTCTTCTTTAGCCTGTTAATATTTTGGATTAGATTGATTGATTTTGGAAAATTGGACCCCTTGGAATAAACTCTACTTGGTCATAGTGTATAATTCTTTTTATATGTTGCTGAATTCTATTTACTTATATTTTATTATGAATTTTTGAGACTATATGAGAGAGACTGGTCTGTAGTTTTCTTTTCTTTTTTGTATTTTCTTTTTTCTGCCAAGCATTTTACAACCTTTACTTTGTTTTGGAAAGGATCTGTCCAAGAACCAGTTTTAGCATAATCTCAGTTACTTCGATTTGTACATGTTTGCTCTTTAAGCTATCCGGAAATACTGAATGCCCTCAGTTGAATGGTTACCTGACACAGCACAGGAACTCCATGGAGGGCTTGGTAATATTTATGATTAGTATTGTGTGATTCTGTGATTTCTTGCAGTTACACTGTGATGTTCTGTGATACCTCCCACCCTTCCCCCCAGGAACTTAGTCCCTGGAAGAACTTCATGGTAAATCAGTATTAGAGTTTGAAATCAGAAGACCTACATCTCAATCGTGGTTCCTGAATTTAGTAGCTGTGTTATGTTGAGCAATTACTTAGTCTGTCTGATGAAATGAGATGAATGTAAAAGAATTCATAAACTTGTTACTACCTACATTCCAGCTTTATTTTTATTGAATTACTTAATTTTACAGAAAAGGACAATACTAATAATGATTGTTACTCTTCAAACTGTTTAACATTTTCCTTGTTTCTCTATCATTTTCAAAAATTATCAAATTTTATGTAAGAAATGAGAATGAGAGATTTCAAAGATTTATATTTTGATTTAATAATATGAAATTATTTTTTATTTTATATTTGAGGAATGTCCCTATTTAAGAACATGATGCTTACCTTATCTCCTCTTTGTAATTATTTTAATGATAGCTATTAATATCTTTACTTAAGTAATTAACAATACTATTTTTCTAGTAAGTCCCTCCTTTATATTAACATTTACCTTGTAAATCCAACAACAAAAATTCTTCTGTAAAGGGGTGGCTTTGTCGTTTTCCATTCATCAGGGGTCATTCTTTAGCATGATTTTTTTTTAAGAGTGACTCTGAACGAGTGGTGGTACTAAAATGGTGTGTTCTATTCCCCAGATACAAATCATTAGGGCTTGGAACTGCCTAGGGTTAGGTCCATCTCTGGATCATTCATGGTGGTTAATGACTAGGAGTCTTCCTTTTTTGATGCCTTTGGTAAAGCTGAGACAGCAAGGCTGAATTTCACAGAGAAATGTTTAAATTAATACACCTTGGAAGAAAAGAAGTTCTTGAATGTTTATGGTTTTTGGTTTTTAAAATATTTGAATGGATCCTATATAGGCAGTTCTTGAAGTACTTATTTAGATTTGATTAGAAGGGTTTAACTCCGAAAGTAACTTCTAATGGTGAGATTTATTGTTACCTTGATTGAGCAATGCCTTTTGATAACCCTATAAAAAATATTGATACACCCTACTATCTGTTGCCAAATTAAAAATAATGTGGTAGATGCAAATTGACAACAAAATATAAAATCAAAGATGGAAAGATAGATACGTAAGGAACACATTTGTGTGAACTGGCAAATCTGTGAACTACTTCGCCTGTATGCTTTCAGTTAAGTTCTTTTAGTGTAATAATTATCTGACCTCATATTGAATTTCTTCATTGAGGGAGATGTTATACTTTTTAGGGGCAGTACATTTCAGATCTCTTACTCCTTGTCTTGTCATTATCCTTCCTCCCAATCCCCAAGGTATAAATAAACTAATATTAAAGAGATGTAGCATTTTAAAATAGTCTGTCACTTTCAAGATTTGTTTTCTTCTTTGTAGCATAATTGTTTAAATCAGCTAAAATAACTGTAGCAAAAAACATTGAAAGGAATCAAATAAAAATGTAATTTACTTCAACATCCTGTTTGTTTTCCCCAGATCTTGGTTAAAACTAAATATAGTATGTACCCGTGCACATATATACAGAAAAATGAATGTTTTATTCATTGATTTGTGTCTCTTCCTAGTTTTTGGTGAAAATATATATATATATATATATATTTTTTTTAAATGTATAGTGTTTACATCTGGTAAGTAAAAAGCTTTAAAAGTTTTAGTTCACCTTAGTTTTCTTTGTTTTTAAATGAAACCTTGTGATTCCCATTTGTTTTAGCTGGAGTCACTACAGAAGCCATGCAGACTATCACCACCGCTCCCGAAGCCTCAGGGCCTGAAGCCAAAGTCCAGGAGGAAGAGCATGACCTTGTTGACGATGACATCACCACTGGTAAGCAGGAGCATCTTTAACATAATCTGCATGGAGCTTTGTTCAATATTGCAAAATGTTTTTTAGGTTATTTTTGGTGGGATTAAGTATTTTGATGGAAAGGATGGAAACTTGTATTGGTGGTGTATTTAGTTTTATGAGACTCTTTAGTGTCCTTTTTGATCTTGAGATGAAAAGAAGTGGAAACTGTTTATTTGGTCCAGGTTTGCTCATTGTAGCTACAACAATGAATCTGCTAGCTGTGCACTTGTTTTCTGGAGACCTTTTAATTCAGAGGCTGGGATCATTACTAAAGCCTTGGATCACGTAGAGGAATATATGCATTAGGTTATGAAAGATTTTGCAATTATAAGATAAACTAAAGAATACTAAAGTTATAATAGCAATATATACAATATAGCCTGCATAAGGAACTTACAGATACTCTTTATACCTATACTATACAAATGGTGCTTTTTAAACTTGTTTACCTTGTTTGGATATTGAACATTATTATCTGTACTATTTATCACGTAACCAGGCATAAAGTAATTTTTAGGAAACGTACACCCTGTCTATGTTTGGCCTATCTTTTTATACTCTCAAACCAGTTTCAATTACTGGATCTGAAAATGTATTCAGCTCAATTTCTTTGAATGCACAGAAGATAAAAACAGTCAAGTATAAATATTTTTATTGGTATTAAGGATGATAAACTTTCATTTTTGGTGTGGATGGTTAAAATTTAAAATCTGACCATAAAATCGGTAGTTATTATAAAGCAATAAATATTAAATTAATAGTAATCAATAATTTAAAAAGAAGCATACCTCGGAAATATCAGTGAAATTTTCAACAGAAATTAAAAGGGAGAAAAAAACATTGAAGGTAGGTGGGTGGTTTTTTGTTGTTGTTGTTATTATTTAATATTTACTTTCTTTTAAAGCTCTATTTGGCAGGTTCTTTGCTGTTACCTCCTGAATGCCTGTAAATTTTTTTCACTGGGAAGACCTTAAGAGATCCTAATGATCTGCCTTGAAAATTTACACAGCCTATATTTAAAAACCTATAACCCCCTGCCAAGTATTGCCAAAGCTGGGTAGCATTTGGTTTTTAGTAAAAGTGAGGAACAAGTTTGTTACTTTTTAATTCTTTTTAATGTATAAGTTCATTGATGAAAAATATCATCCAACTTAAATATAAACAATTTCAATGACTTCCAACCTTTCTGAAAGTCATTTAGCACTTTACAGTTATGGAGTTTGTTTCAGTAGCTACTAAAGGAAATCTGTTTTATTTGCAGATTTTAAAGCTAGTTCTTGTTTTATTCAGTTCCATTGCTTTTTATGCTGTTACAGATATATTTTATTGTTATATTTTAGTTCCCTGTAAAGTTTAAAAGCCTTCTGGTCTATAAAAAGTAGTTGTTTAATTCATAGCAAAAAAGAATTTGCCTTTACAATAGTGTGATAACTCAATGTGCATTCTAGAATAAAAGCTGAATTTTTGAGCAGGCAAGAAAGCATTATTAAATCAGTACATTGGAATTTTGAATTATTCACTACCAAAGTCATTATAGCATATGACTTTTTTATTGTTAACAAAATCAAGAAGCTTAAAAATGCAAATCTCATTTGGAGAGTCAATTAATACTACATATACTATATTTTAATCTGTAAGGAGTTTGGTCAAACATGTGACGAATGGCTTTTATCAGTTGATTTATTTATTTCATGCTATGGGTACTAGAGGCAAGAATGTTCAATATCCAAAGGATTTAAATAACTAAAAAAGGCTTCCTTAACATGTTGTCAAAGCAACTAGCATGCTGCAGTCTGTAGATCGTTCAGGTTACCTTTAGATTGTGTGACTTGATTAAGCTGTGGTATAGATTTTTGTGAGGGTTTAGAAGAAAACCATATTTCTTTTTATTGACTAGAATCCTATATAAATTGCATTATGAAAAATATGGTAGATGCATTGAGACAAACCTGTTTTAAGCATAATAATCTTATTTTGGGGTAACCAGCATTGTGGAGTACCAGCACTACATAAAAGAAAGCTGGCCAATTTAGCCATTCAAACAATTTTTCCAGTTATTTTAAAGCAATAGTTCTAATGTCTCTTTATAAAATAAATAGAAATTATATCATGACAGATATTTGCCTGTATTTTCAGTGAATTCTTATTTGGAAGCCATAGTTAAGCTAATGTGTATAGTTGTATTAATTTCATTATTATAGTAGTCTGGGACTTAATTCTTAGAAACAATCTGAGCAAGATAACAATTGAAATGAGAAGTATAATTTAGTGCTTTCACAAAAGACAGCATAATCATTTTTGAAGTTTTTCTTTTGGGTACAAATGAATGAGGTTTGAATTGTCTTATGACACTAGAATCTGAGCCTAGCAGCCTTTGTTAGTGTTTGCCTTATAAAAGTAAAGAAGCATGGATAAAGCTGTGTAAGTGTTGGCCGTGATCAATTGGAATTAATTAAATTTATTTGAAATGAAGAGTCTTAACTGGAAGAGAACAGCTGGAAAAACTAGGAGAAAAAAATTGAGTCTTGATTGAGACAATTTAAACCTTCACCCTGTCATTTAAAAAATATGCTGCAGCTTCTTTCTATCTCTCTCTTTTTAAAGCTAATATCTATTGATCCGCTCCACAAAGTAATGCCAATGTGCTTTGGTCACCACACATATTTGGTGTTACTTAGCATTCTATCTTTAGGTTCATCAAATTCTTTCCTCTAACCACATGTTTTAAATTACATATCATAGCTATATTAGCCATTTTGGTGGGTTAATATTGTTTTTATGTAGAAAAATATTAAAACCTATTCCACATTTTTTATATTGTACAGTATGCAAAGGAAATGTATTTTTCAAAGGAATTGTTCCAGTTTTTATAACACTCTGTATATTTAAATGCTGTATAATTAATAATACTCTGTTTCAACAATATTTTCTTTAAAAATAATAGTATTAAGATTGTTTCTAGATTATAATTTCAGAGTCACAAGAATATCACTCTATACATGTTTTTGCTTTTATATGTATACTCGTATTTTTAGTATTATAACATAAAAGCTATATAGATATCAATATTTATAAATAATGTATTTTTATTTTCTTATGATATTAATTGGTTATAATCCTATTAATGGAGTAAATCTCACTAAAACCCGACATACATAGAAAACGTTTTTGATGAATCATAATCTAATTTTTTAAAGGTAGACCTTTTATGTGACTTATTTTCCTTAATGTGTCTTTCATTCTGGTAAAGTACGGAATTCTGATTGAGGATGAAGTGATACATCTTCTAAATGTTGCATTTTAAAACAACCTTCCCCTAATTGCAGGCCAAAACGAATTTTGGAAGAGTTTCATTCACAAATGGGCATGTATGCCTTTAAGAAAGTCCCTCTGTTATTCTGAAGGTCATACTTTGGTGTCCTGCCTCTTGTTCAATATAGCAAGGACATAAACTGACCATATAACAGTGATAAAGGGTCAAGAGTCACTGACATTGTCAAAAAGGACAGCTTGATGCTAGATCGGCAGCATAGTTGACAGATTCAACTACTTAGAACAAAACCAACAATGATATATAGATCCAAGTGGATATATTGACTATATTTTACTTTTTGATGTGTTTTTTATAAAATTATGATTACCTACATTTTACTAATTCAGGGGCAAATATATCTCTTCCTGTTTCTGATTAATAGACGCTCAGAATAAATGCATTTTGCTGTTGCTATGTATTAGTGCTGACAGAACCTGTGTGTGCCTGTTTCTCTCCTTGTCCCACCCCCAGTTGCATTCTGTAGACGTACATTTTAAGTTTAATTCTTTGCAGTTGTGCATTTTACTAATTTAAACTTTTAAATTTCTGGAAGGACATCCTATTTTATGGAAAATTGATGTGTAATTTTCTATAAATGTGCCTTTGTGTTTTCTTGGATTGTAGAATCAAAGTTTTGTTGGTTTTTTTTGTAGGTGGGACCTAAGAGACTATTTTATTTTACTCTCTCATTTTACAATCAAATAAATTAATGTCATTCTTTCTTAAAGAACTTGTATGATATCCAGTGTCACAAAACATATATTTGACTTCTCAGAAGAGTCTATAGCGTGATTTAGCATGGAAAGATCTAGCAATAATTAAAAGCAGTAGTAATATATGTATTATTATTAATAGTAATCCTCTTAGTACTCATCCAGTTATTCATTCAATAAATATTTTTTGGGCACTCCAGTTTAGGACACATCATTGAATAAAGTAGGCAGTAACACTTGTCCTTGTGGAGCTTACGTTCTGGTGGGAAGAAGCAGACAATAATAATAAATAAGTAAATAGATGTACAGTATGTTAGAAGATGAGAAGTGCCATGAAAAGAAGAAAGAATAGAGAAGGATAAGAGAGATTAAAAATAATATTGATCAACAACTTTCTGTATATCAGACACTTTATACTTTTACAAAATTGCTTTAAAGTAGATACTAGTATTTTTCCAGATACTGTAGATGAGGAAACAAGCTTTGACAGGTAACTTTTATAAGGTCACATACTTCACCAAATAATAGATCTGGGATTGATATGAGTCCTACTTGATTCCAAAGCTTATGGGTCTTAAGCACCACCTGGCACTTCTTGACATTCTCAAACTCCTTAAACTTTGGAAGGTTTTCGTTTCTTTTTGAAATGTGAGATGATGTCACAGTCTGCCTTTGTTGCTTATGGTTAGGTAATTACTTTGCTGGATATCTAATCTCATTACTTAAAATGCAAACTTGTTCTAAATTTAAATCAAGACATCTCCTTTAGAAAAATATCATTACATATTTGTTCTTTAAATTTACAGACATTATTTAGGACTACTGTGACATAAGACTATAAATAGAAATATGTTTTCATTACTAAACAGTCATTTTATTGCATACATGTAAAATGGAATGTTCATTGTTCTGTCTAGCTTTTTCAAGTCATCAATATAAAACTGAAACTTTAACATATATTCATACTCCTAAGTCAGCATCTTTAGTATATTAAGATATAGCTGAAAATGACTTCTAGTCTGAGACTAAATATTGATTTATGCATTTTACTGCTTACTAATGACCCTGTTCATAGGGTGCGTAAGAAGTTTTTACATTTGTTCCAACTGAAAGATATGTAATTTACCCTGTTAAAAGTATAGATAAGCTCCAAAGAACAAAACATGGGACATTATATATTCAGGAACCAGAAGTGCTTTCTTAGCAAAGAGTCAGAGGCTTTATAATTAGTAAACTAGAATAAGATTTCCACCTGCACCGCTTTGCCTTCCTCATTCTTTAACTTATAATTGACAGTCTAAAAAGTAGTACTAGATTTATATGGATTTTAAATCGCTTGTTCTAAATTTTTATCACTACCCTTGCTTTTGACTTTTAAGTGTTAGCTTCTGCAAAATATATGAGTTTACTATATTAAGGCTCTGGATAATGATACATTACTAAAGCTATGGTTTATTTACTGTGCAGTTTTCAAGAAAACAGATATTAAGAAAAATAAAAGTGTGGATTTTATAGTTTTCTGAGTGAAATATATCGTTTCAAATAGTTTACCTTTTACCTTTTTTTAATCTGAGGGAAGAAATGTAAATTAAAATATTTTTTTGCCTACTGTTTAATGCGTGGCTTTAGTTGTATGTTGATAGGGTAAGTAGAATATTTCTAAATGTGGTATTTGAACATTTTTGATGTAAATATTAAAATACAGTAAAAATGATGCTGTATAAGACTGATACTCATTTTCTTTTCTCAAGTTTTCTCTTTCCCTGTTCTCTGGCTTTAACTACCACTTACTTGCCAATGACTATCAAATCTGTATCTTTAACCTAGGCTTCTAAGTATCAGATTCACATGTCCTCCTTCTCACTGAATGCCCTATAGACATCTAAATACCAAATCCAAAAGGAGCTCGTATTTCTTTCTAAAACTCATCTCCTTTTGTATTTATACCTCAGTTAAAGGCATCACTAATGGTACCATTAATCACCCAACATCCCAAACTAGAACCTAAGGAATAATCCTGGCTTTCTCACTTTCCAACAATACCTACATATAGTTGGTACTAGACTAGTCCTTGTGAAGTGAACCTCATAAATATCTCTTAGTGATTTTCCTCTTCTCTTTTTCCAGAAAGAATACCTAGATCCAGACTTTCATTTTTTCTTCCTTGGATCATTGTTATTCTCCTACCACCATCTCCCTGTCTTCATTCTCTTGCCCTCATCCAGATCTTGTCTTCCATTACTCTGAGAGTTTCAGAAGCCAGTTCATCACCCTCATTAACACTGCTTAATGGCTTCCATTGATTATAAAACAAAACCTAAACACCTTAGCAAGATACCTAAGGTTCTTCAAGAACTGACTCCATCAGCTGCGATAGCAACAACTTTGTTTTCTCAGAGTACCCTGCTATTTCATGAGTCATACTTCGCAGGTGCCCCTCCATCTGGCTGGTACGCTCTTAACTCTCTCACATAGTGGGGTGAAATTCTTAGAGTTCCCCTTAAATACAGCTTGAATGTCACCATCTTTATAAAGCCCTTCTGGACCCCCCTTGATATAATGTCTTCTCAGTTGGTTGTTGTGTGCACTTCTGCTTTTGGAGAATAATATCATGTGGCAATATTTTCTGTAATATTGTTAAATGATCATTTCACTTGCTCTCTGTGACTTTTACTTCTTTGTATTTCTAGCACTAGAATGGTGCCCTGGTACATAGCATCCTCTCAATAAATGTTGAATGAATGCATCTAGATAGTTACTCATATTCAAACTTCTTATATATTTTATTTAAATATATTTACTATATACTTCCTATACCTATATAGTTTATGTCTCCTTAACCTTCTCCCTCCCCCTTATTCTTAGTGGATATTCAGTGGCTCAAAAAATGTTTGTAACAGATTGGTGAGGGTATTATAGGCTTTTTTGCAGATAAATTGTCTCTTGATATTGTGAAAATGAGACTTTGAACAGATCTAAAAACATAATTAACTCTACTGAATTACTCAGTGGTTTTTTTCCCCCCATTTAAAAGTTTATCTTTTTCTATTGGAAAAATATGTCTTCAAAATTAGGAGAAGGATGTGATGCATAGGATGAAAACAGATAGGAAAAAAATACCTGGAATATATGTGTTTTGTAACTTAAATCTTAATGAGTGGATAGAACATGGAATGTGCTATTGTGAGTTGCACAAGTAGAGAACCAGACTCTTAGGACTCTCAGAGTATCCCCTTTCTGTGGGTTGCATTGACCCTTGCAGGTTTGGTAGACAGTGGAGATGTACTTATGGATGACGGTCCTAGTTTCCTGAAAGTCTGGAAATACCTGTTTGGTTGCTGTGTCTTCTGTCATGCCTTTCTTCTTTTTGTACATGTCTCTCCCATTGCCCTCGTAGCTGTGCCACTTCGTTTCTGGGTTCCGTTCTGTCAATGGAAGCCAAAATTTCTTGTGGTTTTCCTAGACCTGAAGATATCAATGTAACCATTGTCTAAGAGATCCTCTGGGGCTTGGTGGCCCACCACAGGAGAAGCAAGGTGGTTTAAATGGAGGAAAGATGGGGAAGTGAGGAGATACTCATAGGAAGGAGAGACATGAACAGTATTTCTAAGAGGCCTGACATTTAAACACAGGCTACTTGTTAGGGTGTGGAATTTCATACGTGGGCTGAGAAAGATTTCTCACACAGTGATTAGGATAGAAGTACAAAGTTTATTTGACTCTCTCCCTCTGCAGAGAGAGAGGGCACAGCACCAGAAAATAGAGGTGCTGGCTCTGAGACTAAACAACTCTGACTCTTTATTAAGGCAGGCTGAGGGAGGGGTGGGGGGAAATTTATGATTGTAGCCCAATTAGCAGAAGACAGCTGAGAAACTCCTGAGTTCGTCTTTTCCTGTCTCTCACATAGCAGGTTGATAACAGAAGCGGCAGCAAAGTTGTTGTACCTGTTCTTGATTTTTCCTCTGTGAGGCTGACTTTATCTGAGTCCTTGGAATCTGTTTTTTTGGCAGGCACTGAGACAGAGAGTTGGAGTGGGGGGATGGCAACCCAATGTCCGATTAGGGCTCTTTGAGGCTATGATAATAAAACTCTTAGAGATAACGAGTTAGGCCACAGGTGTTTTAATCAAACTAACGGTAGTTGTGCTGTGAGTTTTTTTCTTTAAAGGGGCAATTATGTGCCTTGAGTTTATTTATCTTACTTTATGTTGGATGGTTTATTTTCCTCTGTTAGGTTATTATAGTAAGACCACCTTTCACCACTGAAGAATGAGACTACTGTGCACTTATATTGTGTTCCTGTGGGTGGATGTAGTCAGTTATTTAGCACTGAGGACACTTGCTTTTTATTGTCCATTGAAAACTTTACACACAAAGATTTAATGTGTTCAAGTTGATTTGTTTAAAAGCCTGGCATGGGGGAACTTGCCTATGAAAAAGTTCAAAAGAAAAAGAGGAAAGAGTATAAGGACAAAAGATAGCTAATAAATACCATTTGAATGTTCAGTTTCTTTTTAAACAATTTTTTAGGGCTTTATAAATGAGGACTCTACTTAATATCAATGTATTTTGACCAAGAAAGTTTGTGTATTTAATGAAATACCATGAAGTATCAGAGGTGCTGTAAACATAAATTACTTTAATCAACTCTTGTTTTGGCACCAAATCTTTCATAATAATAATTTCCAATAAGGATACAGTTATTTTTTTTAATGTATATGTAAAGCCTGTTTGCATGTAATACTTTTTCAAGAGGTTGAGCAAATAAATAGCAATTAACACCATCTTAGCAAACTCACATAAAAGTACATTTAAAAATCAGGGATGCTAACGACTCACTAGCATTTATTGAGTGCCTAATATGTGTCAGGCTGTGCTCTGGCTCTTTTTAAGACTCACAGCAATTCATGTATAAGTCTTTATTATCACTTCCATTTTATAAGAGAGGAAAATGAGGCACAGAAAGTTAACTTGCTACATGAAGCCCACAAATAGAAATGGCAAAGTCAGGATTTGATCTTGTGCTTGTAAATGGAAGTAATTTATTCACAATCAGGTCATTTAAAAACCTTATACTAGCCCTCCTAAATATGCACTCAAAAAAAAAATCTTATAAGAGCAAAAAAGAAACAAATATTCGTTATGGCATATCATTTTCTTTTTGTGTGATATAGAAACTTCTATTTTAATTTTTAGTATAGTTTAACTTTTTATTTAGTGCAAGGAAATATTTAAAATGTGAAGAAAAGACTTTTATTTTCTTAAAAGATAAACATAGATATTCAGTGTATAAAGATAATTTTATATATTTTCTAGATAAATTAGAATTTCTATTTTATGTTCATATAAAACCACACACACATGAAACCACATAAATACACCAACACACAGAATTAGATCACAAAGCTTTCAGGTTTGATTTTCACATTTAATGTTATAAATTTCTTTTGCTAAATTTTGACCAAATAGGAAAAAAACAGAAATACTTAATTGGATAAGAATGTAGGAGCTGCATTTAAGCAATTGGGGATAGAAGGTGCTTCCTGTGAGTGAATAACCTTCAGAATGAACTTAAAGTTTGGCCTTTTGTGAGCTGTGTGATAATACCTCATGGATAAGAATGAATTGCATTAGATTGTGGCACACTATTATATATCTGTATATTACATGAATTGCCCTTATAATTGATATCAAACTCATATGACCGAAAGTTGTAATTCACAAAAGTAATGACAACAATGTCTCATAATTCACAGACTTTCTGTCATACCTATGAATGATTTCTTTTACTGTGCAAACCATGTTAAAGGGGAAAAACAGGCTTTAAAATGGATGTCAGGTTTTGAAGAGTCCTTCTTCCTGATACTTTATGGTCATTTTTTAATACAGAAAAAGATAATTAAATTTACTAGCATCCTTAAGTTTTCTCGTGGTTTCCTGGATTAAAATCAATTGCCAACCATATAGCCTTTTAATGTTAATTTGTAATTTAAAATCACAAATGAAAGATAATAGTTAGCATTTAAAGTGGAGATAATTATGAACCTGAATGTGTTTTCTTCTCATGTGATATACCAGATAAAGGAGACCTCCCTCTTATGTAGGATAAAAAAATTAAGTGAGAATGTTTTCTCTCTTTTTTTTTCTTTGTTATAACTATCCTAAATAAAGATGGATGGATTAAATTTAAAAGAATTCAGGGAATCTGAACCATCTACTCTCTGTTTGCCCTTATTATGTATGTATTTGTTTTTTCAGTGTGGTTAGTACCACTGAAAAGAAGTATAAAGAATATTCAATTTTATTCAACAAAAACATTAATAAGTACCTTATATCTTCTATCAGCAAATTTTATGGAGGATTTAATAAAACAAGCCTCTAGTTGAGAAGCTGATGGTCAAATTTTAGATATAGGGTGTATATTCACACATGCCTGCATGTACATGCACACACGACATACATATGCATGTAATAGACTTTAGATAGGAGAATTGAGAGCAGGGCATTATATAAGTGGTAAGCTTGCATTTGTGGCAGAGGTGAAGAGACATGGGGAAAGCTTTTGGACTAAGGCTGTTAGTTTACAGACTTAGAAACAAATGATCTGTGGAGGGAATGAGAATGGACTTGCAGGAGCTCACAGACTGGCTGTGTCATCAAGGAATGAGGGTCAACTATCAGGTCTGGCATCTTAGTTTGGAAAGTAGCTGATTTTACCTTCTGTATTGTATATTACTTTAAAACAGAGTTTATTATTAAACAGAGAAGGGATAAAAAATGTTGAAGGAATGTATTAGCTCCATGCCTAATGTGCTTAATTCCACTTCCATGGTTTTTCTTTTCATTTAACAGACATTTCTGAGCACCTGCTAGGTATTGAGTACTTACTCAAAACTGAGTATAGAGTTTATGCTCCAAAGGCCAAGACTGATGACTGGTTGTGTTTATTATTTGTTGGGACATTTATACCTGAAGAACTGCTATTCTTGGAGGTTTAATAAACTCATGTTACTGTGATATAAAACTAATGTTATATGTATAGGTGCCTCTATAGATTTCTGATAGAGTTCATAGAAATGGAAAATGAAATAAGATTCAAATAAGCTGGGTGGAAAGCTGGTCTGCAATAGTAAATATATAAATAGAATATTTTAAAATAAATCCATTATAAGGCTCTAGCACAGGGGTCCTCAAACTTTTTAAATAGGGGGCCAGTTCACTATCCCTGAGACCATTGGAAGGTCGGACTATAGTTTAAAAAAAACTATGAACAAATTCCTATGCACACTGCACATATCTTATTTTGAAGTAAAAAAAACAAACGGGCAAAAACACCCGCATGTGGCCAGTGGGCCGTAGTTTGAGGACACCTGCTACCATCTCATTGTGTTCAAATATCAGCTTCCCTACTTGTTCATTGTATGGCCTTATGTGAGTTGTTTGACCATCCTAAGCCTCAGTTATCTCACCAAAGTATTCAGTAACTGTTATGCACCTCTTTCTTCTCTTGCCCTCCCGACTTTGCCACCCTCATCCTTAAGTGATTTGCTTTAATAAATAGAATAAATGATTTGTAACTAACTCATAATCATTTATGACTCGGTAGTATTCATTCCAGGTAGTATGACCCTTCCTTTTAAGAATATAAACTTGCTAGAAAATTTATACTTTACAGATCAAGATATAAGCTGCATCCAAACTTCCATCCAGATTTTCAGAAATTTCTAAAAGTTGGCTTATGAAACACTGATGAATTATATTTTCTTAAACACTTTTGTATTGGCTTCTTTTATTACATTTATTATCTAAACTTAACTTGGTCAACAAGGATGAGTCATTTGAAATAGAAATAATGACATCCTTAAAAGAAAAGTAGCTAAGAAAGAGTTAAGTTGTACCTACAGACTTAAGTTCAGCCAGTGGTGATCAGTGAGGAGCAGGAAGGAGATAATAGAGACAGGCTTTCTGAATATTCTAGTATGGTATGGCCATGGATTTGACAGTCACTGCTAGACTTAGGAAAACTTGTTTTAAAAAAATCACAGACAAGATGGATATGGTCCATAGAGGAAGACACCTTAAAAGACAGTTAAAATCTGAAGGATAAAAAGGATCTTCACCATACTATCAGTAATAGTCTTGCCAAGAAAGAAAAAGGGGAAAACATTTAGTGCAATCTCATACTTGTGAAGAATACTTTCTTATTAGCTCAGTTTTTCAAAGAATATGTTCAAAAGTAGAATAAAATGTACCAAACCAAATATCAACTAACTGTGAGAGCAGAATATAGACATTTTCAGAAAGGCAAGATATCAAAAAACATACCTCCCGTGTCTTTTCTCAGGATCTAGTGGAGGATGTGCTCCACCAAAATAAGGGAGTAAACCAGGAAAGAGGAAGGCTGGGATCCAGTGATCCGGATAACTGAGCTTATAAAATCTGGCTCACTCTTTGATGCTTTCAGACCCCATCGCACTGTTGTGTTAGGCAGCACACGTTAGGAGTATGACCCCCAGGAACCCAGCCACCCTGAGGTTTGCTTGGAAGAGGGAAATATGGGAGATAAGCATTTGTGCTGCCTAGTCCAGCAGCCGGATGAAGAGTCTTAATGAATGACTGGATTGATTTTACTAAGGTTTCTTTAAATGCATCAAACTGTATTCCAAATATTTGGCAAGATCTGTTTCACCTTCCAGACTGGGCTTGATTTCTGCTCCCTAGTCTGTTCCCCTACATTCCAGATTTACACCTCTGGGTCAGAATTTGGGGGTTATTGAAATACAAAAAAACCCAAGCAAATAATAAGAAAAGACAGATATTAACTGCAATGAGGGGAAAAAAAAGTAGTGCTGAAAACGTTACCATCACAAATCACATGATTGAGCTGTGGATAGCAAGCACATATCATGAAAATGGAAACATTGATTATGATGTAATTTTAATAAGAACTATGATATAGTAAATTGAGAGGCAGAGGAATAAGAAAGCAGGAGACAAAAAGTGTGTGTGAATGTGACATGTATATGTGTGATCTGTGCAAGTTGTGTATATGTGAAAGAGAACCCAATTTTCATTGACATTAGTGCAAAATCATAAGTTTAAAGATAAGCCTAAAACTGAAAAATTAGAAAATAACAACACAGGATTTTCTGAGAGAGTAGAAAGTGATGGTTTTGCAGAGTGGAAAATGGCAGTGGGGCTGGGGGACTGCTGCTTTTTTATACCAACTTGTAGAACTCTTTGACTTTTTATTTTTATTTTTTTAGAGATGGGGGTCTCACTCTGTCATCCAGGCTGGAGTGCAGTTGCTTAGTCACAGCTCACTGTAGCCTTGAACTCCTGGCAAGGGATCCTCCTGTTTCAGCCTCCCAAATATCTTTGGCTTTTTAAATGATACATGATTCGATACAATAAAAATGAAATTAAATTATATATACATAATTATATATATACATTTAAAAAAAAAAAACAGAGCAAAGGAGTAGATAACCAAAGGTGGTAGTGAAAGATGACATAAATAATGTCACCAAGTCCAAGCCAGAATGAGCTGGAAACAAGGAGAATGTGTGTTTCTTCCTCCCTCCCTCCTTCCCATCGTTTCTTCTTAGCTCTGTTAACAAACAAGGGGAAGACAAAGAGGAGAGATACCCACTGTGGTGTAGGTCAGTATAGGATGGAGAGAGAGGGAGAGACATTAAACATGCTCACTTGTTCTGAGTAGAAGATTGAGGGGAACCTAGATATATTAAGTTCATTTTTCCTTATGATCTAGTAAACTACATCACAGGGTAATGAAAACTTGCTGCTATAGTGATTAAAGAATTACTCTTGGTTGATTTTGAAAAAGTAAAGAAAAAAAGTGAAAATCTGCAGATGGACAAGTCTTTGTTTTTTATAATGGGAAAATTGGATCTAAGAAGCTCTAAACTGCTTAGTATGTACTGTCCACATATACCAGAAATCTGCAGTGACTATTATGACTTGGGGGCACTTAGAAGAAAAAATGACAATCAGTACAGGCTCCCTGAGCCTTACCACACACTTGAAGTTTATCACAGTCTTCTAGTTGTGTTGATTTTTGTTACCATCCATCACCTAAAATAATTTTGATGTTTTGGTGTAAAATGTATACAATTCATCATAAAATGACATTTATATTCTTCTGTGGGTTTTTACTACCTACAGCACACAATGGAATGGGTCATTCTTCAGTTCACGGAAAGTTTTTCCTCATAATGATTTTAGATTTTGTTGAACTTGGTTCAGCATTAGTTGTTACTGTCATTACTTGCACAAGCATCTTTTCTAATGCCCTACTCATCATTTTTTCATGATGAATTTGTCAACTGACTTAGGGATTAGGGAAGAAGACTTCTGAAAAATAGGAAAAGACCTCCAAAGAAAATCCCAGCAATACAGCCCAGTTCAGCATGTCACTAATAATAATCACTACTATAGTGCTACCTCCAAATAACCTCTGAGTACTGTACTGTGCATCTTTGTTGTGATACTAAAGGTGTCTGACTCACTCATATGTATTCATGTGGACGTTTTTGCACATTCCTTTAAACAAAATGATCTTTCAGAGGGCCTGGCTTGCTGTCACAGCACACGTTTTACTATTAAATGTGCAGAAGGTGGCATTCACTCTGTGTGACTCAGTGGTGTATCTGCCATATGCCTGTCCCTGTAGAAGCATGATCCTCAGGGTAGCCAGACTGCACTTTGTACATTGACCAGGCCTGGGAGAGTCCCTGAAGGAGAACATGATATACTGGCTGAGCATCTTTGTACATCAAGGAATTAGCCAGGCAAAAAAGGGGTGGGAGGGAACAGACTTTCTAAACAGGCTTGGAAGGGAAAGAGAGCACGAAGTGGTATAGCCATTTGGGGGAAAGTGTAGGTAGTTGATTGTGAATGTGTATAGAGTGGGGACAGGGCCAGAACTGTAAGAGATGATGCAGAAGTGCAGGGCAGATGATGAAAGACTTTGTGTGGATATCCCTATCCAGGGGACAACAAGAAACCATTAAAGAGTTTTAAGCCAGGTAAGGGCATGAACTGATTTGCCATTAGTCATACCACTCTGACTATAGATGCCAAATATATTGGGGAGCAATGCTGGGGCAACTGGGGGTATGCAGTGGGCTAGATGTGAGCTGATGAGGGCCTTAACTAAGGTAGTGCAAGAGTAGCTGAATAGATGGATACACGACATAACGAAGAGCTCAGTTTAAGACTCTGAACTGCCTTTCTTGAAAATGGCATTTGATTACATTTATTTAAAACATTCTCATTATTTAAGGTCCTCTAGGTTTGTAATGAAAATAAGCTAATTGGTACCTAATATTAAATATTCCAATAAAATGAATGTTTACAGATGTTAATTGAATTAAAATTGCTTATGTTGTATAAGTGGTTTATTATGAAATTTAGTATAGAGAATATTAGTGTCATTCATGTGCCATATAAAAATCCTTTTTTTACCACTTTGTCTTTTTGTTATATAGTATATATAAGTTGGAAAGAGTATATTTATAATTTAATAGCTATATTCCGGATTCTGGACCATTCTTTTACCCATTGCAATGAATTCCTTATACCATATCACTGAACATAGTTTACACAACCTTTACTTGCACACTGTATTAATTTCCCTAGTGTACAGAGTAAATTACCACAAATTAAAATACCCACATTTATTAACTCAGTTTCCACAGGTCAGGGAATCTGGACCTGGATTAGCTATATCCTCTGTTCCAGAACACACAAGGCTGCAATCAAGGTGTTAGTCAGGGCTAGGTCCAATCTGAGGGTTGGGGGTCCTTTTCCATTCTCACATGCTTACTGGCAGAATTCACTTCCTTGCAGTTGTAGGACTGAGGTCCTCAGCTCCTGTAGGCCATCCACGATCTCCTGCCATGTGATCCTGTCCATGAGCATTTCACATCATAGCAGCTTGCGTCTTCAAAGTCAGCACAAGACTGTCTCTGGTGGATGCCAACAAGATGAAATCTTACATATGTTGAAATCTAATTATGAGAGCGCTATACCTTGTTGTGGGAATGGCCTCCTATCACTTTGTTATATTCCACTGGTTAGAAACAAGTCGCAGATCCTGTCCTTTCTCAAGGTGGAGGTGATAAAAGGGTGTGATTCACTGGAGGTCACCTTAGGATTGCTCCCACCACACACATCTATGAAGTTACAGGGCTCACCGCTTATACTATCATTCCTCCTGTATTTTGCTTGTTTGGGGGGTAAGGGGTAGGGGAGAGAGAGATCTCCCCCCATATCTTCTCTTTGTCCTTCAACAACCTCTCATATGATTTGATTTCTAGACCCTTCCCTCTTTCATTTGTCTGTACCTACTCCAATTTGTCAGTGATATTCTTGAGAACTTTTAGCGTTCCAAATATACCATGGCTACCACCAGCAGACCAACACAAATATCATGGAACTATTGTTTTCCTTTATCTTGATACTATCATTCGGAAATTGAATTGGTTTTCATTAGAAGACATCCCACATTTTTGACTGCTACTAAATGCAAAATCACCTAAACTGTCAGTTTTTACATGAAGTGCTATTTAATTCAAGTTCCAATTTAGAAGCAGGACTTGATATTTATCCTTTTTGATTCGTATCTTGTTGGTTTCAGCCCATCATCCAGACTGGAAATCTTCTCTCCTCCATTTCATGTATTAGTTGTTCGTTTCAGCTTTGTATCCTCTGTGAATGTGATGAACAAGCCTTTTATGTTGTCTATGTTAACTGGTTAATTGCTGACCAAGCCCCAACAAGACTCCTGGCACCATGGGAAGGAGCTACTCCACCTAGTCCCTGTCCTTGACATCATTCTCTTGGGATGGTTTCTCAACTCAGTACAAACCAACCCTTTTGTGATGTCACCCAACTCAGATTTCTCCATGTTGTTCATAATAGTACTCTAAGAGAGTTCAATGGATGCCTTGCTGAAATGAGAATATGTTGCGTTTATGGCCAGTATAGGTTTAAAATAATGGGCTTTACATTTGTGGTATTGTACCTAACCTAATCCTAAAGGGATTTTAAATCATTCCTGAAATGCGTTGAGTTTCAGTGATATTGGGACTATTTAATTTTTTTAAATTAGCAACCAACAGCACTAATCATTCTCAGGATTTTCTGGGGTCACCTAGAGAGTTACTGCCTGAATGGGTGTCACTGGTGGAGCAGATATGAGTAAGTATCTGCCCATGGATATCAGGAGGTTACGCATAACTCAACAGTGTGTAAAGCTAATTTTGCTGACTTTTCATCTGCTATGACTTTTTTGTGACAAATATTTATTAACGAAGTATTTATGACAGTGTATAAATGCTTGATTAAAAACTTAAGTCCTGTGTTACTATGTTTTTAAAGTTGACAAAAAGATATAGTAAAACAGGTAGGTGTAAAATTATTAATATACTATGTTATTTTTAAATATCACTGTAAGAAAACTTAGTTTGGGACAGAAAAATAAGATTCATATCCCTCTGGTATTAAAATTGTGATTCTTCTTGATTCTTAGTTACTTGCAGCTGACTGTGTATGATTCGTAAAGTGAAGGACCTTACATATTTAAAAGTATACTTGATACTTTTCTGAGAATAATTTTTTTTAAAATATGAGCTACTTCCTTTAAAGCTTTATGAGTTTAATTTTAATTTTAAAGACAAAGAAAAGAAATAATGTGAAGATTAATTGAAAGCTTTGTGGAGTCATAGAAAATGGTCATATAGCCTACTTAAAATTTTTTATTGAGTGGCCAAAGTCAAACTTAACAGATTTTTCCTTATTCTTTTGCAACTGGAGTTGATTCTTTTTGAAGTAAAGGTGGCAGGTGCAGTCAGAGTACACTTTCCTCTCATCTCTAGCCAGGATTCACCTAAATTTTGAAGAGTGAAACTATACAACAAATGAAACCATCTGCCACTCCCAACCAACTAGCTCCTAATGCACTGTTGGGACAATGCAGGGCCTTAGGAGTCAGCCCCTGGACAGGGACCCTGCTGGGTGTCATTTCAGAGGGTTAGGGCACATCCTGTCAGCACGCATTTTGGGATGTGATTCCCTCACCAGCCAGTCATATGGAGATCAAAGAAGCTTTTAATTTGCGTTTAATTACTCCTTGAAAAACCATCTACCATATCTTGCAATAGCTATTGTATAAAAATCAACCACCTACATGTGTACCTTTTTGAAATCTGAAACAGAATTAACCTCTTCAAATGCTAAATATAAAAATATTCTTTCCTGCATCTCTCCATCTTTTTTCTATAAAATTATCAGGAAAAGAAGATAATATGAACAAAAGGATCATTTTGTTTTACTTGATTGAATGCTTTGTAATAAGTTTCGTTTTTTTGAAAGAAGCCTTTCCACTAAAACTTCTAAGATGATTTAGCCTGTTAGTCAATGGGAATTTTTATATCAACATATAACTTCAAATTAAAATAATTTAATAGCATTTTCAGTGAGATTTTTTATTGGAATTTTAACAGGAGAGTTTTTATTAGTGTATTAAATATTTTATGAATTTTTACAGTTTAACAAAAAACAATTCCTAAGTATCTTATACTCAAAGGTGACTTCTCAGAGAGCTGTGACTGATAAACATCTGTCACACAACAAACTTGCATAAACAATTTTTCCTTTGTCAGGTTTATGAACTGACATCTGCTTGAATGACAGATGTCAGTGCAGTTAAGATGCAATTTAATTTGGGAGTGTTAATCTAAAAGAAGTGTACATTTTAATCATTTGCATTTGAAAAACAAATGTGACTATTGCCATTAATATAATTGGCTCCTTCCTTGGTGAGGAAGCCAGAGCACACAGAACTGGTAACTGTTTGGATCAAGCTTTTTATGGGTATGACCTGTAAAGAGATCTCAAAATTAGTCATTGTGACCATTTTGTGAGCCATTGTGACCAGTAAGAAAGGAAGTCTATTGATTAGCAATGGCTGACATTTCAAAATAGCCATGTAGAAAAATGTTATTGGATTTATTAATGTTTCTCATCAGCTGTAATCATGAACAAATTTAAGTAAAAATGTCACAAGCTGAATCTGTTTAACAATTTGCTATTGTAAAATTTTAAACAAGTTTTATAACCTCTAATTTTGATTAGTATATTAAAAATGCCACTTTATCAAATCATTAGTGGACTGAAGAAAAAACAGGAGAAAAATAAGTGAGAAAATAGCTTGAGAATTGGCTTAGATATTGAAGGATTTTGATTTTTTTTTAATTGAGGTAAAATTCACCTAACATAAAGTTAATCATTTCAAAGTGAATGATTTGTTTTTAAGAAGGACATTAAAAGCTGACATACTGATCTTCTATGACTGATATGTGTATGTATCAATGTAAAATGGAGAAACTAATAAATTTCTATTCAGACAAAATTCTGAGAGAGCATTTAAGCATTTAAGAGTATTTAAGCATCTTCATCTTAATAACTAGCATTATGAACAAAAATAGAAGTGTTTCAATATTAGGATAATATGCAAAAGAAAAATCTGGGTTTGCATGAATTCTAAGGAACTCAAACACTCAGCATAGGAATATATGCTAAAATTTCTGTATTGTTATGGCTTTATCTTGTTGTCTTTTACTTTATTATACCTGAAAGCATGTTCTGTGATCATTAACTAAGTTCTTAAGCATTTCATGCTAAAGCTGGGGTATAGAGCTCAGAAAATTTTAAGTCTAGATTCTCTGCTATTTATTGAACTGTATAGACTGACTATACAAAACTGGACCTACCACCTTTGAATGATTAAATAGTATGAGAAAGTTAACCATAGTTTTCTTTAGCATTTTTAGATGTTCACTGATAGAATATGAATGCAAGAACTTTAAAGACTATATTTTTACCTTTTTCTAAATTTGTATATTTTATATTTATTTAATTTTGATCCTGGGGTACCCAGCAATGTGACCATCAAAATTTTCCCCGTAGCAGAATGCTTTTAAAAAGTGTTTACGGATGTAATTATTTGGCATTAATTTTAATTTTGGTGCACATACTCAAAATTGAAAAGAAGGACACAGTCTATGCTTTGAGGTCAGACATATAGATTCTGATGAATTGGAATTAAAACTGAGCGATATTTATATACCATACTCCATCTTAAGGAACTGAAGCCAAAGGTGACATATAAAATGTTTTATATATTCAATATGTAGAACATGTTAACCATAAACATCATTTTTAAGGGTTTGAAATTTTATTTCATTAGCTTTAAGTTTTTGTTACTTTATAGTTAAGTATTAAATGAATCAGGATTATATGAACAAGCTAGAAATGAATAAAAATGAAATATGTTAAAGTAAGATTTTTATTACTTTCAAACAAAAACTATATATATTTAAAGATTAGGCTTCTCTATGATTGGCCTGCATTTATTCACATAAAAGCCTTAACTCCTTGACCATTCTCCATCTTGTTTATACCCTACTTGTGTATTTAACGAAGCTAAAACACAAAAGAAACCCAGTTTGATTCAGCATATTATTATTATTCTCTTTTAATTCATGTATTTGCATTGATATATAAAAATTATACATATTTTGTGGTACATGTGATATTTTGATACTTGCTTACAATGTGTAATGATCTAATTAGGGTCAGCATAAATCTTTTTATTGTGGAAATTTACAAGCACACACAAAATTAAAGAAAATAATATAATGGGCACCTATTTATTAATTACCTACTTCAACAGTTGTCAACATATAATCAATTGTTTCATCTATTTTCTCCTCCTCTGCATTATTTTAAAGCAAACTCCAGACATCATGTTATTTTGTCATTAATGCTTCAGTATGCATCTCTTACTAAGAAGATTCTGCTTATTATCTGATTAATAAATTGACAACTACGACCCAACTACAATGTTATGATTTTAAATTAGTATATTCTTTAATATTATCTAATCTTTGGTCAATGAATTGGCATAAATTCTGTTATTAGTTAAGCTGGAATAATCTAGGTTCTTCTGTACTCAAAAATCTCATTAGAGAGGAAAATAGTATAAAGCAGAAAGCTATGGCGGTCAGCCACTTAGCCTTTGAGTTGACAGACTGTTTATGGCATATAATTGGATATACCTGGTATGGTTCTGTTCAGGTAGGATATTTTTAAATGATAGGTGAACATATGGAAATACAAAACCAAAGGGGCTTATCATGGGGAAGGAAGCTGTGTGCCTTTTTAGTAAGGCATGGAGTCAGGAGAGGGAGAGGGGTTACCCTGAGACAGAGACAAAGGGAAAAGGGGAGAAGTTGTGAGGAGATCTGTCTGTGACACTGACTTTAGAGGATTTCTCCAGAAAATAAAGAATTCTAAAATAGAAGAGCAATGGAGAAATATAGAAAATAATGAGTGTGCCAAAAGATCAAGAGATATGAAAGTAGAAAGAAAGAATAAAATACTCAGAGTCTCTGCCAATCTAAGAAAAGTAAGAAAAATATTAATATAGAAGAAACATTCAGTGTTATCAAATAAAATGTTTGAAAATAATATTAAACTAAGTACTTCATACTAACTGAACATTAAGTGTTCAGAAATATTTTGGAGAAACTTCATGCTTATAAACGACTATGTTTCCCAGGTTTCTACAATTTTGTTATATTTAATAAAATATGCATGTTAGCAAACTGTAAAGTGGAAAAGACACATTGTAATTTACAGTTAGAAACAATGGGGATGTTATATCATGTACCTAATGTAGATGATGAGTCCTAGTAGAAAATGTAAATTTAAAAATATCTTTCCCTTCACAAGTTACATAAATCAGTTGAATTATGATACTGCCACTAAACTGATGTTGTGTAGGTGGGTTTTGTTACTTCGTAACAAGAATCATTTGAGGTACTCAGTTGATTGGCTCTATTTCTGACATTTTAAACAGTTAGAGAGTATAATGTCATTGTTAAGAGTGTTGATTCCAGAGTTAGCATGAGTATGAATCCTGGATTTTTACATTTCTCTGTGGGTGTTTGTGCTTTTTTTTTTTTTTAAGTCAGTAGCATTATGGGAGGATAAAGGAATATTAGAATTTCCTTCCTTTTCAGTAAAAATGTTTGGTTACAGATTCAATAATTAGGTATGCTTCTACAATTATATGGTTTTTTAAATTTCAAAATATTAAGGGGGTACAAATGTTTTTGTTAATGGATACTTTTTACAATGCTTAAGTCAGGGCTTTTAGTGTGCCCATCACCCAAATAGTGTTCATTGTACCTGATAGGTAGGTTTTTACCCCTCCCGTTATTCCCTTCCCCCCTTCTTGGTTTCCAATGACCTTTATATCTCTTTGTGTCCACCTGTGCCCATTGATTAGCTCCCAATTATTAGTACATGTGGTGTTTATTTTTTCATTCCTGAGATACTTCACTTACTATAATGGTCTCCAGTTTCATCCAAGTTGCTGCAAAAGACATTATTTCATTCCTTTTTATGGCTGAAAAATATTGATCACTCACCTCTTTTTCACAAGTCTGTGTTATGGAAGGAACATGTAATCATACCCAGTGCTTTGTATTTCTTGTGGAATAGCTATTTTTCCTGACTGATTCATCTTCCCTGGCCCCATGCTAGTCATCATCAACATCTTTATCCTTTTCATTTTAACATTTAATTGAAGGCTGTCTTAGTCCATTTTGTGCTAGTATAGCTGAATACCTGAGCCTGGGTAATTTATAAAAAAAATAGAGGTTTATTTCTTACAGTTCTGGAGACTAGAAAGTCCAAGGTTGAGGGGTCTGCATCTTGTGAGGGCCTTCTTGCTGCGTTATCCATGGTAGAAGGCGGGAAGGTAAGAGAGTTCACATGCATGTGTGCAAGGGTAGGGGCCAAACTCATCCTTTTATGAGGAACCCACTCTTGAGATAACCTGCTCCTCTGATAATGCATTAATTCATTCATGAGGGCATAGCCCTCATGACCTAATTACCTCTTAAAGGTTTTACCTCCCAACACTGTTGCATTGGGGATTAAGTTTCCAACACATGAACTTTGGGGAACATATTCAAACCATAACAAGGGCTGACATTGTGTTGCAAGGTTTGATATACAGTAGACAGAAAAGGTATGAGGTTGTTCCCTAATTCTGGGAACTTGACAGTCTATTGCGGTCCCCAACCCCCAGGACGTGGCCCAATACAGGTCCTTGGCCTATTAGGAAATGGGCTGCATATCACCTCCTGAGCTCTGCACCTCCTCCCCTCTCCCCTCTACCCACGACACGCCACCACCCAAACCTTGGTCTGTGGAAAAATTGTCTTCCATGAAACTGGTCCCTGGTGCCATTAGGTAAAGGATTTAATAGATACAGCCTATCCAAAGTTCCAATTGAAGTATGCTAAAGAGAACACCATTGACATTTTATCCCCAAGCACTTTGCCTATAAGATTCCTCTTCCTAATTTAGTCTATTTGCTATAGCCACCATTTTCTTCTTTCTGCTGGTTACTTACTTATAGTCAAGAATTCGGTCAATTTCTTAGTGATTGAGAACAATTTTTGCTTTACAGTGCTCTAAAAATAGACACTATTAGAAGACTGGCTGCTAGATTAGATGGTCCATGATTCAGATACCATTAGGTCATATCCTATCTGTCAGCGTTTTGTTCATATTTCTCTATTAAACACCCCCAAAACACACACACAGTGATTAATATCAAATGCACATAGGAAACTTCTAAATTACCATGGAAATATTTTAACATTTTAGAATAACTTTATTTGAAGATTTTTATAGCATTTAATTTGGTTATATATCTTTAGCTTTAGAGTCATGCTGTCATAGAATTATGGAGAGGGAAGAGACATTGAAGATCAAGACAGTGACGTATTTGTGTGCTACTAGAAAACTACAGATATTTTAGACCAAAAAAGAATACCTGTTGCCTCCTGCTTTTCTTTTTTTTTTGGAATTTGATGTTGTTACTATAAGATTGTCAATTTTAACCTGATGCTGTAAGTAACTGGAAGCTTTGATTTTAGAAGTCATTCTATTACCTCTGGACATATGAAGAGAAGTTCATGAATTGTGATGTTGGAAATCCCCTTTCTCAAAAAAGCCTTATTAGTAATTTTAACTAAATGAGCAACTGCTTCTTTGAGCTGTTCAACTATTGAAGTTTGGGTGGGCATTACAGCATTTTTTAAAAACCATGAAAGATTTTTTTTATTGTGGTAAAATATACATAACATAAAATTTGCATTTTAACCATTTTTAAGTGTACATTTCATTGGTATTAAGTGCATACATGTTGTTGTGCAACCATTACCACCATCCTTCTCTGGAACTTTTTCATCTTCCCAAACTGAAACTTTATACCTATTAAACAATAACACCTCATTCCCTACCCTCCCTCCAGCCTCTGGCAACCACTATTCTACTTTCTGTCTTTATGGATTTGACTAATGTACCCTGACTTCTGATGCCAGTTGCAAGCCCTAGGTTCTTTTACCTATGCTTCTGATTTTCCAGCTATAAATTGGACTTCCAGTGACTCCTTCCCTTGGTTTGATTTATTTGTTAGAGTGGCTCACAGAATTCAGGGAAACATGTTTTTACTGGTTTATTATAAAGGCTATTACAAAAGATGCAGATGAAGAGATGCATGGGGTGAGGTGTGGGGAAGGGGCATGGAGCTTCCATACCTTCCCTGTGTGCACCACTCTGGAAACCTCCGTGTGTTCAGCTATCCCGAAGCTCTCCATACACTGTCCTCTTGGACCTTTTATGGAGACTTTGTTGGATAGGCTCGAGCAAAGCATGGACAACTATGTAGTAATATGACTAGACAAAAGGCTATGATCTAATACTGATAGACTGATTGGGGAAACCCAGCAAGGCCTATGTGTTCAGATTCTTTTTGACTTCTCTGTGCAGTATTCCTTCCTCCTGAGTATGGGGCAGGACCCCTTGTGAAATGGGGGTCTTACAGACTACAATGGGATAAGATAGGTCAGAGAATTTTTTTATGGCCAGCTCTAAGATAAAAAGGTTGGGGAAGATCCCTGCCTTGGGGAGAGATGGAGAAGATGAAGGGAGGGAGAAGGACAGAGAGAGTGTGTTTTCTGAGTCTGTTTCTGAAGCCTAAGGCCCCCCCAAATTTTTTTCATAGCAAAGTCTGTGGGAGTTATGAAGCAGGAACCGTGGACAAAAACCAAAATGTATATGACATACTATCACAAGTAGTATATACTCAGGACTGGAATTGCTGTGTCTTAGAGTATGCAAATGATCAACTTTTTAAAATAAATTCCTATCCAAAGTGTATGAGAGATGCTATTGATCTACAGCCTCTCCAACACTTGACATTTAAAATTTTGCCAGTTAATAGGGTTGAAAATGATACCTCATTATGCCCTTGGTTTGCATTTTCTTGCTTACTAATGAGTTTGAACATGTGTTTCCTATTCTGTTGAAATGCCTCTTCAAATCTTTTGCCCATTTTTTTCATTGGATTATCTTTATAATTGTACAGTTCTTTATATGATTTGAATACTAAGAGTTTGTCAATTATATATTTGACAATATCTTCTCTCAGTTTGTATCTTCTCTTCATTTTCTATAAGGTGCTTTGATGAAAATGAATTCTTTTATGTACTTGAATTTATCCATCTTTTCTTTTAAGGATAGTACTTTTAGGATCTTAAGAAAGTCTTCCTTGTACCATCATCTATATTTTATCTATGTAGTTATTTAAGAGACAGGGTCTCACTATGTTGTCTATGCTGGATTCAAACCACTGGCTCAAGCGCTCCTCCTGCCTCAGCTTCCTGAGTAGCCAGGATAACAGGCGCACACCACTGTGCCCAACTCCCTCATCTATGTTTTTATTCAAAAGTTTTGCTATAGACATGTAAAATTTTAATCCACTTGAAGTTGCTTTTGTGTATGGTGTAAAGTTTCAGTTTTCTTTTTATTCATATAAACAATTTTAACTATATATATATGCATATGTATCTGGACTCTTGGTTTTTCTGTGCCTTATGGAAAAATTTATTCCTGCACCAGTACCATGCTGATTGACTTACTGTAGCTTCATAATTAGTCTTTCTATCCAGTAGGGCATATCTTTCCTTCTTTTCTTCAGAAGTATCTTATTCTTGGCACTTTGTTCTTCTCTGATACATTTTACAGTAAAATTAATTATTCATCACAGGCTGTGCTGGAAAACCACTGCCTTTCCACGTGTGCACCTGTTTTCTATCTTATTTTCTATGTTACTCTCTTGTTTGTCTCTTAGTATTATCACACTTTATAATTTGTGTGTGTGTTTGCCTCCCTTCCCTGAATGTGAGGTAGAGGAAGGTAGAGACCCCATCAGTCTTGTTCCCTCTTATATCCTCCCTCCCACTTTGAATGAGTATGAGTAGAGTAAAAATGTTGGTTGGAACACTTTGTGTACTATGTAAATATATAAAACACACAAACATAGTAGATGTGCAATGAACATTTGTGACCATTGAGCACACAGAGTTCTTTTGTTAATGCTTCTTAAAGATGATGAAGAAGAGCATCCCTTCTCCACCTGGTGTCCACTTTGTTTTAGCCTGGGCAGGTAGGTCTGACGCTTAATCCTCTTCCTTCCCATGTTTCCCTTGGAAGTCACAGAGGCATTCTCTACCGAGCTGTCTTTATATTTATGGTTTTAGTAGCATCGATTTTTGTGAGGATTATAAGATATTTTATGAATATAAATGCAAGAGAAGTATTTTATGATAATGAATGAGAGACGAGGGAAGGAGAAAGGATTTCCATACTCTTTCATTGAATATCTGCCCCTCAATGTGTGGTAATTCCTGGAATGATGGTAGTCAGTACTGATTCCTAAGCTTGTCGCCTCTGCTGACTGGAAATTCAAAGTGATGAGTCCAGGCTTCCAAGAATATGTGACTGTTCTTGAGGGAATACTAAAATTAATCCGTGTTCTATCCAAATTCTTATAAACATTAATACTTTATAGCCATTAATCTCCATATGATTTCTCTATGTTACCATGAGTGCATGGTCCAATACATATACTGTTGAAAGACTAACATGTAAAAATGTAAGAAGAACCGTAGCTTTTCCCAGCCAGAGCAAAATGGTTCAGTGTTACCATCCCCCAAATTTGACCTATGTTTACACTGGTTTACAAAAATCAGAGCATTCCCTCTCCCCACCAATACTAATGCTTCAGTGCCCTCTTCTAATAAAAAAATCAATATACACATCCAGCACTCATGAATAACCCCATAATAATACACCAGATCACATGCAATTGAAAAAAAATAATTTCAGGAAAAAACTGGTTAGAATGTGGCCAACCACAGTCTTTCTTAAAAATAAATATTATGCAGTATTAGGAATATAATAACTCTTTTAATTTTATGCCATTTCCTTGAGAGATCCTTAATTTTAGTTAAAAATATATTAAAATGATGTGTATTGTTTTCCTTCCCTTCATACATTAATGATGCAGGTAATCTAAGGAATTCTAAATTAAGATGTTTTAAAATCTCTTATTTAATTCAATTTTATAATTCTTTTTCTGCCTCTGTTTATTTGATGAACATTTATAATGTGAATATTTATAAAGGATTATATGTACTCTAAATCATCAATTTTTTATCAAATATTACATTAAAATATTATATGGTAAAAAGCATATCATTTTTAAAAAGTATATCTTTGTCTTCCTAGAAATAATCTCGCTATTTCTCTGCTGACTACTTTGTTTTGCTAACTTGCCATTTCACGAATTTTTTATGTTAAAAAATTAAATCCACTTTAAAAATATGAAATTTTATACTTCTGCAAATACTTCGATTTCACATACAAAATAGTGAAAGTACAGTTTATATTATTCACTGTTTTTCTAATCTTTGATGGTTGCTCTTTGATAAATAAATAGATCATCTAAGATTCAATAGGCCAATTGCAGCATATAATAGCTATTCAGAGGCAATTAAACTGCCTTTTTTCATGCCGGCATGTGAGCCGCCCTTTCACAACCTTCAACTTGATTCGTGGTGATTCAAAATTAACTTAAAAGTCTTGTTTGCTGACAGCTTAAAGCTTAATTGACTGAAAGCCAAATAGAGTGTGTTCTGTATTCAGCACTAAGGCTATTGATAAAGCCATGTGTAAATTGTGCATGGTGAAAGACAGCGATTGGGCCTCCTGTTCTTGTATTAGTCCACAACTTAGCATTGCTGCACAGTCAGAATTGCTTTGTCAAGTCTTTTATCACACCAGGTTAACTCTCTCTGGAGTTGTTCCAGCAGCAGAGCAGTCAAGTATTGAGCTTCTACAATACTGTAGGGCCTGCTATAATTCTGTTACTTATTTGTGGTTTCATTTTTTTTCTTTAATATAGTATTGGCCTTTCATTTCTGAACAGGGCTGTTGGTAGCATATTTCAAGAACCTACTGATTTTCTGTATTTGTCACTTTAGGAATGAGCAGGGTGTCAAGGTTTAGGGGTTTTGAAAAATATTTTAAGAGAAATAAGTATCATAATATTGATTGGTCACTCTTATGAAAATTAAATCTTGCCATTTTGAACACTTAATTAGGATAAGGAATGCATGCTTAATAGCCTCGGGTGTAATGTAACTATTACATTCCAATAAGAATTAGACTGTTGGACTCTTTCAATACTTTTGCATAAAAATATTTCAGTGATTATTGCTCCTTATAGATATGTGCCTTTCTTTTTCTAAATTGATGTTTACGGGGTAAATGAGATGGATTATTAATGTGTATAAGTATATTCTGTAAAATTTCATAGTTACATCTTTTTCCAAATAAGCCTAAGTATAGTAGAATAGTAGCCTAAGAAAGTAGAATAAAATTTGCATATAAATACAAATTAATAAAGAAAAATTTGGAAGCAAAGCTAAAATAATTTTCAGAAGCACTGTTGCCAGCTGTTATGTTTTATATCTTGGGGAAATCTGTGTACATTATATTTTTAATGTGAGGATTTTGATCTGCTATTGCTTTAATAACTTACAAATGTAAGTGTACCATGTAATATGTTTTGAAGATCTTGCATAAGTAAAGTTTATGTTGTAATTTCAGCCTTTTGGATTAACTGAATGTGAATGGTATTTAAATGTTTATGATGAACTATCCCATTTTTATTTAATTTTATACAATTGACTCTTAAATTCAGCATAAAAGTTTCAAATTTTTCTCACTTACATAATGTCTATATTAAAGAAACATTTGAAATGTGATAGAGCTCAAATTGCCTATTTTATGTCCTTACATTTTAGTGTAGTTGTTTTCATTTTTAGAACCTGCATATGAAAAATATAAAATAAAACCCAGTTTTGATAATAATTTTGATCATGAAATAATGATAATGAAAATTTTTTTGTTACTCTATATTTCAGATTATATAATGGCACTGAAAATATAGTCTGCATCTTAAACATTTGCATGCCAAAAATGTATATTTTAGTATCTTTTACCTTTTTTATTTTTGCATAAGACTTGGAATTGGATATTGCTGTATCTCTTATTGATATTCTGGTAACCATGGCTATCTAATTTTACCTGCCTTCCAATTGATTTCCAATAAAAACCTAGTCTATTCATAAAGAATCAGGATAAGTTGCAACTTAGTTTCAAAATGACTATAATTTAAAATAGTGTGTTACTCCTATATACTTTTCAATAAAATAGTAATCATGTTTCAAAATGTAAAATCCAGAAGTGTGCTGGTTTTATTGAAGTTTCACCTGTACCCAGTGAGATTTGAGAGTCAAGAATGAATTGTTTTTATTGATCATGTTTTTGTATTAACAGTTAATCTAACATATCTTTAAAGGCATGAATTATTTGAAAACAACATTTGTTTCTTTTCATAACATAGTTGTTTGGTATATACAAAACAATTGTATTCTTAGGGCAAATAAAATTCCTTTTTTAATTTTTACCTCTAAGAAAAAGAGGCTAAATTTAATTGAAGGGATATTAAATCAGTTTTTTAAAAAATTAATTAAACAATTTTAATGATAAAGAAGCAAACCATTTCTTAAAATTTAGAGAAAAGGATATAAATATTGATTTCATAGTCAGTAAGAGATTACCAGTAAGAGAGTCTTGGTACAGAATTTGAAAGGATTGAAATCACTTTGCCAGCACTGTATTATAGATTTAAAAAATGAGAATGTACTGAGATTCTGAAAGACTTTATAAGGAGGGCGAGACCAGAATCAGGTTCAGTGGTACTAATTTTGTAAATTATGTATTTTTTAAAAAGTATTACATTTTCTGGCAAATTCTTATAATTGTAAAACTTTAATTTATTGCAAAAGTATATTTTTCAAAACTTTTGGGATTTGGGGCTCTTTTGGAAAGTGACTAATTTATATTTACAATATTCACGCTAACTTTAGATATTTCCCTTTTCTCTTATTATCTGCATGCTATACTTTTATAAGTAGATGAGTTTTAGTTTTACTATTTTTCTTGAATTTTTCCAAAGAAGTTTCTCTTTTTCATAATGACTAGACTGGTATTTTGCTTCTAGTTAACTGTTTGATCCATTCAGTATACCTATTGATATACCGTAACCAGTGAAAAGGAATGGCCATTTTTATCCTGTACTGTATTATAAGAGTTTTAAAAATCTCAATACTGCATGTAAAAGACAACTTTACCATTAAGAATGATCTGTGATGAGGCCGGGCGTGGTGGCTCACGCCTGTAATCCTAGCTCTCTGGGAGGCCG
>VBSM01003157.1:39125393-39150554 GCA_008086735.1 Cheirogaleus medius
AAAAAAAAAAAAAGAATGATCTGTAATGAGATAGGTTTTATATTACCTTCTATAATTTGAGGCTTAAAATGTTTTATAAATTGGAATATAATATGATATTACATTTACCAAACTATCCAAGTAATATTTCACTTGCTCATATCTTAGCAATTGAAAATTTATGTTGGAGTATTGAGAAAAATAAAAAGTTGGAGGTCAAATCGACTGATAATTTAAATACTAGAAAGCTTCTAAATATTGCAGTTTATATAATGTGTAGTTAAAGTACCAATAGCTAAAATAATATTTTTATTTTGTATTTAGTTATATAAATCCTCCTGGGAAAATATCAACTGTCATCTGGTTAAAAAAATGCTCATATAATGTCATGACTCTCATTTAGGTTGAAATCTATATTAAATAAATTGAAAGTGATAAGTTATAAAACTACAGATGAGATCATAAGTATCTGGCCATATATTTTTATTTGAGCTTTTAAAAATGAAGAATAAATTATTGTCTTGTAGAAATGACATTTTCATTAATATTACCTTGAAATTTAGAGGATTAATATAGTAGGATTCAAAAATTAACTTCTTATAAGTCCAAGGAAAATTACCTGGTCATCAAATTTATGCATATTGTCCAATAACATTACTAAATAAAGACCATTCTATGTTATTTAGCTTTTTGGGTAATAGAAAGAAAATAAATATATCTTAATTTTTTCTTAGTATTTCATGACATCTAAAATAATGTAGAGTCGATTAGAGTAGATATTCAGCCATTGAGATGATTATGTATTGAAATTGAGATATGAATAGCATTGGTAAAGGAAGTATTTTAAAATACATTCAGGATCAAAGCCAAGATTAACTCCTGATGAATTCTCTATCATGATTAACTTAATTTTATTTGACTTATATACAATGCTGAATAAGATATGATGCTGAATGGTAGGAAAGACACCGGGTTTTATTTGGGTAGACCAGGCAGGAAAGAGCTGATTATAGTTCTGTGAGGTTTTACTATGTTATCCAAACGAGACTGATCATTACATTGATATCCTTTTTACTAATCATTTGTATTCATTTCACTGTAATCCAGTGGCACATATGTATTAATATTTTGGAATTTTTTTAAAAAAATGATGCATGGTTAAACAGAGTGGTTGAAACATCTCTAAGTGCTAATGAGTACTTACTTGGTAGTCTATACTAATGCTTTAGTGGATGTTGAACAAGTTTAGATGTTAAGCTTTTTAGGAAGAGTGAATGATGGCTAATGATTATTTAATGACAGATCTCTGGACTGAAAGGCATTTAGCACTCAAAGTATACTGCAAAGCCTATTTCTCAAAGCTTCAGACAGGTTTATTTGGTCTCACCTTGAATAGAACAGTGCTGTATTGATTTCATTGGTGTGGATTTAAACACACTATCGGCTTAGAATAGCACTAGTATGCAGAAGAAAATGATTGTCTTAACCCTTATGGTGACTCTTAACTAATCTCTGATATTATAATGTGAACTTCGGAAATGATAATGAATTTATTTGCAATATTTAGAGTTTAACATGTGTGCTTATTTGTCCATGTGCACTTATGATAGGCATTAACTTATAGGAAGGTTTTTGTAGAATAATTAAGACTTGAATTTATATTTTGAATTACTATTATTCACTATGTATTATATTTGAAGAAATTTTTCTTCTGTAGGAATGGTTGATTGATGTTTCTGTGGATGGCATGCTGATTTTATCACTCTGTTAAATTATTTAAGTATTTGGTCTCTGAATGATAATGATGATTATGCTCAGTACTTTGTATATGTTTTGATGTTTCAATATCCCATATAGAGCTTCCATAAAAACCAATATGATATAGGTTACTTCATATGCTTAATAGAATATCTCCCCCCAATTTTTTTTACATATTTTAGAGAGCCCAGTAGGAAATATAAATAACAGTATTAGATACTATAGACCAAAACTGAAGACTTTTTTCTAATTATAATTTTTTTGCTTATTTTTTAAAGAAATATTTTAAAATATACAAGATTTGAAGATACCTAATAGAGATTCATCTTAGAATAGATGTCAAATACTAACGAGTTTCTGTGCAACAAATACTGAAATATAGGCCAGTAAAGATTCCAGAGATTGATCTGAAATGATATTGCCATGAGTGTCCACTCTCTTTGGCCCTTCACGTTGTCCACTTGAATACTTAACCTACTTAACCTTCGTTATCTATAAAATATAAGGATCAGTTTGGTTAGAAGAACAATTCTGTGATCTCCTTTTTCCTGTAAAATTCTGAAATTCACCAAAATCAGTCATCTTATCTTGGACCTAGGCTATGTTTTGTGCACTCTACTTAGAATTTGTCTTTTTTTTCTTCCTTTTAAAATCTTAATGATACTTCTGTTTTTGTAAAAGAATTTGGAAAATGATGATAGTAGGCATATAATTATATCACTATAACAAATACAATATTATTAGTTATATAAAGCACCTTAGTTAGGTAAGCAGATGAAATTTGTATGAACTTAATATTTTTTAGATTATCCAGAAGATAGACTTCAGTTTTTTATGTTGGTATTTTTAAATGGGGAATCCTTTTATCTTTAACATATTCTGAAAGATTTTTTTTCCATAAGTAAATACTATTTCTTTTTATTTGAGTTTTTTGTAGAAATCAAAAACATTGGATAAAGTATTAGAAAAATTATTTTTCTCTTTGGCTAATAAGAGAAGTTCTGTTTGAGAGAAATTGTAAGCACACGTTAAACTCTTTATTTGGATTGCTTTCATCTGCCTGTGTTGAACCCTTAAATGGCAATTTATGGTATTACACCGGTGGTCCTGCGGCAGCGGTGGTGGTGGTAGTTCTTAGTAAATTTTATCTTCTCTTGATTTTATGCTCCTTTTTTTTTTTCCTGTCAAAAAGTCTTAGAGCCGTTAAGTACAATAAGAGCCATCCTGGGTATGTGTGTTTATCCAACATCAGTACATGTGTGTTTGTAGGTTTTTACATGTGGGAGTATCTGTCTTAATAAAAGATAAATTAAGAGAAGATTAGAAAGCTATTTCTTCAAAACTCCTAGTTTGAGCTAATCAGGGAGAATTTTGAGGAAATGATTATGTTTTATCATGTAGCAGAAAGAGATTGCTTTAAAACTAGTCTTTTAAAATATCATGGCATCTTAGAAACCTGAGTATCTGACTACATACATGTATAGGTTATTAAATTTTTTTCTTAGTGTTCGTTTCAGGAGTGGTAGCTTTTCCAAATCCATAGTCCTAACAAATCAAATGAGTTAGATATCCAGTATCTCTAGGCATATTTTATTAAGTTAAATGTAAGGCCCAAAAGGCTGTTTTAGTTTGCTATGTGCAGGATAGGCAACTGACATCCATATTGTAAATGGAATTAACTAATTAATAGGAAATCCTACAAAATAATTATAAGAAAGAGAATGTTAGTAAATTTTAATATCTATATATGCTTATTTGAAAAAATATATAGTAAATCATATCTACAGAAAAAAAAGGTCTTCTAAATATCCCAAGTAATTAACATTAATTTGATACACTCTATCATAAAATAAGTAAATGTAAAATAATTTAAAGATCATCTATAATGATTTGTAGGCACATAATTCATTTCTCTACATGTTGCTTAAAAATGGTGAAAACCCAAACATGTAGCAAGATCAGAAATGAAAATTGTGTGTAGCTATCTAATAACAATTCAAGCTTTCTATTTCTTTAAACACTCTGAAGCTACTTAGAAATCTCTGCAAAAATGGACATCAACCACTCACCAACATGCATATTCTTTTGGCTGTCCTTGGGCTATTTTTGTTTTTAGATTGTGAGCTAATGATGAGTATATACTTAACAGTTTGAGGCTATGGTTTACTTTATCAGTAGCTTTTAAACTTTTAGCATAAATGCTTAGTTTACTTTTGCTTATTTGCCTTTTTCTTTTGCAAAGGTTTGCTTTCTTGATCACCTAGCAATGTGATTAGTGAATTAAAATTCAAAGTTGTCTTTGACCTTTTTATTTCTCTTTTAAATTTCTTTACTGATTTGGTTCTTGGGAATTGTTCAACATGTTAATATTTATCCGGTCTGAATAACTCACAAGATGCTTAAATAAAATAAGATAAAGCCTCATGTATCTCTGTTATATGTGGACTGGGTAATTAATGTCTTTACTATAAAACTTTGCTTTGGGCTCACCTACCACAGTTTTTTCCCATATCTGCTATTACCACAAAGGTGTGGCCATTAACTTCTAAGATATTATGTTGCCCCTAACTGTGCGCCATTATTTCTGCTTAACATTTCACTTACAGTGAAGAAAGCAGAAGAAAAAATAACACGTAAAATAAAGTGATCATTTCCCAGAATCAGACACAGCATTATAAAGTAATGTGCTAACAAAAATAAAAGGTAGAAATCCCTTTGAAGTTCTAATTTACTCTGAACAAACCTTTGAAAAATGGTAATTTTTAGTCACATTTCATTGTTTCATTATTGTGACCAAATGTAATTCAGACAAATGAGTACTACAAATACTCCTTATAAATGAACAGATATACTTGTTAACTCCTCAGAGGTAGAACAAGGCAGTTATCCTTTTTGATCTCAGTTTTATATCATTGAGTTGATAGAGATAATTACTTAGATGAAAATATTTTTTAGTAAATCCAATAAATGATTTGTCATTTTATGAATAAAAATGACCTTAGGTCTAACAATTTATTTCTCACTGTGCTGTAATGCACAGGTATAAAATCTTCATGGAATGTATTCTAACAGTCCACCAAATGTTAAGTCTCTTGTGTTCTATTTGATCTTTTATGTAAACACATCAGTCTACTCCAGTATTTTTATAAGTAAATCTCATTCAGCAGTTTTTTTCTAAACAATAACTATATAAGAAAATATCTATGAGAATGATTTGCTGTATTCAGATTTATATAACTTTACAAGTAACTAACCACTGTGTTTCTGAAATATTCCTTTCCTCATGGAAAAGCTAATGATGGTCTTCTTCATTACAATTTGGACAGTTTTTAAAACTTGGCACATGTCTCAGATTCACCTTAGAAAGGTAAATTCAACCAAGAATTGAAATTTTGGAGATAATTATTACCTACAACACTTCCGATTACATAAATATCTTAGATATTTGGGATTGTTAAAAATCTTAATTTTCTCTGAAGCTGAGAATGTTTGTACTAAAAATAAAGGCAAGGAAAAAATTGACTTTTTGATGTTTAGGTAGAGAGTAAAAGGAAAAATAAGATAATACAGATCATTGAGAAACAAGTATAGAATAGTAACTGTATGAAGAATAATGTAATTATCAAAATAATTGACACACCTCCAGGGTAGCGATATTAATTTTTTTCTTCGAAAAAGAAAATCATTTTAGAGGGTCATATGTTTTGCATTCATCTGATTTAGTGGGAAATGGCTTTATGTTTTGTCAAATGCACACACATACACGTAATATGTATGCGCAAGAGGCATTATTTCAAAATGGCTTAATCAGCAGCAGCAGAAAGAAATATGCATTTGCAGAACCTATTGTGTTCCAGCAGGGGGCTATCGTGCATGCATACAAATTAATAGCCTGTTTGTTTACTTCAGTTTTCAAGTGAAGGAGGAAATAGTGCAGCAGCAACAACAGTAGAAGTCTTATGGATTTGGGAAGCAAATTCCATATGCTTTGTCAGGAGATATGAGGAAAACACTGGCAAATGTGTCACAAAGCAACTAAAATATGTGTTTAATGCAGTGGGGGACACTCCTATGCTGCTAATGTTCCTTACACATACTGGCTTTGGTAATAATGTGAACATTTGAAAATGTAAATGTTATTAATATTCCATGACAGTCATTTTCAATCAGTTCATCTTTTTTTCTTAGGAGGTAGAGGGAAAGATGCAGAAAACTTGCATACTTGATTTACTTTAGGCACAGAGGTAAAAATTTATATATTGGCCCTGTAACCATCTATAATTTTATTTTATTTCTTATATCATCAAAATTTGTTTGGCATATTTTGTAAAAATTGCAGAGCTCTAAGTTATGCCAATAAATGCAAATAATATGTAATATTCATATAAAAGCACTTGGTTTAGAAAAAGGAACTTAATGACATACATGTGCAATGGCATAGATCCACAGATCCTCCACAGGAGCCTGCCAAATCCGGATTCAACACCAGGTCAGCGAGGTCTTTGAGTCCTTTCTCACACACTGTCTATGCCACCAGTCTATGCCTTTTTGTGTTCCCATTTAACAAATTCATTTTTAAAGTATTTAACTTCAAAGACTTGAGAAACATTGGATAACTGAAATTTAATTAGTAGAATGCTATAGGATTTTAAATTCTTTTGAAACCAAATTCTTTTAAAATGAATTAATATTAAAATATTTTTGCTAATTTTTAAGACTTTTTTCCCCTATTAACAATCTTATTTTAAAGATTATGTTTACATATCTGGTAAAATTTGACATTTTTATGGCATTGTTTTTTTATCAGTCTTAACCCTAAGGAATAGCAACTACATATGGGAAATGTTTGTGCCAAACATATGTGGAAACTATTCATTTACACTGTGAAAACCCCACTGAGGGCCAAGAATTTTCTCATGATTCTAGAACATGACAACATATTTTAAAAATCTCAAAAATATAGTTCCAGCTCACTTAGGTATAATGTCTTGGTACCCTCACTAAGAATGTTACATGCTTAGGTATGTATGTATAATTATGTATATGTAATGTATTTATGTATGTGTATATACAGAGTTAACATTTGATTAGCAGCATATAGTGATTATTGAAAAGGCATATCTCAGAAATAAATTATTAATATTCCATTAGGCAACCAGATATATCAATTTAGATAGCATTCAGTCAGAAGGAATATGTGAAGTTATTTTGATGAAAATACCTCTAAAAAACAATTTGAATTTAACTCCCTTTTGAAGATCTAGTTTAAAATATATTTTCATTGGAGAAATTTAATGTGTATTTTAAATTCATCTTAGTACAGCATACAATTTTATATATACTTTTTATAGTATCTGCTGATAATGCCACATCACATTTAAAATATCCTCAGGGCTGAGAAAAGAGAAATAGATAAAAATGAAAATTTTAGAAGAATATTTTACTGGTCTGAAAAACAGAAATTTTTTTGCAACTTTATTAACATTTATAGAGCTTTGAATAATATGTTAAGACTAATGTATGCAGACATTGTACATAATAAATCATGTGTCTTAATTCTGAAAATTCATCCTCAAGATTGTCAGTAATAACAATTCACTTTGCTAAGTTTACTCTTGTTTAATTATTAATCAAAACCTAATATTAGCAAATACACTTTATTGCAAAAAAAGGCTGTAAAGAACCATAATAGAAAGTATATTCTAGCTTAATCCAAATTTCTAAAAATAGTTTTACATGCTGCTCTTTAGTCTTCTGCTGTGACATTTTGCAACTCACTGTTTTTCCTATCATTTCTGTAAAGTATTACAAAGTCATGATTATCTATTAATTTATAAAACATATGTCTTATTGAATACAAAATGTATTTTTCACTTTACCAGGCAGTACATATGAAAAACAATTTATCTCCTATACATATGATTCTAAAATATATTATTTAATACTAAAATAGTAAAGAACCACATATAATATTTTATTTTTATTTATCACAAATAAATAGACATTTTTGAATTTCCAAAGTGAAATTTTAGGACATATTGAAATTGTTATCAAATTCAGAAAATATTCATATCATCATGAGTGTTATTTGGATTCTTTCTTGTACCAGAAATTTCTAGCATAAAATTGTATGCTAACACAAATCTTAATATGATGTCTTGGGTAAATAAAATCCTAATGATATATTTATGATATGGTTTATGTTTTAAATATAGTTATAATCTTAAAGGGAATTCTGATTTAATTCAACCACATTATTTCATTCATTTTTACTAGAAATTTATTATAACATATATAAGTTATAAAGAGTATTCTAATACTCAGTTCTAAACAAAGAATTAAATTTTTGGAAATAGTTTTTCCAGGTCGAACCACGTAGTTCTTAAAGTGTATTTTCACAGTGGTATCAACTTATCTAAGGTTTTAATACCTAATACGATAATAGAGCTCCATCAATATATGGCTAATAGCACATATAAAGTATCTGCTGGTAGTCCATCTCTCATAAAACCGCCTTTAGCCTTAATTCAAATCCATTGATTCCTATTCCAGTTAAAACTGAAGAACTTAATATGTCTTTTAATCCTTTTATTGTAAGCTAGGATAAAATTAATTTTACCCTAGAACTGCACAAAGCCAATTAACATGATCTTTAGAGTTATTTAGTAAAGTGCTTCAAACTGTTAAATTTATCTTGACCTCTTGGTTGCACTCTCTGACTGCTTTTTAAATGAAGTAATCAATATCTCATAGCCCTTTAAATAGCTTAAACTTCTCAAATATTTTACCTGTGTTCTAGTTAAGCTGTAAGTAAAGTGTTTACTCCTGTTTGTGTAAATCTAGAGTCAATTATGCTAAATCTAAAGATAATTATGTACTTTTGAGGACCACTCTATGAAGTAAATGGTCGTTTTAATAAAATTAAAGCTTCGTATTTTGTTAAAAGTAACTCAATTAACGTAACGAGGAAACATTTCCACACAGAACATGTATTTTGTTTGCAACTTGAAATGTAGGACATTTATGTCCTTTACCATTGCATGTAGTTGCTGTTTTCCACACAGGGCTAGTTGAAGGTATTAATTTTCTTACTGTGATAGGGTGATCAACCGTCCTGTCAAGAAAATGGATCTCCATGTCACCCTTTAGCATGATTAAATGGAGGCATGTCTCTGTGAAAAAACACCAGATTTTCATGAGACAAATGAAACTGTAGAAAGGTTTACTTTTACAGAATTATTTTATTTTTAATATCTCAAAATCTCCTGTTTGAGTGTCAGTTTATAGGAAAGCATTGTAGCTAATTACATACTTCTATTATTTAACAAAAAATACAGACAAAAACCAATAATTCAAAGATGTTTCTAAATTTGAAAAATTAAAGAATGAGAAATTGCTGTGTTATTTTTTAGAATGGTAATAGGCATGGGCCTCTGTACCTTATACAATCACTAATCAGTGTCTCTTTTAGGGGCTCCTCTTTCTTTTCTACTTTTTTTTCTCTTTAACAAAGAGCTATCATCTTTTCAGATCCAAATACTGCTAAAAATTACATAATGTAGAATTTCAGCATCAGTAGTGTTTAATAGACAGTTGGACAATATTCTTATGAGCCTATGCACATGCCAAACTTTAAATTACACCAAGTGATGTACTTGACAGCTAATTAAGATTTCATATTTTGGCCACTTAGCAGAGGGCACCTGTTAAGATTCTTCTCTTAGCTTAGGGATAAATTTTACAAATGGCTGCTGGAAAGTACATTATTAAAACTTCCCTAAAGTCTTAATTCCTTCCTGATGAGTGGGAGTTAAGACAAAATTGAGGCAATTAAACAAAAGGAACATAGAGAAGGTGGGGGACCAGGGATGGAGGCAGAGCGCTCCAAATGCTCTGTTGTTTAATTTCCTACTAGAAGCAACCCATGTGTGCTTCTGTGGCCCCTCCTCCTTCGAGCAGTGGCCGTTGCAGAGGCTGAACGGCTGGGGTCAATGCCTTGCCTATTGATCAGTATCCCTGCAGTCCTTTGCTCCAGCAGCTGCTTCATTGGCTTCTTTCAGGGCCTGCTTCAGTACATTAGAATAGAAATCCATAACCAGAGCTGTGCTCATCCAAGCAGGGGAAGAAACTAAATTAAATGGTATAAAACAATCTTGGATCAGGAGTTTGTGCCAATTCATCTTGATCTAAGATGTCACACCAGGCTCTCTGTCTGAGCACCTGGGCTAGAGGCAGCCATAGTGAAAATAGATGGAGCTGCGATCATTCATTTGTCAGCTAAGGAGCAAGGCAGTGGTTAGCAATTCCCTTCTGCAGAGGTCAGCTGACAGAACAATCAGTGCAACTGCAGAATAGAGCTTTCCTTTGAACTATTGTTATGGAGCATGCTCTTGCTGAGACATGGGGGGAGGGGAGCTTGGTTTGCTTCCTGTTTCAAAAATACTATGCAAAGAGTAAAATGTATAGTACATGAATCTAGATGCAGTTGCACAGAGCTCTTACTCCTTGTGTCTGTTCTTATACATAAAGAAGTTGGTTTTAAATGCATGTACTAAGATATAGATTATCAAACTGTTAAATATCACTTTGTCTAGAATTAGAGTCCTTCTAAACACGGAGGCAATGATTATTGATTTTTTTCTTCTTAGTATGGTTACGCTTTTAGGTGTTTTTTCCCCCTTTAGTTACCATAGCTATCACAGACCAGTGTCATACTTTGAATCTGTAATAGTATGTACCTGCCAATACATTTTACTAATAACATTTCCCTCTGTCTTTAAAAAACTGGAAAATTCCCGTGCAGCGGGAAAAATACATAGTATGACTATCAGATTAGAAGATATTTCTTAATATTAATTGAATAGTTTTAAACATTTAAATCTAGGGTTTTTATAAGAAATGTAATTCATGAAATGTGATGTATCATGACTTTGGGTGTTATGAAATAATTTTGTAATATTGGAGGAGCATCATTATAAAGCAACCTGCATGTGATTTGAAATATACAAAATTGAACAAATTAGGAAAATGGGTAATAACTAAAATTTTTCATGAAAGAATTAGAATATTTTTCAGAATGAATCTATTTTCTGTGGACACTACTTAAAAACTATGGTAAATTTCTAGAACTAACTTTAAAAAATTATGATGTATGGAAGCTAAGGAACCATAATAACAACAAATCTTTTTTATATCTTTTTTATACTCACCAAACTTTTGTTAGAATCCAAGTAAGCAGTAACTACTCTTTGATGTTACCATCTTAGTTTTCTAGATAACCCATCCTCCTTTTTTCCTTTAGTATTTTAATGCTACTTTCTCAGTCAATTATTCTTTGTCAATTATTGGCTTCTTTATAATATCTCATCATTTCCATTTCTCAGACTCATCGTAGTCTTCTTGCCCACATCCAGATTTATCGTGCCTTTCGGCATAGGTAACAATGGAATTTAAACTGTATTCTAAAGAGTCATGTGCTCCAAGAGTTTTTTTAATTCAGCTTCTGGAAAGGCCATATCTACTTCTCTTACCAGGATTTTTTTGTTTTGTTTTTGTTTTGATCAGAATTTTTAAAAGGACTAGGGGCATAACATCTCAAATCTTTCTGCAGTGTTTCTGTCAACTACCTGGACCCCACCCTCTATCTTGAAGTGCTCTACTTCTCTGCATATCTCCTGTTTAACACTACAAAACCAAATCAACCTTAATGTCTCACCTGGATTTCTATAATACCCTCCTAATTGATCACCCTCCTCCAACATTATTCATACCATGCCCAGAGTAGTTTCCTGAAATCCTGAATCAAATTAAGTCACTCTGTAGTTTAAAACCTGTCTTAAGTATCTTTGTTAATGGCATAAAAATTGAAATGGGAGTATAACCTATAGAGCCATATGTGACTTGGCCTTTGTCTGCCTCTGCTGTCTCATTTTTCACAATTCTCCTCTTGGGTCATAGAGTTCTAGCCACCTCACCTTACCTTATTCTTGAAATAGAAATTAACAAGGTCCTTTCTGCTTTTGTTTCTTAAACATGTTACTGAAAGCTCAGTACTTGTCTTCGAGGCCATGTAAGAAGAACACGAACCAAGTAGTTTGAGAAGGAAAGAGAAGTTTATTATTTTGCAGGCAAAACAGGAAGATGTAGACCTTTTCATCTCAAAATCCAAATTTCCTGCCCATAAGCAGAGCTTTTAAAGGGAGTGCTGTCAGTTCTAGGCTATTGTAGTTAACTATTCTGATTCTCCCGTCTCTGCCAAAGATAAAGCCCCACCTGGGCCCAACTGGGGGACTGGTGCTGGCCTGGGATAAGAACAAAAGGCCTTCTCCCTGCTCTTCCTAACCACTGCCTGGAGCAGGGATGCAGGTTTTAGTTCGCAAAGAGGAGTGGAGGATGTTTAAAGAGATAGAAAACATTTTTGCACTTTTTTCAAGCCATTCCCTATGTAACATATTCCCCTCTCAATTTTACGCTTCCATATCTATGGGAGGAGAGGTGACTACTCTGTTAAAAACATACCATTCTCTCAGTCTAGAAAGTTCCCATTGATTCTGTAACCTACACATTCCAATGCCTATTTGGTAGTCCTTAAGTTCAATGAGGACAGGACTTTGTGTTTCTCATCTCTATTCATTCTTATTTAGCATGTCAGGCATACACTAGACCTGCAATTCTTATATGTTGAATAACTGAGAAGCAGATTGAACAAACTGCTTCCATCACTGGTACTTACTCTTTTCCACCTGATCATTGTATGAGTCTCTTTTTGGTTCTTGACACCAGTGTTGTTTCACCTCACAGTCCACCTCTGCACTGCCATTACCACAATCATTCCACCAATGAATGACTCTTAACATCACCACCTTATACAAAATTGTTCCATGGCTTTCTGTTAACCAAAGGTTAAAAGTCTTCAGCTTGCCATATGAGACCTCTCATGGTTTGGTACCCTTTTAGTTTTCCTTACCTCCAATAATATAGAATGATAAAGCAAAAATATAAAGAGACAAAATAAAACAAAATACCAAAAAGTATTCAGAGGGCCTTACTGCTAATATTTTGGTTGGCATACTGAGCTCTGAGTGCCCTTTTGTTGAATTGATTCCATCAATGTATACAGCAAAGAACAGAAAGTGGCCAGAAAGTTGGATGGATTAATATTAGAAAGAACAGAAAGCTGACCTCCGATCAAGATGGCTCCAGGAGTTCACTTTTTTAATCCCTCTGTGCCAAATATATAGCTATTGATGGATAAAATAGACAAATAGAAAACCAAAGAGACATAACTAGGCTCAAAAAAGATATCTCTGTGGACCAGTAATGAAATGGAAATGCTGGGCTGAAACCATTAGCTGCTTTCCAGAAGCAGGCTTTTGGCTCCTGTAAGCTAAAGAGAACTTAAAATACACTGTGAATAAAGTTTAAAGCCAGGAGCTAGGCTTTGGCTTCTTCAGTTCCTGAAAGGGCATTGAAAGAATCTGCATACATTGCTACTCAGAATAAAATTGAGGTTGTGTTATTAAAGGAGAGGAGGAAAATGCATATTAAAGAGGTGATTAGTAAGGTTAACCGTAATAGGAAATAGTGAAAATAATGAGTTCTGTTCAAACTAAGAATCTAGAGACAAAAAAAAAGAGAGAAGAGAGAAAACCTAAACAAAATAGAAGAAAGAAAAAATAATAAAAATAAGAAAAAACATTAGTTAGATAGAAAACAATAAAACAATAGGTTCAAAACCAATGTATTTTTAAAAAATAAAATATATATTTCTAGCACAACTTTTAAAAAGGTGTGAAAAATGTTTGAGAAGGCACAAATGCACAATGTTTAAAGGATCCATAGCAGCTGATACAATTGAGATTTTTTAACCATAGGGAATACTGTAAATAACTTCATACCAATAAATTTGAAAATTTAAATGGAGTAGATAATTGTTTCAAAACTATAAGCTGCCATAAATGACTCAAGAAGAAGAAGAAAGCCAAACTAAGTAAGGAACTATTAAAGAGAGTGAAGTCGTAATAAATATTCCTTCCTGTATCCTGCTACTTCCACTACCATACCCCATCCTCGGACTCTAGGTGGAGAGTGTCCTGAGATGAATACTCTGATGGTTTTAAAGGAGTACCCTATCGGATTTCAAAAATCCTTCAACTGTTTTCAGAGAATGTGGGGGTGGGAGACAAAGGGAACAGGAAAGGGAAAGTTACTTAACCCATCTTTTGAGGCTTATATTAGGTTGACACTAAGACCCAACAAGTTTAGTATATGGAAAGAAAATCATAGAGCAGATCTCACTCATGGACATAGATGTAAAAAGCCCCTATTAGCAAATTTAGTTCAGGGTCTATCTATTGGTCTGTTTAGATCAGGCATTCTCAAACTACGGCCCACGGGCCACATGCGGGCCCACCCAGGACATTTATCCAGCCCGCTGGGTGTTTTTGCCGCCACTGCCTGTCCTGCTTAGCAGCCGACTTGTCCCGGGCCCACAGTGTGCACTCTCTAACGGTATGAGGGACAGTGAATTGGCCCCCTGTTTAAAAAGTTTGAGGACCCCTGGTTTAGATTATCTGTCTACCTACATATTTGTCACCATCCATTCATCCAGGGTTTACCCCACATATTGCAAGCACAGTTCCAGGCCAGGAAACATGTTAATATTTCAGATAACATTAATATGATTATACAATAGATATAAAATTTGTTACAGTCAGGATTGTGGTGACCTCAAGGGCAGGAGGGTGGGACAGTGAGGTTAAGACACAATCCACGGAGGGCTTTAGTTATATCCACATTAGTTAATTACTGTTTAAAACTCTGAACTACTTACAGAAAAAGATCAAGATTTTATAAAGTTGGTTAGTTGTGTACATATATGTCAAAATATTCTTTATGTATCTTCTATGGATGCTTATAATATTGCATAATAAATATCAAACAAAAAATAAAGGGTAGATATTTTTAGAATGGAGTAGAACTGAAAAGGGGGTAGGAGTAAGCAAAGAACCAAGTCTTCGAATTTTGAGGGGTGATTGAGGTGTAGTTACCATAGTGAGAGAAAGATGGAGAAAGGAAATTTTAAGAATCTGTGTTATGTATTAGGAATGTTAATTCCTTCTTATTCTCTATTTGTGGATATTCTAATACAGATATAAAATTGTTTTTCATTATGTTTGGTATCACACTGATATTTCTTCTGAATATGAAATTTTGCTGAGTTTGTTCAGGTTACAAATATTTCTTCAAATATCTGGTTGCTTTTTTGCATTCTTGACCATCTAGATAGAATGATCATCCTGTTCCTCTGCTTGTCGTCCGCTCCTCTTATTGCCTGGCAAATGCCTTCTTATCCTTTGAATCCTATATCCAGCATCCCTCCTTTAAGAACAGGCTCTGCTTTTTAAATGCACTTGTGAGATTCTTGAGAACCTGGGCTATTTTCATGTTTGTAATTTCCTGGCCCAAAGTAGATGCTCAATAAATATTTATTAAGTTATTGAGCAAATTAATAAATTGGCTAATGAGCAATTGTTTTTAAAAACAGATTTATTGAGATGTGATTTATATATATTCCATAAACTTTTTTTGAAATGTAAAATTTAGTGATTCTTAGTATATTTGGATTTGTGCAGGTATCACTTTAATTTAATTTTAGAACATTTTCATTACCTTCTAAAACTAGTACTAATTATGCATCATTAACCATTCCATCGCCACCCTAGCCAGCTACTAATCTGCTTTCTGTCTCTCTGGATTTGCCTATTCTGAACGTTCTGTATAAATGAAATCATACAATATATGGTCTTTTGTGACTGGCTTCTTTAACTTAGCATAATGTTTTCAAGGTCATCAATGTAGTGGCATATATCAGTAATTCATTCATTTTTATTGCTGACTAATATTCTGTTGTATAGATATGCCATGTTTTACTTATCCATTCGTCAGTTGATGGACTTCTAAGTAGTTTCCAAAGCTATTTTGAATAATGCTACTGTGAACATTCATGTACAAGTCTTTGTATATACATTTGTTTCATTTCTCTTGGGTAAATAGATACCTAGGAGTATCTACATATTGCTGGGCCATAAGGTAACCTATGTTTAACTTTTTAAGGAACTGCCAAACTACTTTCCAAAGTAGTTCTGTCATTTCAATTATTCCCACCAGCAATATACATCCTCTGCAACACTTGTGGTCTTTTTAATTGCAGCCATTCTAGTGGATGTGAAGTGGTATCTCATTGTAGTTTTGATTTGCATTTTCCTAATGACTAATGATGTTTGACATCTTTTCATGTGTGTATTGGCCATTTATACATCTTTGGGGAAATAGCTATTCAAATCGTTTTTATTATTGAGTGGTAAGAGTTCTTTAGGCTCAAAGCGTGGTACGGTGGCATGTACCTGTAATCCCAAGTTACTCAGGAGGTTGAGGCAGGAGGATTGCTTTAGCCCGGAATCTGGATACAATCCTTGTTAGATATATGATTTGGTAATATTTTCTGGGTCTGTGGGCTATGTTTATACTTTCTTAAATCTGTATTTTCAAGCACAAACGTTTTTAATATTGATGAAGTCCTATTTAAAATTTTTCAAAATTATGCTTTTTGGTAAATTATGCCTTTGGTAATTTAAGAAATTATTGTGTGACCCAAAGTCATGAAGATATGTATCTATGTTGTCCTCTGAGCATTCTTTAGTTTTAGCTCTTATATGTAGGACTGTGATCCATTTTGAGTTGATTTTTCTTGTATGGTGAGTGAGAGGGAGGTAGGTGTTCAGATTCATTCTTTTGCATGTGAATAATCAGTTGTTCCAGGGCCATTTTTTAAATAATACTCTTTTTTCCTAAATACACAATCTTTCCTAATCAAGTCTTTTTTTATATTGATATGTTTAAAATTTATATTGCTGTTTTGGTTTTCAGGTTGCTTATCAAGTGTCCCACAAATGAAAAAAATTTCCACATCTTATGAGGAGAGACGGAAGCAAGCTACTGCTATTGTTTTACTTGGAGTAATAGGAGCTGAATTTGGTGCTGAAATTGAACCTCCTAAACTACTGACCAGACCTCGAAGCTCTAGTCAAATTCCTGAGGGATTTGGTTTGACTAGTGGTGGATCCAACTACTCATTGGCCAGACATACTTGTAAGTTTTTAAATTTCTAATGCAGATCTGTTGCTTCTCTTGCTTCTTAATACACATTATTTGTCAAAAAAGTCTCAGAATATTGAACATATCCTGAGTTTTAGCTCCTCTAGAATGCTTGAACGAAGTTAGAAAACAGTACAATCTTTTGATATATGTCCCTTTAGTTATCATTATCTGAACTTCTTTTTAAAAATTAAAACATGGTATTTTAAATGCTTTTCTTAAAATAATACATTTCTAAATTTTGTCTTTTTTGCATTTTTGGTCAAGATTTTAGCCAGAATTTATGAAAGCAAGTTTCTAGTTAAAATTTCTAACTTCTAAAAGAATTCCTGAAAAAACTATGCTACTTGTCTTGAACATGGTTTGAAAAGTAGGAGTTGAGATGGAACACCAAACTTCTCTTCTAAATATATTTATTGAAAAGAGTATGGATGATAAATTACGAATTACCTCTGTAATTTAAAAAATATTCCAGTAATAGTATTTAACTCACCAAACTATCACAGTCAGAGCTCAAGGAGCTTTTGTCATATTGCTACCTTTGCTTCTATGCTTGGCTTGTTAATTACAGGTAAGGGTATTTTACAGTGAGATCTTTTGGTACGATAGTGTTGGAACTCCTTTAGGTAAAGTCAAAGTGTTCCTACCATATCACAAAATAATTGTTAATAGATTGTGTCATCTTAAGGACCAATCGTTGTCCTACTGAATACATCACAAGATATTCTTTGTAGAACAAAATGCAATGTATTCTTTTGGGTTTAGCCTTTAAGCAAGGAAAAAGATTTATGTTACTTTGTTAGTTATGATAGCAGTGAACTTCAGTGGACAATTGTCACATACTTTTTCTGGAAAACTGAGGAGCCATGTTAATGGCTTTTATTATAGACTTAGCTATTTATCTTACACATTTTTTTAAGACTCTTAATTCAATAAATACTTATTAGTGATAATCTCTTGATCTCAATTTGACATTGAGAATCAGAGAATAATAATAAGCATAATAATAGTACCAGTATCAACAATAAAGCAAGTATTTGGAGCACTATTTTTAAGCTGTTAATATGGATTTACTCAATCCTTATAGTAACCCTATAATATGGATACCTTTAGTATCTACATTTTACACATAAGGATAGTGGGGCACAGAGAGGTTTAGTTAACCTGACCAGGATCATATCTCTAGAAGATGGCAGTTTTTGTCTCAGTCTAATCTGTTGGTTCCAGAGCTCATGCTTTTGACCACTATACAAACTGCTACTGTTCAATGACTCCCAGTTAGAAAGGGTTAATGACTAACATGCTGTAATTTTATGACTTATAAAAGTGGTAAAGCTTAAACTTGAACTCAAGCTTCTTGTGACCTGAAAACCCTTGTCCTTTCCATACTTCACCTGGGCACATCTGCTTTCCCTCTCCTGCAAAGGACTGCACACTGCTGGACCCTGCCTCTCACCGCTAGCCTGTTTGTCTCTTCTCAGGTTCTTCAAGTTCCCTACTTTCCATTCATAAAACCCTGCTCAAATCTCACCATCTCTAAAAGAGCTCTCTAATTAGGCTCACCTATCTGTGTCACTTCTGACAACCCAGACTTACATGTGTATAGTAGTTCTGTATTTAGAATCTTGGCATTAGAATATTAGAGATTAATGAAACTTTGACATCATTTAGTCTGGTAGCTTTCAGACTTTTTTGCTCACCATCTCCCTAAGTATCAAGAGTATCAAGAATTCCCCCTGATCAAGAGTATCAAGATACTCCCTGAGTATCAAGAAATGTGCAATTATATGCACATTTTTTATGTTGACAGCTAAAACTTTTTAATTGTAAGTTTAAACATTTACAAAAGATATAATTTTGAGGATATTGTGAATATTGATGTTTAAAAATAAAACTTGTTCTTTTTAATATATTCAGTAGAATATTTACCTTAACTATTTGATATCTGTCATCTGGTTGTTTTTTTTTTAAATATATGAACAAACTTTTCTTTAAAAGTCAGAAATCTTAGATTCTTGATTATTTTCCTTGAAGAGAGAAAACTTCTGCCCTCACAGTTTTAGGGAAGGAGTTCATTTGCAAATTTATCATCCAGAAATCAATTCCTTTAAACTACCTCTACTTTTAAAACTATCTGTTCCTTTAAAAGTCTTAGGATACTGCCATTTGTAGGAGGTTACCTATTTTGAAGACCACTGATTCAATATAACATATTTTGTATAATATCTCAGCAGTATTCTTTTGTATTTTATATTTTTCTGCAAGGAAAGTTAATATAAATGTTGTTTCCTTTGGAGTTTTCCCATAGTTCAGTATCTGTTTATTAATGTAGGAACATTATAAATTAATGAATTGCTGATTGGTTCCATCCAAGCCATTGGCTGAGTGCTGGGTAGATTAGTTTATACCACATTTTCCTAGTTATCTAGACTAGTACTGTTATAATCATTTTTGTCACTGCAATTTCTCTCTATACAAAATCCTGGTATTCATGCATTTGCTTCTGTATATTTTTTCTTTTAGCTGTAATAATTTCATTTGTAAATTATCCCTAGTATAACTAGAAAAAGAGGAAAAAGGATAAAAGAGGAAATTTTAAAAGCTATGGCAGAGTAGAAATAGAGATTTTTCAAAGAGGTCTTGGTAATTGGTAAAAGAATCAAAGAGCCTTAGTAGTTTGCTCTTTTGGTTTGTTAAAAGACAGGGAGCTGAACTACATTTAAAGGGGCGCCAAAACCTATTTCTGGCAGGAGGAGAAACCCTGGGCCAAAGTATGCTATGGGAAGGGACTTTTGTATAGTACCTTCTCAACTTTCCCAAGAAAGGTAAATAAAATTTACCCAAATATTTAAAATATTTAAGTGTTTTAGAACCAAGTTTGTTCTTTGAGCATTTTGGATAAGGGACTAGATATAGGAAAGGAAAAAGGTAATGCTTCTTAGCAAATTATATTTATGATTATTTCATTGAAACAAAAGAATATAGAGATTCTGGGAGGTTTCTAGCAGGCAAGGAATAGTATGTCAAAATTAATGATATAGTACTGATTAGAACCAATTTAAACTGTGTAAAATGTCCTTGATATTTTTTCTTTGTTATGCTTACCCTGTTTTATTTTAATAATTATAAAGTATTTTAAAGGTAATCATGGATTTGCATTTAGCTTCCACGCTGTTACCCTATTTTTTACTCGAAGTCTTAATTTCCTTGGTGGTAGAATTGCCTACCACAGGGATTTTCAAGACCTTTTTTATTTGAATTGGGCTGTCTTGATTTATCAGTTTAAATCTTGCTCTCCTGGTTGGAAACAGTCAGATATCTGAATGTTCCTGTGTCTTACTTAGGCTTTTTTTGATCAGTCATGTATAATGTAAACCTATTATAATTTTAACCTGCTAGAAGCTGCTATATATATTGCTGTGTTTGTTTATGTGGCATTTAGAATGCATTGCTACAATTAAATATTTACTCTTTTTGGCATCCTAGTGAGTAAGATAGTAATTATTATCCTCATTTTGAGATAAGGCCATTAAGATACAATATTTGATGAACTTTAATTGCTAATGTAGTTAGAGGTGTAGATAGTGAGTTCTAACCTTCCTTGTAAAACCATTCTGTGAAAACTCATAACGTAGTCAAATCCCAATTATCCATGTTGGTACAGGAACGTCCCTGAGTGAACTGATGCATAATTCGAAAGTCATACTTAGTTTTATAATACACTTTATACTTCTGTTTGAACACAGATGAATTTTTTGTGGGAATTACAGTTTACATACATTGAAATCATATATTGAAGAAAAAGCTGAAGGGCTCAGAAGATTAATAAGAGGCCTAGACTAGGCCATTCTGTTACTTGTGCCCTTGGGTAAGCTAAGTATTCCTCTGGGTTGCAGTGTCCACTTGCATAAAATAAAAGTCAGGAGCTATTCTGACTTTAAAGCCTCTTTTGGTCCAATTAGTCTCTACTTCTGAAGTGAGATACTAGGCATCCCAGGAAATTCACCTTCTTCATCACCTTGCTGTTTTCCTCTCCATGTAGGGATAGATATTCTCTTGTTTTATATCAGCTCAATTCAATAGGAATCATTTTATTCTAATCCACAAGGCATTATTCGAATATTTTAAGGTATCTTTTATAATATTCCCTTATAGGTCTTGTGGTTCGTTCTTTCATTTGGTTTCCTCCACTCATTTTATAATTGTGGAATTATGCTGGCACATCTGTAGTAAATTCCATTTTGATCTCTCATTAGCTCTTTGACTTTGGGCAAGTGTCGTAAGTCATTTCCCCAGGCAGCAGCCTCTGAGACAGATTTGTGTGCAGGGGTGTTCCTGGGATCAATATCTTCAGGGGAGTGAAAGAAGCAGGATTAGAGGGAGAAGCTGAATTGTGTTTCAGTTTCCTAGAAAGCCTCAGCTGATGTTGGGGAACTCTGGAGCTAGAATGGCCCTTCAGATCATTCCTCAATTGGGGCTCATGGCTCAACCTTACTATTCCCATGTCAGTTAGTCATCAGGTGGGGTGTGAGGTGGCTAGGAAGGGGATGTAACCTTGGATGAAGCAGTTCTCCTCATCCTAGGGCAGAACCCACAGAGGGACTCAGCTGGGACTTGTCAGTCATCAGTAGTACCCCCACGAACTTGGGGGAATAAGGACTTCAGTCATGGAGGGGAGGAGATTGGCAGCCTCCCCCGCTTCCTCTGCAGCATGTTATTAATACTAACTTACGTGTGTCCCAGTTCCCCTGTCTATTGTAGCAAATGGAGAGAGGGAGGGACTCCCATTTATTAAATACCTTTTTTATTCCAACTCCATGCATACCTTTTGTTACCCTGCAAGACAGATATATTTATCCAACACCTGGCACATAAAGAAACACGTTACAATAGCTGGTTATTGAGCATTTACTCTTTGCCAGACATTTTGTTATACACTTTATTACATGTATTATTTTATTTAATCTTTCAGTCCTATCAAATAAGTGCTATTACTATTCCCATTTATCAGGTAAGGAAACTGAAGCTTTGCCCAGTACTACCACTCACTCACTAAAGAGTCATGAAATCAGATTGAAATTTTTTATGCAGATAATAAATTGAGGGCATAGGTTAATTTTTTTTTAAGATCATACTGCTACAAAGCACCAAGCCTGGGCTTGAGCACCACCTGTGTTCCAACTCTAAAGCAGTGTGTTTTCCCCATTTCACACCATTTCAGCAAGTATTAGGTCACCTATAAATATGAATATCTATTGGATCTTTTGTTTAAGGATGTACAGGTGCTGTGAATATACAAAAGTGTACAAAATCCACACCTCTATCCTTTGGAAATGGCTGTCTCTCTGGTGTGAAATACTTACATTAGAGAAAATTTATTTCTCCCCACAGTGGGTCTTTAGAAATACTATAATGTTAGGTAGGCTTCTTTGACTGGCTAGAGGACATGATCTCCCTGATGTTACATGGGAAATGCTACGTTTATGGGCATTTGTGTTTCTGACCTGGGAAAGGGATGCGCAGATTCCATTAAGTTCTCAAAAGAAAGTCATTAAAATAAAAATGGATAAGAACTACTGCAAGAGTTTCTTCGAATAATTGCCCATCTGTTATTAAAATTTTTAAAAACAGTATAGTTATATCCCTCTTGATTAGTTCAGCCACAATATTGTACCACAAAATGGAAACCTCAATTAGATGCTAAGGAATGTTTTAATTTTATGAACCTGTATTTAGAGTTTTATTTGGATCTGGAGCTGTGTTTGATTTTATTTTGTTGTAGTCTACTTTGTGAAAATGATCACCCAAATATTCCCTGTGTCTTTTAATCATGTATATTTTATTTAATGAATAGGGTAATATAAGCTGAGATTGATTTTATAATGAACTTATTTCCTAAATTTTAAGAAAAGAAAGTCAAGTCAAATTTCAAATGTTTTATCAGCAAAATTAAAACAGTCATTGAATTGCAATTAATAACAAAACTAATGGTAGTTGCAAGTTATGTAAAAACGAGTAGCAACAATGATGGATTTGCAAGGATAAGCAGTGGCAGAAGAATGTATATTTTCATCATTCACAGTCATCAGATTGTGTTGCTGAACTGCTGCTGTGGCCATAGTGATTGCATTTCCGTTTGCTTTCCCTCCCATTTCCAAGCTGGCCTTCCTGGCACTCAAGTAATCAAGTAATCCAACCTTCCTTGTGGCTCCTTGCTCTGCTCTTTGCTCTCTGCCTTTTTCCTTCTCTGGGCACTAACTCAGCTTTCATGTGCCATACCAACACCTCCTGTTTGTAACTTTAACTTTGAAAATCATCCTGGTTTCCAGATGCCACTTGACTTGACTGCCATTACATCTTCTGGGTTCAGACAGTGATTCTTCACCTGGCTATGCACGCAAATCATGATGTGGAATGTTTTAAAAATACAAGTATCCCAGCCTTATGTGCGGTTCCTGTTCAGAAAGTTAGGGATGGGATTTGGGCATCTGTATTATTTTTAAAGCTTCATATATAATATTGATGTGTAGCAAGAGTAGAGAAACCCTGTAGAATATGGAATCTTGTATAGTTATTTTAAATTGGGTGTTTTATGGTAATTCTGGTCATTAAACTATCTTACTGCACAAATTGCATTTTCTTTATATTTTCAAATGTAAGAGATAACAAGAACTAATCAGAATGAATAAATGACATATATACTATTCTCAGAGCTAATTCTTTAGTTAGTTCAGCCCTTTTATTGCAATTCCATTTTTCTGACACCAGATTGCTTGATTTTGAATCTCGGTATCACTATTTTCTAGCTTTCTGGGCTTTAATATTGTGTGACTCAGTTTCTTATCTAAGAAACAGGAATAATAATGGCATGTACTTCACAGAGTTATTGTCAGGATTAAGTAAATCACTGTGTATAAAGCAGTTAGAAAAGTACCTGACATAGAAGTGCTTTATAAATGTTAGTCATTATCATTACTAGAAATGTTTGTAGAAGAATAAGGAAAGGAAATAGCTCTTTAAAAATGTGTATATACTACTTTTAAAAATATTCCTAAGAACCTTATGAGGAAGGTAGTATTATCAACATTTTGTGCATGAGTGAATTGGTACTCATAAAGATGAAGGCTTCCTTAAGGTTATCTGTCTTTTGAAGCATTTGAATCCAGATACATTTTCCACCCGAGAGCCTGTGATGTTCTTTGCTATAACACATACTGATTCCCAGCATTTATGGTACAGCGCGTTACTTCCCAGAGGGTTTATATAAAAATACGCTTTCCTTTGGCCACATTCCTATACATATGTTTAAATAAAACACTAAGTATTTTTGTAATTATTTATTTGTATTTGGATGAATTTCTATGTTTCTTACCATATTTCTCATTTTAACCACATCAGCCTCCTAAGCTCAGATCAAATGGAAGTTTTGATGACTAATTTTGTTTTTACTTGTAAATAATTTATGTTGTTTAACAGCTTTATCATTTTTAACTGTGATCTGACACTTGCATTATAGACCCTGTCTTCATGATGTAATCCCATCCTTGTTCTCCAAAAATAACTTTCATTTGCAACCATTTTTTATTAATTCACTACACTGTGGGCTTTGGGTTTCTCTTCCATAAAACAACTAAGTTGAACAAGGTTATTTCTTAGGCCATTTCCATCTAAAATTACAGAGTTCTATGAAATTATTAATGTGATGTATTATTCTTCTATAGAGTGTTTGTATTTATTGCTACCATTTGAACTTACCTGTCTTACTTTGATTGTTCCATACCAGTTGTTCTCTCTGTTTTATAGGTTCCAATAGTCCACAGCTATGCACTATGTTTCAAGTTGAGCATTTTTTAACTATTTTTCTGTTGTCTTTCCTCATGGGTGCGTCCTCTTAGCTCACTAAGCAACAGTTGTTTCTCCATAACTCATTTTCCACACATGCTCAGCCTCATGGGTTTGTGTTATATTGAATATAATTGTACTATAGGCCACAGATCAGCCCACTGGCTGTGGACCAACCCTGGTCCCCTCTCTTTTTTTGCAAATAAAGTTTTATTAGAACACAGCCATACTTTACATATTGTCTATGGCTATTTCATGCTATAGTGACAGAGTTAAGTAGTTGCTATGGAGATTGTATGGCCTGCAAAGCAAAAAACATTCACTATCTGGCTATTTGAAGAAAAAGACAAAACAAAACAAAACCCTACCAACCTTGGCCGGGCGTGGTGGCTCACGCCTGTAATCCTAGTACTCTGGGAGGCCGAG
>VBSM01003157.1:39150654-39178629 GCA_008086735.1 Cheirogaleus medius
AAAAAAAAAACGAAACAAAAAAACCCTACCAACCCCTGCTGTACATCTTTTGGAAAATTTGGTAGTGTTCCTTTCTTGATATTTAATATACAAAAGTGTTACCAAAAGTTTGGTATTTGTCCCCACAGCTGAACAAAGAATGAGGACAAGTAGTTTAAGGAAGAAAGAGAAGTTTATTAATTTGCCAGAAAATGAGGAGGATGGCAGACTCTCATCTTAAAGAAACATCACTCTCCCTTTAAGCAGAAATACAGGGTTTTTAAAGAGGGTTTTTAGATTCGGGCTATTGTTGTAACTATGGTTTGGGGTTCTGGTCGACCTTATCTCTGATGAAGATGATCCCATGACCTTTGTCTGGACAATTCTATTGAGCCATCTCCTGTGGTTTAAAACAAAGAACAAAGAACACTCTTCTGCCCCTCTAATTACTGGCCTCAGCCAGGAATGCGGGTTTTAATTCTTCAAAAAGGGTGAAGGGTTTTAAAGAGTCAACTCATAAACATTTTGCCCTTTTCCAGGCCCTTACTTCTGTTACATATTCCCCACTGTCAATTTTTTTTCCTTTGATATCTATGGGAGGAGGGGCGAAATAGTCATTGAGCCATTTCTTGTTGAATTGGGGCGATGTTTTAGATGGAAGGTTTGTACTTATTTATGTTATGGCTTGTTTTGGTTTCTCAAAGTTTTGGCAGTAAATTTACAAAAATAAGAATGTAACAGATTATCAGTTGGAAAAGAACATAAGGAATAACTACAATTTTGAAGATTGACAGTGCAACCAAATGAAGTTCCATAGCTAAGAATAAACTTAAGAAATACAGAAGAATATGCTACTGAGAGAACTAAAATAATATTTGAGTAATAAAAAGGCATGCAGTTCTTGGATGAATAAAGTGATTCCATGTGATAAATATCTCATTTATTTTCAGAAGAGTTATCTATAGCCAAAAAAAGAAAAAAATCTCAGTTATTCTCAAATTAATGTATAAATCTTATACAAACACGATCAAAATCTCAACACCATTCTTTTATTAACTAGACAAAATTATTCTAAAATTTCTATAGCAGAGATAAATGAGATATGTGATTTTTTGTTTTATTCAGTAAACGCATACGGTGCTGGTATATATACCATTTACTATTTTAGGCACTTTATGATTATTAACCCATTTGATCCTCATTATAATCCTTTGAGATATATAATAAAAGTCAACTATAAATGCTATAAAAATCAGAAATACCTCATTAGCCTAACAAAGGATATGTAGGACTTATAGAAAAAAATTTTAAATCTTAACCAAAAGACCTAAAGTAAATAGTGGTCTAAATAATAGACCTAAAAAATAGACCTTATTTGAAGGAGATGAATAGGAATCCCTAACCAAAACTCTTTTACACTTAAATTATAAGAGTGTAAATTGCTTTAATCACTTTGGAAAACAACTGGGTATGCTATCTTGTGAGTCCTCCCTTTACCATGTCTAGAGAACCTTTTCACATGTGACTCAGGAAACGTATACCAGCATGTTTATAGCAAACATTTTGAAATAACAAAAATTGAAAACAATGCAAATATGCATTAACTATTGAATAAATATAATGCTGAGCAAGAAAAAAGGGGGAAAGGAATGAAACATTGATTTTATTTTTATAAAGTTCAAAAGCATGTAAAATTAAATAATTTGTTAGGGATACAAACATGTGTGGTAAGAAAATAAAAGCTAGGGAATGAGAACAATTCACAGCAATGATTATTCTGAAGCATGCTAAGAGAGGGGGTGAATTCAGGTATAACTACCCAAGGGGCTTCATAAATGTTGTAGAGACATTGATAATTTTTCTATAGACAAATCTTCAGTCTTTACTTTTGTGTTGTTAAACCAAAAAAATGAGGGGCATGAAAATATGTACACTTTCATTCAATTTTGTAGTAAATGGTATGCATTTAAAGATCTAAAACACAGTAACCTAGATAATAAAAATGGCCCTCTCAATTACAAATAAGGAAAGGGAAAAAGGGTAGAATGGACCTTGAGGGATCAGTATGAACTCATGGTTTTTAATATACATACAGATAGAAAAATAAATACAGATATGTGTGTATATGCTGGTTAGTATGTATACATGTATTCCCTGGCTCTGGCCACTGAGAGGGCCCAGGAGCAATGGCACCCCAGTAGCAGTGTCCATACCTAGGGCTCAGATATTGGTTTCTAAGTATCACTCTCTAGTAAAAGAAACTAGGACTCCTTAGAGAAGTGATTGATGCCAGGCCTGGGGCAGGGAAAGTACAAGATGAGCCTAGAACATCTGTGATGTCAAAAGATAAGGAAGGGCTTACAAAGGATGGGGAAGTGTCAAAAGGATATGGGGTCAACCTGAAGGTGCTTCTAAAAGCCAAAACTAGAACAATTTGAGCAATAAAATGAGTGATATAGTTTATGGAATTATAATCCAAAGAATACAATACCTATGAGGCCATAGTAATATAACACAATAAATAAATAATTGAGGGATAAAGGATAGCTCTTGCTGAAGAATTGTAGTTAATAAATATGGAATGAGGGAAATACAAAATTTCCATTAGACAAAGACCACAGTAATAATTTTTGCAGACAAGATCCTCTGGTGGATGCTAAAATCAGTAAATTTAAACAACCTGAAAGTATTTCCTTCCAAGATATTTATCAATTACAAAGGGAAAGTTGATTTCTCCACTGTAGTTGGTTGCCTTAACCAAGTGATCAAGGTTAACATTGTCAGTGATAAGACAGATCAACATCAAATTCCCCCTGAAATGATACACTGAGAAGGACATATCATCACTTCTGTGGTATTCTAGCCAAAAATGCACACCCTTAATTTAATCATGAGAAAACATCAGACAAAGCCCAACCGAGCTAGTTGTTCATCAAAAGTGCTAATGTCATGGGAGACAGGAGAAGCCACGTGAGGAGCTGCCACAGAGGGGAGGAGACTAAAGAGACATGACAGCTAAGTGCAGTGTGGGATCGTAAAGTGGACATGGGAACTGGAAGGGGCACTGGTAATGTTCAAATCGGGTCCATGGAGTAGTGAGTAGTGTTCTACCAATACTGACTTCCTACTTGTGCTAATCATGCAGTGCGTATGTAAATTGACATTAGAAGAATCTGGGTGAAGGATTCTGTGAACTCTCCATATATATGCAAGTTTTCTATAAGCAAAAGATTATTTCAGAATAAAAGGTTCATAAAAAGTGGTTCTTCCTAAGTGGTAGAATATAGATAGATTTATATTTTATAGTAATATAAGTAATGCTGCATTTTAAAGTAACCGATGACATTCAGAATTGGAAATAGCAATTTAATTTTTATATGGCTTCCTTCCTTGATATGCTTTCCTTCCCAGTTTGCAAGTGTGCTATGCATGGATAGAAAGTTTAGTACAGTTTTATTTATAGATTTAAAAATAGAAGCATAATAATTAGAGAGTCTTAGAAATATATCAATGCATTGTTGGGTAGACTTTGGAGTATAAAGTACATTTTTCATATTCAATTTTATTCCATGTCCATTAAGCCACCATGCTTCTTACCTATAATTCAGTATTTGAAATAGGTGTATTTTCCCTGGGGTATTACATGAAATAAAGTTGAAACAAAAATCAGAATAAGTGTTTCTATACTCTGAATTTTGTTTATTGCTAGTCATAGGAAAAAAAGATCTTTCATGCTATCCTTTTAATAAAGTGTTAACAATTCTTATATTAAAGATACAATAATGTATTTCTAAGGAACTGCTCTAAATTTCTGAAATTTTTAAAGCATCTTTTGTTTTATATTTCTTAGTTGTTTTTCTTCTGCACATGCCCATTGCAATTCATTCTTGTGTTCCTTGAACCTACACTAAGGAAAGCTCCCCATGGAAATGAGATCCGTATACAACATGTGTCCCATTTGTTAATTTTAATTTTTATATTTTACTGTTAAATCATTCTAGATTTTACAGGCCTAAAACTGATCTTGACCATACCTAATATATAAGAAATAAATGCTTTTTATGTTAACAATTTCTGGTCATCATCTAAACTTTAAGAATAAAAGAGTTTTTCATTTCTGTAAAAAATGTGTCAACATGCTTATAAATAATTTGAAAAATAATCTCTGTGAATTCAGTGTATGCTTTAAGTTTTGCATCGTGTGTGTGTATATGCACGTGCCTAAGTGATAACTGTCTGATTCATGCCCCCAAACTTGTTGGTTTTCTCCTTTAACAAACAGGATTAACTTCATGATTAATAGTAATCTCTGAGTTGAACACACTGGAGAGAGAGATAAACAGATGTAGATACAGATATAGATATAAAAATAAACATAAATTTTATGAATGGCATTATTTTGTGAAGAAAGGAGAAAGTAGAATTTTCTGGAAGACTGTAAAAGCTGTGTAGTATTCTCTGCCCAGAGCAGTGAAAGCAGTTACTTTGGGATAGTATGATGTTGGTCCCTGGTAATTGTGGAAGGTGGGTGGGAAGGAAGAGTGGTGTATCAGTCAGGAGACAGAAACCACATTGGTTATCTAAGCAGGGAAATTTTAATATAAAGAATGTCTAGAGACTCTTAGGGGTCTAGAAATAGCACGTGCAAAATATTAGCCACTACCAAGTCAAAGGCGAGGAAGAGTGGATAGTAAAGGGACTGAGGATTGGAAGAGACTCTCCTCCAAGGCTAAGGTTAGACTTCTTTAGAGAGTCAGTGGCTACTAGGGAAAGAAACTTGCCAAAGGGCACACAGGCAGAAGTGACTATTGTTGCTGAGAGTGTGGGCAGCTTGGCACTGGTCTGAAAGTTCCTGGAGGGAGGAGGATTAGAACTGCTCAGAAGCAGCCTACTGTTGTTGAATGGTATGAGCTGGTCCAAGCTGGTCTATAGATAAGGTGTGCCATTTTCCAAGGGTTGGGCCTTCTAGAGCTGCTTGAGAGGGAAGGGTCTTTCCCCTTACAGGATCACTCCATTGACCTCTGTTGTCAAAACTTAACATTCTGCCAGCTGCAAAGGAGAAGTTTACAGAGTCCACTCCAATACTACAGAGTAGGGGGAACAGCAGTGGATTTGGAGCTGAGATACTATAATTTGTTAAACTGGCCCAGAAGGAATAATTTACCATTATAATTCTAAGATATAGTCTCATAAGTCAAAACTTTCAGATCACTAAGATTTCATTCTCTGCTTGGTTCTTTATAATGCTAATTATGTTCTCCATAAATATATTTTGAATTATTATAATAGTATTAAGTTTTCAGAGAATAAACAAGAAATTGTTCTCTCTTTAGTCTGAGACATTCCCTTATCATAGCTGTGTAGATCTCAAGGCAATATAGTCACGTAGCTAGTAAAAGGGGTAGGTTTAAAACAGAACTAGTCCATGCCTCAAAAAAATGAATTCTGCCTGTGTGTTTAAGCACAACTTACCTCATTTTGCATTTACAGATAAATAAATGGTGGTTGGCAACAGTTGCCCCAAAATTTGCATTTCAATGGCCTAGTAATGTCCCATCACTTACCTACTACCTCACAGGGATGTTAGAGATTAGGAATAATTAATGATTTGTTAATAAGATCACATCTTTGATTATAATGTACAATAGACGTACAAATTCTATATTTAACTTTATTTGCCTTTTAATTGCTATGGATTTCTGGGCCTGCTACTAGGTACTTTATCAGACTGGAGAAATGGTTCCTATAATCTCTTATCCTCAGTCCCAGTGGACATTACAATGTATTTTCTCCAAAATAGAAAAGGCAGTCCAGTTCCATTATATGTTGTAAAATGTTGCAGTGCCATCCATTTTAGCTGCACTTGTCAGTTCACTGGGACAGCATTCTGGGAGTTAAGAAAGAATAAAAATGGCAAGCAGAGGATTTACTAGTGTTTTTGTGTTGAATGGTTTAAAGGGAGAATACTACTATTGGCAGGTGGAGAATTCTTTGGACTTTTAAGCACTAGAAAAGAGTTTTGGGCTAAGGGAAGGTAATGTATTAAGCTCGAGCTCATTTAAAATTCTACTTTGTCTGACTGACCATCACATTACAAAGCAGTCTGCTCAGAATGTCTCCAGTGTCGGCTCTGTGACCTCCCAGAGCCTCATACAGCAGTTGGCTTGAGTGGAGCAGGCCACTCTGCTTCTGGGAAGAGAAGAGATCTGGGCAGTAACACAAGTCCTAAAATATTGATGTGGCCACTCCTAAAGGATAGCAGTATTATACTGTTATTAATATATGCAGCATGTCATTCAAGCTGTTTGCATTGCCCAGAAATCATAGTGCTGAACCTATAGGTTGTCAATCAGGTTAATTTTGGTAACTACAAAGTAGAGTTTGCCTTTGTGGACATTTCTATAGGATGTGCATATATAATTATATAATATGCTTATTCAAAAGATGTAATATTTTTTAAATGCTAAGCAAAGACTGAAATGTTATTGTCTTTCGTATTTAGTACCTCTCTTAAAACGTGTACATATAGTCATCCAGGTGCACACAAATGGAAGCCCCATGCAGTTTTCTCTTTGAATGCATATGCAGGTGTAATGGTAAGCAAGGACTATGAAATACCAATGTAATAGCTTTGCCATGTGAAATCGCCATTTTTGAAAGTCAAAGATGGTCCGATATTGGCAATTTCACATGGTTCCATCTAATATCAACTGTGTTAGGATATGGAAGTGCACCAAGTCATTAAAGCAAATTATATAAACCAGAGCCCAAATTAACAACTGGACAAGAGACAGACAGAAATGATGTTAAGGGAAGTAAAAAGTAATGAGTGATTTATGACTCAATCCATTACTGCGGCAACATAAGTGTGAGTGATCCTCATCACTGTATTGACAGAAAATATTTTGGGCAACAGATTTTTCACTCTCTGAACAATGTGTTTTATGTCTAGGATTATATAAATCCTTGCAGGTTAGTTCTTTCAAATTTGCTTATGTGGTTGCCTCCTGGCCTACTGCACAGGAGATTTTTGTTTCTGAACTCTGCTGCCTTTCTGACTTTGAAATATCAAGGTTATTGTTCTTTGGTGGCATTGTGTATTAGTGCCTTGACTGGTAGTTACTTGCTTTTGTTTTATACTTAATGACAACCTTGCCTAAAAAAGATATTAGAAAGTACCTCATCTACCACTGAAGATTGTCCATCTTTTAATGAATGGTCTCCCTTTATGTTCTGATATTTTCTAACGATGGTGTTTCACTGACATCTTCCAATTCTGTGAAGGAAATTGTAATTAGTTTAGTATTATTTTTAATAATCTTCATGCTTATGGTAAGATAAACTTGTTCTTTTGAGAGTTGAGCTGTGGACATTGAATATCCATTAATGAAACAGTGGCTGGCCGGGCGCAGTGGCTCACGCTTGTAATCCTAGCTCTCTGGGAGGCCGAGGCGGGCGGATCGCTCGAGTTCAGGAGTTCGAAACCAGCCTGAGCAAGAGCAAGACCCCGTCTCTACTATAAATAGAAAGCAATTAATTGGCCAACTAAAAATATATAGAAAAAATGAGCCGGGCATGGTGGTGCATGCCTGTAGTCCCAGCTACTTGGGAGGCTGAGGCAGGAGGATTGCTCGAGCCCAGGAGTTTGAGGTTGCTGTGAGCAAGGCTGATGCCACGGCACTCACTCTAGCCTGGGAAACAGAGTGAGACTCTGCCTCAAAAAAAAAAAAAAGAAACAGTGGCCAGGTGGTATATTTGTTTTTCCTTTTTTAATGGAAGCTGGATTTTGGCTTGTTCTGTCAATTTGAAGAAAAGGACTATGGACAGCAGGTGGATCCCAGTGCATCTCACTGGTGATAAGCAGTCATTTTGTTCTATTATCTAGAAATGAAGTTATTTAAAAATTTTGATTGTGCCCTAGTCTGACTCCACCTTACTATGGTTCACAATACATCTAAATTATAATATGCCATCTGGAGAATTTTTTGTTTACTGATTCACAGGTTAACCATTAAAGTACAATTAATACACTGTTTATGAATTGATAGGTTAAAATTTTGTAGAACTATTTTATCTTGAATATTAAAGTACCCAAACTAATTTTTAATGCAATGTATTTTTCAAAATCTCAGCTATTAATATGGCTATTAATTAGAAGTATTTTGCACTTAAATTTAATAACTTACAAACTTGATGATAACATCCTTTTTGGGCAAAGATGTCTTTTTTGTAGCCTTTTGATTCCAAGACACTCAGATGATTTTTAATGGGACATTATCAGGTTTGTACAGATCATGCCCATGTGCAGAGTAGAGATTGGCAGCTGTTTTTGCTTTTCACATGTGGAAACCAAGGTAAGTAAAGTGCTTTGTTCCTGACAGAAAGGAAGAGTCCAATGTGCACCATTGTTTCCTGTTAGGATTATCGACTATGTGTAAGTTCATGTTTCAGTGTGTTACCTTGCTAAGGAAACTTCACTTTGTTTTTTTCTTGTCGTTTTGTTTTGTTTTTTCTTTTTGAGACAGGGTCTTGCTGTGTCACCTAGGCTGGAGTACATTGGTATCATCATAGCTCACTGCAACGCATTGGTATCATCATAGCTCAAGCGATCCTCCTGCCTCAGCCTCCCAAGTAGCTGGGATTATAGGCACATGGTACCACACCTGGCTAATTTTTCTATTTTTTTGTGGTGGAAGGATGAACAAGCTCCCTCATGCCTCTTTTATAAGGGCACTAATCCCATTGGTGCCCATGACCTAATCACTTCCCAAAGGCCCCACCTCTTAGTACCATCACCTTGAGGCTTACGTTCTACATATGAATTTTGAAGGGAACACAAACCCTCAGGCCATGGCAGCTATATGTATATATGGTATGGTATATGGGACTAAATGGGTTTTTTTATCTTTGTCAGGGAGTGTAGGGAGTGTATTTTCTCTTTTTCCTGCCTCTGTAATATAGTTCTATAAATATGCATTTAAGCTCGTATAGCTAGATTCTCTCCATAAACTGAAAGAAGTCTGATCTTAAGCTCATTTACTGTCTTAGAGCAGAATTAATCTTGCTTTCACATTTGATTCACCCACTACAGATTTTGATAGGAAGAAAATTAGCATTGCTAGCTCAATTTAACTGGGCCAGAGTTAGCAGGAGGAAGGCTGGGAAGCCGGTTGTTATATTTGTTTGCCTTTCTCTGACTTATTTTAATGTGTTAATACATGTTGATCATTCAAACTAACAATTTCAGCCTTCCTTGAGGAGCTTTGGCAGTTGGGCTTTTCACTTTTCATACATGTTCAAATGGTTCAGCACTTACTTGATTGTTGTAAACCCTGTTTATAATTGCTAGGATTATCAGGAGAAAACAATATGATGTATTGTATTTGCAATATTAAACATAAAATCCCTTTTCAGATAACATCTTATGTGTAGAATATGGCAGATTATTACGTTTAGGTAAATATTATACATAATATAGTGGTCAGTCAGAAGATTTCAAGTCAGGTAAACCTTATTTTGGCAATACCAACAGAATGTTCTAGAATAATTTAAGGTTTCTGAAAAGCAATTTTTCTCATCTTCAAAACTGAAACTAAAATCATATTCCTCACAAGGCTGTTTTAGAATTAAATGAAATATTACATGTGAACATCCAGCACAGAATCTACCAGGTAGACTGCCACTTACCAGGCAGCCAGCAAATATAATTTCCTATTTTTCCTTTTTCCTTCCCTTCATTCAGTTATTTCACTGTTTTTTCTTAGTTTTTGGTAAGATGCTTTATGATATTTTTAAAGGATTGAAGTCCAAGAAGTTTTCCTCTTTTAAAAAAGCCCGTTTTTAAGTTCAAGTATGATTTACAGATAAATATTCATGACTGAAAAAAATAATTAAGGAACAGTTTCTCTGTAAATATATACAGGGAGATGGAGGAAGAGGAATATGATATATCAAGAGCCTACCCTGTGTTAGGCATGGTGCACATTATCTCATTTAATATTCCTGTCAACTCAAGAAATAGATCTTACCCCCATCTCATTTTATCTCATTGGATGAAGAAACTTATGCCCAGTTTACGTTACCCAAAATCAAAGTGTTATCAAATGTAGGTTTGGGATTAGAATCCAGATTTTACTTCATAGCTCTCTGCTATTCATAGATTTTTTTAGTTACTAGAGAGAGAAGAGTAGCTTTTGCCTCTTAACTGGAAAGGGGCAGAAACAAGGTGCGGAGTGAGGAAATATATCTAAATTGGAGGATTTTAAAAAATTATACTCAAGGTACTATACTCACCTCCAATTTTGATACTCTCATCCTGCCATTTTAAGAAATGATTTGGGAATATGTCATATTCTTCAAGTATATTGTGATAGAAATAAAAATTGAGGACTATTTTCTGTGATATACTGCCTAGACATGAAATTACTTTATAAATAACTATATCAAATTAAATCTATACATGGATGTAAAGTCTTAAAAATATTTTGGCCATCTTATTTTTTTTTATTGCTTCTAGGCAATTTGGAAGTATTTGGACATTTTTATATGTTCTATGTATAATGTAAGAAATAAATGCTGTAAGATATTATTGCAGGTTATGCTTAGCTATCAATGACAGTAGAATAATAGAAAATATATTTATTTCAATTTAAGTATTCTTTCATCTTTTATTGAAAATGAAGGCTGTTATAGTGCTTTTCAGTCTAAATTTGATTATATAAAAGAATTAACTGATGAAAATTAAGGCATATACAACCACTTTGCAAATTTAGTGAGAAGGAGCTACATTGGAGGGAAAATTTTAAAAAATATTAAAACCATACACTAGCCAATAAGGTATGAGACAGTTAATTGCTTCCTTTCCCTTTCGAAATTACTCAGCCTGAAAAAAGATAGTACGTATTGATTTACTGTATAGTAAATGTCCCATTGTCTCTCCTCCGTTAACATCCAGACACACACACACACACACACCACATATGTATGTGGCAGTGGTGTCAGGGAGCTGCATATCATTTATTTGATCACGCTTATGTAATAACAAAATTAATATGGAATGTTTTTTTCCTTTGTAAAAGAGGGTGGCGTATAATTACTAAAACGCACAAAATGAATGGCAATGTAGTGTCACCTTAAATATTTGACATGTTTGCTTTTATGCTCAAAAGAAAAGTTTCCAAAGGAAAAAGAAATATTTCCTGATAATGTAGTACCAATTAATCTATTTATATGTGTATACTAATAGTATCTTTTAAAGATATGCATATAGGTATGTATATATGATATTAGAAGCAGTGTCAAAACTTAGCATATGTTTGATAGTTTTTTGGGAAGTCAGTATGAAGATTATGCAAATTCAAATTATATTCTCCAATATGGCCTTTCACTTTATTTCAGGAATGATCCATTCATCTAGAGAATAGGAATTTTATTCATGTAATATGATGTGTTTTAAACTCCTGTGTAGATTTTTGGCCTGCTGCTTGTGATTTTTCTACAAGCCTCTGATTTTTTTTTACAACCTAGTCTTTGAAATGCTAGTTCTAATTGTCCTAAATCTAAATGGGTAAAATTAGTGAGAAATTCCAAAAGGAACAGATTTTATAGAGCAAGCTGCTCTGAAGGATAATCTCATGTCCTGAAACATACAGATTTCAGAAGTATAGTAGCATGTGCACACTTCTTTTTCATCTTAAACAAGTACAAATTATTTACAGTTTTTAATTATATATGATTTTAGTTGCTTCTCTAGCTCTAATAGTCAGGAATTCATATAGTATCTTGTGCTTTGTGTTGAAAGGATCAGAGTCATCCTTATTTGCAGAAAAGAATTCTGTGATTGAAGTGGCTTTTGCTTTGTCGCATTCTATGTTAAATCATTGCTGTGTATCCTTTTGTTAAAAAATACATATTTCTCCAAATATTTATTTGGAAATGTATTTGCCCTCTTTCTTTGTTTGACGTTAACATCTATTCCTGAAAGAGCCCTGTTGCAGATTTTCACGGAGCTTTGTTTATGGCTCTCTTGTGAATAGACCGGCACCCCTTTCATCCCAGAATTCTGAGTGGGGACTTGCTGCTGCAGTAAGGCCACTGTTTACTGGCGAGTCCCCATTAACATAGCCACCACTGCTGGGTTAGATAATGGACTCAAAGGTTAAGAGCAGAGGATCTCAACAGCTCCAATCAGCAGGGCTTTTCCAGGGCTAATTACCTCTTTACTGCGCTGACTCTAATGTGACATGTTTATTGCCTTAACTAACAACTCATTAGCTTAGTTGATGTTTTTGTCAATATTAATTCGTTCATTTAAGCCAAGTCAAAGCTTAAACAAAGATGTCCAGACTGAGAAACAGGCAGCAGAGTGACTTTTGTTTGCTCATCTTTTTTTTCCCCCTTACTCAACTTCAATAAAATAAATGTGTAGAAAGGAAACATTTAAAGTGCTTGTATTGAAAATGTTGGTATTTGTCCATTTACCAGCATGTAAAACAATTCTGGACTTATTTCTCCTGCACTTACTGTAGTCTCCATATCACAATGTACTTAATTAACATTAATAATATTTCTTGGAGAATGTCATTGTTTTGGTTTCATGTACTTTTTAAAAATAATTAAATTCTTAACACTCTAGAGTAGTGCAAATAGATAAAATAACTAGCATGAGCGTTTGACTGAGTAGTAAGTTGGTTACTCAAAGGAGGCATGTCAGCATCTTCAGAGCCCTGGACTCCTTTGGCAAGTGCTCGCTCTCTCTCACAATGTAATGGTGACCAGATGGCCAGAAAGGGTGAAGTTGCATTCCTGTAGAAATCAGACATGAGCGAAGCTGCAGTATGAGGGGAGTTTCATCCCTGCAAAGGCCAGCCTGTGCATTGAAGGCCAGAGACTCGCTCTGATTGGCTTATTCCTGGAAGTGATCAGCCCCAGAGAAGGCTGATAGAAGCAATGTATTGAACATGGAATACTGCTATGTTTTTGGTGAGAAATATGTGTCACATAAACCAGAGATATATCTGTTTCATCCATCATTCTTTACCTATAGAAAGTTACATGGACACTAAATTATTATCAGTAGCCATAAGAAATCACTATCACAGGAAATAAAAATAATTTGTATAATTATGTACATTCTATAGTAAGTACTCTGACTATATTTACCTTCCCTACTATCTCAACTACCATTTTTTTTCCTAAATTTGCTTCAGCCGTATTTTTCTGCCTTTCACTCTACTGAAAACCTTTTCAATAAGGTCACCAGTGACTTATACATTGCCAAATCTGATAAACTATTCTCAGCCCTTGTAGCTGATAATATATGATAATTCCAGCTATGTGGGTTTCTGTGACATCGTCCTCTCCTGCTTTTCACCCACCTCATTGGCCACTTGTACTCCACCTTGATATTTCTCTTCTTCCCAGCCTGTTAAAGTTCTTTTGAATTTGTATGCATCCAATCCCATGGCTTCAGTGCCATCTGTACATGTATGATTTCCAAATTTTTAACTCTAGCCCTGGCTTCTATACCAGTCTCCAGATTCACGTATCCAATGACTTCACTGACATCCACCCTTAGATGTTTGTATGAATCTCAAGTTTCAAATGTCCAAAACTAAACTTTGGACTACTGTCCCCTGCTTCGGAAAACAAAACAAAAACAACCCTCCTTCTCTCCCATTGCCTGTTACTTATTTTGGTAAATGTCACCACCATTCACCTAGTTCTTCATACTAGAATTCTTGGCATCATAACTCCTCTGTTTCTGTCATGACCACATCAATCCCTAAATGAATCTTGTCTGTTCTGTCTTTAAAATTTTTTTTAAAAATCCAGAATTCAGCCAGTTCTCAGTACTCCATCACTCTGTTGTAATCCAAGCCACTGTCTCTTGCCTGAACTATTGCAAGAGCCCCAGCAGGCCTCCCCGCTTTCACTCTTGCCCTCCTACAGTCTAGTCTGTACCCAGTGCCCCGCTGCTTTCTGGGTTGAAAGCAGACTGTGTCACTCTCCTCCACATAACCGTCCACAGTTTCTCTTAACACTTAAAATAAAACCCCAGATTTAAAAGGCCCAGCCCCAAATGATCCATCCCCCACCTGTCTCTATTGCTTTATGTGCTACCACTCTCCCCCTGCCAGCCACACTGGACTTTTTGCTGTCCCTTAGATGTCCCAGGCAGGCTCCTGCCTCAGGGCTTTTTGTGCCTCTCCCACAGGTAACCTACATGCCTCTCTTTCATTTCACTCTGGTCTCTGTTCAAATGTCACTTTCCGCAGAGTCCTTCCCTCTCTACCACTTTCTAGGCTCTTACTCTGCTTTATTTTTCTTTGCAGCCCTTAGTACCTCTTGACATATCTGTTTGTTTCTTTGGTTTGTATGTCCCCACTAGAATGTAAGCTTCGTAAGAGCATAGGCATTTGTTGACCTGCACTTACAATAGCGTCTGGTATGTAGCAGGCACAAAGTAAATACTGAACGAATAAAAGGGTCATTCAGCTAATAGAAACCCGAGCTAGAACTTAAACCCTGGTGTTCTCTTGTCTCTCTCTCTCGCTCCCTCTTTCTTCCCACCCTGTTACCCTCCCTCACTCCCTCTCTCCCTCTCTTTCATTCATGCCATTCAACAGTCCTCCACCTTTGGGGAAGAGAATATAGAAGTATTTGGACTATTCAATTAAAGATTTAGTAGATTAATAGATTTTTCAACACCTCTTTGACCTCATAAGCATCTGCTTCTGTTATTTTACTTCTTTATTGCTGACCCCTAGACTGTCAAACAACTGTCACTTTTCCCCCCTGGGCAGAAAAAAGGCAATATGCTTTAAGTAATAGCCTTTTATGTGTTTATAGGAAGGTAAGACTATCTCTTATTTTAGTCTGCCATCCAAAATATATTATACCAAAAGGAAAATGAGATTAAATTTCACTATATGACATAACTTAGTTAATTTGAAATTCAGTAGAACAGAAAATATATACTTTGAATCAAAGAGAATTTGGATTTTATGCTGTGCTGATTATAAGACAAGAAAAAGCTAATTACTTTGAATTAGGACTGTTTTAACTGATATTAATGAGTTTTAAAATATCTTTATGAATTTCCTAATGTAGCAAAGTTATTTTATACTTTTTTATTAAAAAAATGATGACTTTTTTATGCAGTACAGGGTATGAGAAGTTTGAAAGTAGTTTTTAATAAATTGCATTAACACAAAGCATCTAGTTTAGAAACGTCTCTTAATTATTCCATATCCATGAATAATGCATGCTATATTGGAATTATTTTTAGTCAAATCAAGGATCTGTATAAAACAAAGGAATAGAATTCTAGATGGCACTCTGCCATCCTTGTTCTTTGATGGACATTAGCAAGTGGGAAAAGGCTTCATTCACTTGGTTACACTTTGAAATAAGTGGCCAATCATTATTAATTCATTTTGCACTCATTGTAATGGCATAAATCATCATAAATTCATTTGGTTTAAAGTGCATATAATATGGTCTCCCACAGGAATTTCCTTGTAATTGAGCTATTAATTAAAGTATTTTTTTAATATGACCTTTTTTCCCTTCTCTACTATTCAGAACGAAGAATCAGTAGTGGCTGTTTCCTCATTCATGATTTTCTTTTAAGTATGAGTAATGAGATTGTCTTAACTAGGCCAGTTAACTGACCTAGGAATGGCCAAGGCCCAAGAAAGTGGTTATGTATATTTCCTACCAGCAATACAGCAGTAATAGTCATGATTGATTTCTCAGGGCTCTTTGAAAACTTCTCGGAAATACTATGGTTTTGTAATAATTCCAATAAGAAAGTTTTATTCTCCCTGATAAACATGGTTTGGCTCTGGCTTCTGTTTTAATTTCTAATCCAAAACACTCCTCCGTCTGGGCTGGTTTCAGACAGCATTGGTTGCCATGAAATCCAAGTTCTCTTGCCACTAGCAAGGAGGTGCTCCTTAATTGAGAGTTCGTCACTTCCCTTCCTGTCGTTTGCTCCATCCTTCCACATGTTCCTCCTTCAGCCTCCACGGTCATCAGTGCCTGTGCCCTCTTCTCTCAGGTGTACTGGTTGCTGAAGGGCTTAAAACAGCTGGTTCTAGAATCTGCCTTTGGGCTAACCACAGGACTCTTATGAGGTCTTCAAGCTTAAGGGAAGCCTGAGCAAGAAAACTCAGACAAAATTTTTTTTTTAAAAAGTAAATAAAAATTACAAATAAAAGGCTGGAAAAAAAAGGTCATTGATTTGACAACTTTTAAAAATGATTCTTATTATGTGTCATTTCTGCACAAATAGAAACTGTATAAAAAATACTGCATGAGTTATGTCTCAGTAGAATGTGTGGTTGTAAGAAAATAAAGGTGTGAGACAACTCTGATGTTCTGCTGGTGTATATCACTGGCAGTTGACTGTGTGTGTGTGTGTGTTTTAAGTGAAAAAAAGAAGTCTATGTTTGATGCATCTATTGTGTCTGATAGAGAGCTAAAGGTACTACTCTCAGCTTCAGTCCCTACCCTTGTGATAAAAATGCAAGAAGTGCGGGAAAGTGAAATAGCAATATGAAAGTGTTGTTTATTATCAGACAAATGATGCTGAAAATAATATGTGATGCTCATAGAAATATATAACTATAGTTCTTTATAGTTAATAAAGTGTTTTCATATAACAGGCGTTCAATAAATGTAGGGTACATTAATAAATTGAGTCTGTGCTATGTGATAAGGATAAATAAATGCTCCAGAAAACAAATTCAGCAAATTCATTAAGTAATAACATTAGAGCACAAGTGTGTGTGTGTGTGTGTGTGTATGTGTGTTGTGGCTTGTATCTTAATCTTTTAAGAGGGCTAGCCATCATAAACAGTCAGATAATTTAAACACTGGCATTTTTTATTGGTCAGTTCATGATTAGACAACATTCATCTTGCTAAAGCAACAAGTTAGCCATAGTATAATATTGTCAGCTTCTTAACCACAGCTTACATAGGCTTTATTTTGCTATCTTTGTCTCAGTCCTTTTCTCATTTTTAGCATTATGCTGTTACAGCAAAGTCTAGGTATTTTCTTGCATCTTTGCTCTTTTGTAGCACTTTTAAAAAACAGTAAGATCAAAGTTAGGACCCTTAAAAAAATAAAAAACTTGAGATAAAATAGTACTACAATATGAGCTATTATTATTACTCGTAACTGCATGACAACAGAATTAGTTTCTCAGCAGCTAGAGGGTAAGTTAATGGTCTTTAGCCAATGCTGGATTATAGTGCTTTCTGCTTTTTAAAGGATTTTGTTTTGTTTTGATTTGTTTTCCAGTGTTCTGAGTCTGTCTGCATTTTGGTAGTTCATTTGTACATTTGGCTAGACATACAGGGGTGTCAGTAGTGAGGTTCTACACACTAAACTCTCACTATAAAAATGCCACAGTATCTGTACTACTCACTTAGAGGTAAGAAAGACCAGTAATTTGATAACTTAACCTTGAATATGGCCCCAGATTGGCATGAATAATGGCGAATTCCACCCCATAACAAGTTGAATTAGGAGTCTCCTGGCATTCTCAGACGAGCCAGTGACCAGTACGAGGAGTTACTATTAATAGTTGTAAGACTTAGAGTGAGAGAAGGTACGGTTTGAATTCCCCAGGCCAGTAAATTCATTACAAATGACAGTGACTTCCAATCTTTTGGATATTATAGGCCAGTTAAATTTTTGAAAATTAAAATTTGAGGACATTTATTAGTAGTATTTCAAATTTCTTATTTTGTTTGATACAAACATTAGTGAATACCACTCTGTGCATTATTTTTTTTAAAAAAACTTTTATTCACCAAAAAAGTAGTATGGACATAACCTTACCAAAAAAGTAGTAAGACTATAACCTCAGAATAAGCACTCCTTTAAATTGAACAAACTTAGCTTTGTGAAAAAGACTTACTACATTGCTTATTTTACCTCCTATTTTACCAGAGAACCATGGAAACTTTGCCATGGGCCAGCACAAGTTCATAGCAGACTCTTGGAAATTTCTTATCTGTGCATAGTTTTGTTGACTCTGCTGGGCACTTACAGTGTAAAGTAATTGTCCATGTTTGCCAAAGCAATAATTTTGTATTAAATATTTACTGAATATAAAGCATTATGCCAAGTCTTTTGCCAAACACGAAAGCATTTTTTTTTAATTTCATATGGCTCAGGGAACTTACCTGCTTAGCAGGTATGAAAAGATAGATAAATAAATAAAATTGGCTTTAGACAATAGAATGAATGTCAAAAGATAGTGTATCATTGTTTGTTAAATGGATGGACGGTAACTGCCATATTAAAAGGAGGAACTTCATTCTAACATAAGCAGGGAAGATGTGGCAGAAATTGGTAGCTACATACCATTCTCCCCTTCTGTATGAATAAAACCTCAGTTTTGTTCAAAATGGCAATATGCCCAGCTAACAGATTACATTTCCCATCTTTCCTTGAAACTAGGGGAATTCTTATATATATAATTATATAAATATATTAATACACACACATATAAATTCAGATATATTCTGACCCATGAAGTGTAATCAGACCCATGAAGTGTAAAAGGGAACATGACTTCGCTGGCACATGTCCTTGTGCCCTTCACCCTTTCCCTCTTCCTGCCTGGAAAGTGGGTGCTGTGTTGGGTGTGTAATTAGCCATTTTGTGGCCATGGTGCAACTAATTCAGAGCCAAGACAATTACAGGGACCTTGGCATGGTTATCTTTAGCTGTTATACCAGTGACAGCAACTTCTCATTGGGTGAGAAAAGATGAAACACATAATTTATTTGATCTTCTGTTTTTGGAGATGCTGATAACTGCAGCTGAACTTAATTCAGAGGGAGGAGGAGATGGACTTGAGCTAGGTCATAGAAGAGGTAGTTCTGAATCTGTAGTTGGGTAGAGTGTTGTGAATACAACAGGGTTGCAGAGATGCAAGTTGTGTTCAAAGATGTGTACTGGTTATTACACGTGGTCTGGGCCACCGAGGCCTGGACTCCTTTCCCAGGGCTGCAGCTTAACCACTTGCCTTCTGTGGTTCTCAGTTATCTCATCCCAAACATAGAAATGTACCAGATTTTTCTAAAATCATTTTCAGTTTAAAAATTGTGTGCTTCTAATTAGTCCCATTTGGCTGATGATGAGAAGATCAGAATTAAAAAGGCACTAGGTCTTGCCCTTTTCTAATCACAAGAGAACTCAAGTATTGATCTTTCTAAAATGAAATCTGATCAAATCTCTCCTTTGAGCTGCCCTTCAGCCCCTCACCCATACACAAAATTTCCAGCCATGTCGAACTACGTATAATCTCTTGATCTTGCCATGTTCTCTCTTATTTCCTGGTTTTTACACATGCTGTTCCCTTTACCTGGAATGTTTTCTTTCCATTCTCCTTCCTTTTGATTAGCCAGTTCATACTTATTTTTAAGTTTTGGCATAGAGGTCACCTTCCCCTGGAAGCCTTCTTTTAACCCCCAAGATGGAGTTAAGTGCCTGTGTCAAGTTCTGTCTTGATAGCTTGTGCTTATAAAAATTGTAACACCATTCATAATATGTTCAAATTACCTGTTTTGCTCACCTGTCTCCTGAATTAGAATGAATTTCCTTAAGGGAAGGAACTGAATTTTATTCCTTTTTGTTTCTCCAGCTTTAGTATAGTATGGCAATACTCAATAAATAGTTATTTTATAAATTTTTAGATAGATGAATTGGGACCAAATTATGGAAAATCTTGAATGAATATTAGGTCAGTTGACTTCTTATTCTTAACTCTGTCCTGGAAGAGGCTTTTATGAAGGGATCACCCATGATGGTAGATGACAGCATCATTCTCTACCTTGCTTACTCAATGAGGCACTATGGAATCATGCATTTTACATAAAATAAGTAAATATATATTTTTGTACAAAATTATATTCAATCATTTACAGGTTAAAATATACAACTTGTACTGGGTACCAAAGGTGTAAGAAATCTTATAGGAGATAAACTTAAAATTCATAAAATTCTGTCAGACTTTTTCTATCAGTAAGGAAAATACTACCATTATCTTAATTTTAGCTTCTGATTCTCTTTGATTCATCTTGCAGAGCACCTATGTTATATGGAATTATAAGTTAGAAAAACCTTAAATTAGAGACTACAAGTTAAAAAAGGAATAAATTTAGCTATACCTTTCTATTATCATACAACCATTTTGAAAGGTTTATTTCTTAGTATCAGCTGGAAGAATAGATGGTTAGGAAGTTTGAAGTCTTGGGCATCCTAGATTGCTCCTTCAGAACATCAGTGTTATTGCTGGTAGCAGTAAAGCCATGAGCTTCCTGTTAATTAACAAGGCTGGAAATCAGAAGACTTATCTTGAAAGTCCTTTTTAACTTGCGTTATTTACATATTTTGTTTGGAATAAGTTGTCTGAGACAGACATGGAATTTTAACATTTGCATGTCTTTGTAATTCAAAAACAACTCATTAGGGAAAAAAATCATACTCTTACTAGTAGATTTAAAATATGTGTGAAATGGACCATTTTTCTCTCTCCTTTTGGTACCCTACGTATGGCCTGCCAGAGCTGTAAAAACTGCTGTACCACAACAGTAGGGATCTTTATGTTACTCGGAGACTATAATTTGAACTAAAGGCACGACAGTGTAGGGGAATTTTACTTATGAGATCATTGAGTGAAATAGAAAATGATTTAAGAGAAGGGATGGCGGTGCTCTGGGGACCCTGTATCTCCTGCTGAGCCGCGCAGCCTCACGGCGAGGCATGGGTGACTCTTGGCAGAGGAGCAGCAAGCGCTCTGGTGGGCCATTGTAGGGCCACGAATCTTCCGGAAAACTCTTACTGATTCTCCCTTTTCTGTCATTTCATTGGAGGGCAAGTGATCACATCCTCTATGCTGTCTTTCCTACTTTGTCAGAACAGTGACGGAAAATATCAAGAAGTCAGCCACGTATTGTTTATTTTCACTCTCAGGAAAAAATGACTAGAGTGCTGAGGAAGCTGCCTCTAGAGTTACCACCACATAGGCCCTTAGAAACCAGCAACATCCTTAGTATTGTCCGAATGCTCCTACCTGTAATGAATACAGAAATGCTAGAGCGCAGTTAAGGGAAATGGAGATTGAAATGCTATGAAACATTGTACTTAGGAAACTCTACTTCCCTTTTGCAATATTACTTACAAAGCATACACCTCCAGGGAGTCTTACTGCTTAGATTGGAAGCCATTGCTGCTGGTGTTTCAGGACGTCTGCAGAGAACAGCAGGTGGAGTTTCTCTGTATCTCTTACAACTTCTTAGAAGTAAAAAACAGGATAGTGGCAGATTTTCTAGACATTTTGAAATATCATTCTGACAAACTGGAGAAAAGAGCTGAGTTAGAAATGTACATACGATAAAGGCAGATCTATTTTTCATTTTATTTAAATAATATGTGCAAAGGACTGGCTTGGTGGTTTGGAAGATGCAAAGTTATATAAAGCACAGTTCCTACCCTCAAGGAACTGACAAACTTGCTGAGGAAAATAAAATGGAAATGCACAGAAATGTTCATATTTTAAAATATCATGTGATAAGGTACACATAAGTGCTGGCAGAAAATATAAAACCCTGGATAATTTTTTAAAGGAGTTTATTTTTCCAATCTAAAAGCAAAACACGAAGCTTTGCATATTATATTTGCATGGTTAAATATGAAAGTAAAATTTATAAATACACATATAGTTTGAATTTGGGGTTGTCTTCTCAAGACTTAGTTCAGTGCAGGAGTTGTTAACCCAAGGCTATGGCCTCTTTGAAATTTTTCTGCAGAATTTGGTGGGTATGTAGTTTTCTAAGGAAAGGACAGGTGGCTTTCAACAGATTCTAAAAGGGTTCTATGAGAAGAAATTCAGAAGCACTAATTTACAGAACGCCTTCACAGACTCTTATCTTGGTTTCACAAGACCTTTCACTTCTCTTTACCTCCATTTCAATCCATTTAACAATGGCCTATAACTTGAAAATGATTACATGCTTTTATTGGTTGAATTTACTACATTAAAGTTTATATGGTATGTTCTTAATCTGGAAAACAGATAAGTTTAACCTGTTAAACTAGATTCATTCATGAGAGAGCACTGCACTATTATTATATAAAATGATATATTATTATACCATTTTACAGACAAGGAAACTGAGGCTCACTGAGTACCTGCCACCTAATAAGTTATGAAACTGTGGTTAATTCCCTTTCTTAAGTCTGAAGCTTGTGCTTGCCTTTAATCAATATGCCATATTGTTCTATGATTTATAAACTATTTTTTCTTGTCTCCTCAAAAAAACAAAAAAAGCCATCTCTTAAATTACAATGTATTTTTCATAATCCCTGGTGTTTTTCTTTTTTAAATGTCAAAATGCTTTTTGGAGTAGATGGGGTTTTACAACTTAGTAGCCATTAGGCTGAAGTATACAAACTATTAGCATCATCTTCAATATAAAGGAATAAATGTTAATTAAACCATTTTATCATATTTAGAAATAATAATGAGTTATTCAATTTGTTTAATAAACTTATATGAAGAACTTACTGCATACTTGATATCATGCTATATCAGTATATACCCCATAATATGGAGGAAAATGAATTCTTTGGGAAGGAGGCTTTTCCAAACTACATGTTTACCTTCTCCATCCTTCATCCCAACATGGCCTGTAATGAGAGGTGTTAGTGATGGGAAGTATTTTACATATGAACTGTGTTAGATGCAGAAGAAAGGTTAAGAAATATAATATTACATTATTTGAAACCATCTCCATTTTGAAAAATGCTGAGTAGGGAGAAATATTGTTAGGAATTTAGGATCACCAATATGTTTTGAAGTTACATATGCTTATTTATATATATTTATTAATATTATGCAATTAAAACACTTCAGTCTGTGATATAAAATGTTATAGTCTGCCTTTTCTCTTAAAAGAATATGGCTGGGCAAACTATAAACTCAAGATCTTTTATAGTCGAGGTTCAAAACCTTTTTCAGTTAAAAAAAAAATCCAAAATGGTTTATATTTTGAAAGTATGCTTCAACGAAAACATTACAAAGGTAAAATTACTTTCTTGCTCTGCATTTTATGTTGTAATTTTAGGCAAGGCACTGACATTTCTTCTGCTACAGCCGCCAAGCCCCAAACTTCCTCCACACAGCACCATACGAAGAACAGCCATTGATTTGATTGGACGAGGTTTCACAGTTTGGGAGCCTTACATGGATGTGTCTGCCGTCCTGATGGGGCTTCTCGAACTTTGTGCTGATGCCGAGAAACAACTTGCCAAGTATGTGCTGGATTTCAGATCATTTAATTTGTTGTTGTTTGCTTTGGGTTTTGTTTTGTTTTGTTTTTCGGGTGAGGTCATTGTTTATTCTTTATACTTTGTGTATTTCTAGTAGACAAACATCTCAATATATGAAATTTTGGATGCGAACAATGAAAGGGAAGTATGTTTCTGTAATTTTAACACAATTGATATTTAGCACTGAGCCAATGAATGATCTGTGACATAAATTTCAAATTGTGTTTATTGTACCTTGAGATATTACTAGCCGATAGTATAGTAGTACAATCATGTTGTTTATAAGGAAAATGATATATATACTTGATACTTGATCAAAAATGATTTACTGGTGGAATACATGGCCAAATTGAGGAATTACTTAGCTGCACTCATATTAATTTTTAGATCAGCTTTATCGAGATTTCATTTGCACATAGTAAAAGACCAGCCATAAGGCAGTTGCAGTGATCGGGGGAAGCAATGATGAGAGAGTAATGCAAGAGGAAGATAAACTGAGGGGGTTGCTAAAGTGCAGTAAGTGGGAAACACACGTGGTAACCAACTGGCTAGGATTGTTGGGCTGGTGGTGGTGGTAGAGATGAGTGTTGGCTTGAGAACTCAGCCTCCTCGTTCCTGGAAGAGTTCTGTTGTTTTTTTTTTTTTCCTTTTTTGGTGTATAATACACATAACATGAGTTTTATCATTGTAACCATCTTAAACTATACAATTCTGTGGCACTAGTACATTCACAATGTTGTACGGCCATCGCCACTATCTAGTTCCCCATACTGGTCACCCTGAATAGAAACCCCCTACCCATTAAGTAGTCCCTTCCTGTTCCCCCTCCCACCAGCCCCTGGCAACCACTAATCTGCTTTGTGTCTCTATAAATTTGTCTATTCTGGATATTTCATAGAAGTGGAATCATACAATATGTGGTTTTTGTGTGTGTGTGTGTGTGACTGGCTTTTTTCACTAGCATGTTTGCAAGGTTCATCCATGTTGTAGTATATATCACTGCTTCATTTCTTCTCTTAGCTGAAGAACATTCCATTCCATGGTTATATCACATATTGTTAATCCATTTATCTGTTGAACATTTGAGTTGTTTCTACCTTTTGGCTATTATGAATAGAGCTACTATGAACATTCATGTATAAGTATTTCTTTGAACACCCGTTTACATTTCTTCGAGTAGATATCTAAAGTGGAATTACTAGGTCAGGTACTGATTCCGTATTTGACTTATTGAGGAACCCCAAACTGTCTTCCACAGTGGCTGTACCGTTATACATTCCCACCAGCTGTGTGCAAGAGTTCCATTTTCTTACATCCACGCCACCACTTGTTTGTTCATTCTTTCTTTGTTTTGCTATAGTCATCCTAGTGAGTGTGAAATGGTAGGAATTTTTGAACTGTCCCGTGATGCCTCCCTTAATGAAAATGTTACCACCACTTTGATTTTTCTCAATGAATGACATTTCATTCTTGTCATTGGTAACCTTTTAAAAAACTGGAGTTCTATACCCTTTTCTCCGTGGTTGCCTTTCCCATACGCCACAGTTCCCTTACGTTCCAGCTTGCTCTGGGCCCCCACAGTCTTTCTGCTGATTGCTGTGTGTCCAGGAGTGGAGACCAGAGAAGCCACTGAAGGGTAGAATGGAATGCTGTGGCTTTGTCTACAGATTGGGCATTCCCAGCCCAAAGTCCCAAGATTGATTGGTAGGAGGCAGGTATTCATTTCAAATGTAGGCAGCTGCCCTCCCCTGTTTCCTCCTATCATACCACCATAGTCCTAAAACCTCACCTCTGTGTCTCCCTAGCTGTATGTCCTCCAGCAAATTACTTGACCTCTCTGCATCTACAAATTGGGGCTAATTAAAATGCCTGTCTCGTAAGGTTAATGTTAAATGAGTTTATATTTGAAAAGTGCTTACCTTAGAAGAATGGTTAGCACACATTAAGAGATTAAATGGCTGTTAAATGTGTGGTGGTAGTACTGGTGTTGATGACATTGTTATGGTTCTTGTGTTCAGCAGATCAAGAGCTGCCTGTTTTCTAGAATGAGCAGTTTGGCACAGTGGTAGCCAGCATAGTTTCTGGATACAGGAGGCCTGAAGGTTCTTGATTGAATTGAAGGATTAGAAGGGAATGTGAGCCCATGAGTTTGCACCAGTAAAATGAGGCATCATTTTTGTGCCATCAACTGGCTTTTGTGCAAAGCCCTGGAACATATATTCAACCTTGGCCCTCAGGTTGGCTTCAGCTGACATGTACACCTTCCAAAGAGTCAGTAGTACTGGCTTCTGTTACTGTAGCTCTTCTGGTTTATTTTGAGAAGCCTTCAACATTTTTTGATTGTCTAAAATTTTGCTTTGACCTAATTTTGTACTTATTTTCAAATCTGATCTGAACACAATTTGATCAGTATGCACTCTGTTTTGTTGCCTGAGAGGAGAAGTGATAGGTTTTTAAGTTTAGTATTTAATATTTGGTTTTATTTTGTTTTAAAATAAATTTACATTAAGCTTATATCAGCAAACTAAAGATACACTTATGCTTTATCTGCATGGTGTATGTCCACAGACACAAATACTATAGTTTTCAGTAAGCAATTTAAATCTTGCTATTACATCCTTTTCTGTCATGAAGATTAGTATGACTTTCTGTACACAGCTCTGAATAAATGAATGGATCAGCATGTAGCCTTGAGGAGTCCAATGTAATTTTCATCATGATAAATTGCATAATAAGCAAGAAAATGTTTGCTTATTAATCTATAACAAGATTTAGATTGAAAATGGCCTGTTACATCCATGACACACTTGGTGCAGGCTGCAGAAGACCAAGGTGGGGAGAGGTGGTGCAGTGACGTGTGCAGGGGGTTAAGTGTGCATCTTACCCTCGCGCGGCCCTGCTGGGCTGCCCCTTTTTGTGCCTGATTTACTGTGTACACAATAACGGTGCTCAGCTGCCTTGCTTCTGCCTGTGATGTTAAGCTTGCTTTGTGAAGAAGCTTTTACACTGGGCTTGTGCTTTTTAAAATTTCTGTTCACATTTATTGAAAAAGGAAAAACATAGGCAGTGTTTCCTACTTTATTTCCATTCTTGTGAGTTTATGAGGACAGGGGTTTTGTGGAGGGGCAACTAGCTCAGACCCCCTCCTAGTTCTGGAGATCACACATCATGGCAGAATTCCTTTCTGCCTCTCTTCTGTGGAACAACAGCCCCTGTCAGAGCTGCTTTCTAAGAGTTCTCCTGAAAACCATATATGCCTCAGGATTAATAGGTATTTCTCCAGAATTGGTTACACCTTTATTTTAGAAATAATGACTTACAGTTTTACATCTTCAAAATCAAAATATCAACAGTTGTTTTCCAATGTTTTCAGATATTTTACCAAATTTTAAACCATATTTATTAATTAAGCAAGTATTTATTGAGTAACGAATATGTGAAAGGGACATCAGGTATTATCTGTAGTGACTAAATTGAACCAAACAAAGATCCTTTTGTTTGCAAGGCACTTGCAGTCTTATAGGAAAGATAAGATCTGCGGGAGATAACCATGACACAAAGTAAGGAGGTGTGTAAAAGGTGTGGGCATTCAGAGCACAGTGAGATGAAGCACACTGGGTAACCAGAGGGAAGGAAGAGTTTCAGCTCAATCTTTCTTTTGAATGATTATGAGGGGAGAAGCATAGGCTTGCAAAAGAATAGAGGTGGGACAGCACAGCATGCCCAAAAGATGTTGAATAGTCCCTTAAAACATACGGTGAATGGAAGTAAATACTGGTTTTAACTAATTTTATTTATTAATTCCTTGTAGAATTTAAACTGGGATTATCCCCTCTAAAACTCCAACATAATTTCTTTCCCAAGTCTCTCTGAGGAATAGAATTAGGGACAGAAAAAGGATTGGTATACCTTTACTTCATAACAATATTGTTACGGTGCAGGGGATACAGAGATGTGGGCTGCCATCCTCCTATTGATTGCATGCTATCTATGAGTTTCTGTGCTACACATTTCACTGATGTTCTCATCTAGTTATAGAGAAGCTCAAGAAGTAGGCTTTGGCATCCCCATTTTGCAGATGAGAAAAAATGAATACAAGAGAGATGCTGTCTCCTGTCCACAGTAACATTATAGTCAGTGAAAAAAATAGGATTCAAACTCAGGTCTAGCTGACTCTAAAAGCCAGAGTTCCCAACACTGTGACATTTTGCATTCAAAATCTTAAGACTCACAGAATTAAAACAACTTATTAAAAAGGGCATAAATGGATCAACTCAGAATTTTCAGTTTGCTTTCAGATTTTTAAAATATTTAATCATTTCATCAAGGATTGTGTACCTTATAGAATTTAAAAGCCTTATTTACATATCAGTACACTCCTTGAGTGCTTGTGCTATGCATTATGTGTTTATTCTTATTTATTCATAACACCTGACAAGTGATTTGCATGCAGTAGATGTTTAATAAAGTCATGGAATTTTAGAGATGAAAATCTTCAACAGCATCTGATCCAGTGCCCTCAGTATGCTATTATATTAAGTAAAAATAAACTTTAGAGAGATTAAACAACTTGTCTGAAATCACACTAGTACTCTAGGAGCTAAGACAATCAGGTTTTCTGATTCCTATTTTGCAGCTCTT
>VBSM01003157.1:39178729-39195369 GCA_008086735.1 Cheirogaleus medius
CCTCCCAGAGTGCTAGGATTACAGGCGTGAGCCACCGCGCCCGGCCCTATTTTGCAGCTCTTGTACCATATGAGTAAAAGGAAAGTTATCCACAGGTAAAATCTTATGTGAGGAAAGTTTTAAATGAATGAGGATGGGCCACTCATTCAGGATCAACTGTTGAATAGAAAATTGAGGGTGTACTTTATTGAAATCATAGATTGAGCCATCCCTGCTAATTGTAAGAGAAATAGAAGCATATGTGAAGTACTATCTTAGGTAGATTTAAAAAAAAATTTTTAAAGAAAAATATTAATAGAAACATATAAGATCATCTTTTTTATAAATCCGTAATTTTGTTAGTCAGCATGGTCATGTACATATTGATTTATAAAATGTTAGAAACAGTAGAAAATCCTACTTTATAAAGGATTAGAAACATTTTTGTGCTCTTGGAAGGCTAGACTAACATCTGTCTTTGTTGTGGTCCATGATTGTGATTCCATTTGCCTAGTTCATATTGCAGAGCCTGTACTCTGAAAGAGAGCGGTGCTGGCCCAGCTGCTGATGGAGCCAGGCTGCCATCACAGCTGAAAGACATTAGTGAGTTACAGCAAGCCCACTGGGGTAGTCACAGCTTACCAAACATTAAAAAAGAAACATATACTCCCTGGAAACCACACATGCTTTGATAACATGCAGATATGCCATACGTTAGATTCTTTTTGAACTATACAGAGTTGGAGGAAAAAAATTGATATTTTCACTCAAATCTCAACTATATTTCTTAAATTTGGGGGTTGGGGAGTGGAGAAAAAACACAGCATACAAACACTAAGATTATTTAGGATTCTATATTTAAGCTATTTTTCCTGTTCCCATGAAATTTAGTTTTGATAGAAAATTTATAATCTGAGGAAGCCTTATTAGTTTACTGTTAGCACAGGGTTTTATTCGTTGTAAATGTGTACAGCATATAGGAAATGGGTCTAAAAGATATATTTGGAGGAGGAATTGCCACCTTTGAATGTAGGAAATTAATGCCACCTGTGAGTTAAGAAATTAAGATACAGTATGACAGAAAGGTATTGAAAATTCCTCATTAAATTGAGGACAAATATTAATACACCTGTTTAACCAGGAAGGAGGAGGATGGAAATCCCAGGTGCTATATAATTAAGTGTGCATTTTCAAAATAATTTTAGTCTTCTTTGTTTTTGATAGAGATTGTTTTCAGTACCCCATTACTGTTGGCCAAGATTTGAGGCTATTCAATGAAAGTTTATTTCCCCTAAATATTCCCTTACAGTATTCCTTAATTTGACAGATGGTGAAATCTGATGGTTTTAGATGGTGCCATTTAACTGAAATGTTCTCACCTGTAACTTTTAAAATGCTTTTACCATAGTGGAGGAAGCCTTAGAACAGGATTAATGAGCAATCCTGTAAACAGTGAGCTCGGCCTGAGTGAACTATTTTTCTATTCATATTTTTTATTTATAATATCTGTCATCTCTAGTATTTCAGATGGTTGTGTATACTGAAATGCTGAGTACAATGAGAGTCCATGTCCTATTTTTTTTTTTTTTTGAGAATAAAGACCGAAACCAAAGACCCAGCCTGTAAGCCTGTATAGCAAATGATCCACGTAGCAGGCAGATAAACAAGATCAGATGGAAAGAGTGAGTTCCATGTTTACATGCAGGTTCCAGAATAAGACAGACACCCCTTTAATTTCAAGCTTCTAATAGTATGATCCTTCTTTATTCAGGTAGAATCCCACATTAAAATATATCACACACAATGCACTCTTGACTTTAAAGATAAGTACACGTAGAATTAGACTTCGTCTATTGGGACTACCAAATCAATTACTTTGACTTCATTGCCAGGTCAATTCAGTCCAATAACTGGCTTAAGTGATTTTTTTCCTCCTACTGAATTTGCCAGCTAACTTCGTTTAGTACATAACTATTGAGCTACTACTATGTCCAACAGCTGTGCTAGGTACTTTGCCAGGGGGGTGCGGGGGACACACATGATTAGAAGGCATGGTCCAGATATGCACAGAGTTCACAATATAAAACTAATTCATAAGGCCTAGCAGAATGTAATTCACTGTTAAGAGTCCAGAATAAATGGGTTTGTTGTCAGTTGTTTTTGTTTCAATAGAAGGTAGTTGAGCGCTATAGCAATTGCAGAATACGATATGAAAAAGACAAGAATTGAATAGAGGGGAGGGAGGACAGTGTGCCAGTGGAGAAAGGGGTAGAGGAGAAGCATTAGCAGCATACTGGAATGAAAAAAAGGAACAGAATTTTAGGGCCCAACTTTGAAATTGGCTCCTGGCCTTAAGAGCATTGATGTTAAAAAGACAGAGTTGAAAATTAGTTGAACTAGATTATGGAGGGCCGATCTCAAGTCAGGAGTTTAAGATTTTTTTCTCAGAAGTGGTAGGAAGCCACTGGAGGATTTTAAGCAGGGTAACCATGAAGTAAAGTCAATGCTTTTGAAAGACTGCTCTGATGGTGATGCGTTGAGTAAACTAGGGGAGAGACACAGGTTTCTCTTCTTCCCCTGTGCCTTGGCCACCTTTCAGGTCTCGCACTCACAGCCGTTCCACTTTTGCACTGGGGATGCCTTCCAGGTTGCTGCAGAGCCCTGACCTCAGAGCAGTAGAACCACCCACCTTCTCAGACTGCCAGACACCAAAGAAGGGAATCACTTGAATGGACACATCGATACCTCTACAGATTGTCTGGTTTTCCAGCTTCCCCTGAGCTCAATGGGCAGTACATTTACATGTCTTTGGTTTGCTCCCTTCCCGGTTGCCCCACAGCTTCTCTTCCAGACCCACCACGCAGGACCAAACTTTACCACTTGTCTTATGGTACAAAGTTTAATTGCTGAAATGAGGGAAGGGTGATGTGTGGCTAGGGCTTTAACTTGAAGCCAGTGACCTGATGGTAGTTGATCTCATTGTCCCTTCACTTTGCTTCTATTTGGGCAAGGCATCTTTGGTCAGAATAGGCCTTTATTGTACATATAATATATAGGTCAGAGGCAGGGTTAGATGTTTTTTCATCTGTTACCTCATGCAGTCTTCTCATGAATGCTGTGAAGTAGGTATTTGAATATATCCATTTTACAGCCATTATGCTAATTCAGTCTAGGGTGGTCACGGGACACAGCCTAAGGGTAGGAAAAAAGTATCTACTTGTCCCTGTGGCATGAGCCTTGAAAATTGGTCAGTTGACCACCTACACCCTCAGGTGCACATATACACATCTGCATTCATTCATTCTCGTTGTCTCTGTGTGTGTGTGTCTCTCTGTCAGCTTCTCACTAAACATTCCTTCTCCATGCAAACATACAAGGGAGTGGACGGAGGGACTTGGAGGTGGGCGGTGAGTTTGCTAGGATCCTGTTTATGTGAGTAGAACTCTGGTTTCCAACAGCAAAGGATCCCAGCAGCACATAGCTGGGGATGGACTAGACTCTTTGGACTCCAGGAAGAAACTATGAAACTCTTGTCCTGCAGGGGCCAGGCCCTATCCCTTAGCACCTAGAGAGCAGAACAGGCAGCTAGCCATGAAGTGCAGCCACAGTAACCTTCTTCTCTCGTATTTTATTTCCGTCCATACAACCCAGCTCTTTGGGCAGCCGTATCACTTACATACATATTTATGTTTCAGACACAACCCTCAGCAGTTCACAGCTCGGTTCAGCAGCATATCATCCATCGCCTGTCCCACACCTGTAAAGTTGGCCATTTTTGGAACCACCCATAAGACTTCTTATTTAGCTGAATTTGATCTTTTTGAGGACTTATAGATCCTGGTACTTAATATGGTTTCTCTCCCTTACAATTTTATATCCACACCAGCTGATAATTGTGTATCCTGTACATTTATTCAAACCACTATTAATATTGAATAAAATAACTAAAGTCCAACTATTAAAAAGATACCACTAGAACCCTCTTTCAAGAATGCAATCTAACCATTCATCCAAAGCCACCGAGTTTAGTCCTAACACGGATTCACTAATCCAATTATCCACAATATCTTCGTGCCCCTCCCCCTTTATTTTCTGCAAAGGTTGGCTTTCCTGAAAGACTTTACACGACTACCTTGGCTCCTCACTTAACTTCTCTGGACTGAATTTCTCATTTGTACAAAGCCTGTATCACCCACCTTGTTGGGATGTTTGGGGGTAAATGCAACAGGACATGAAATAGCACAAGAAGGCCTGGCTTCCAACCTAGACCTTGGGTTCTACGTCTAGTTCTTTCTATTCTATATCTTGCCTTCCAGAGGCAGGATGGGCTGCCCAGGAGATAGACATTCCTTTTCCCTAGCTGGCTGCTTGTCAGGAATGTTGCCTGGGAAATCTTTTCCAGCTCCAGCATTCTGTGATTTTATTGATCAAACCAAATTTGATTTAGGTTTGTTCAGAATTATTCATTATCATTTCGGTTTGGTTCAGCCTTTTAATATCATCAACCACTGTTCAGCCACATTGATGAAAGAAAGGAAACATCACAGGGTATCTAAAAAGTTTAATTAGCTTTTGAATGTTTTAAAACTTGATTTAAATACGGGTTTATAATCTAAATTTTGCAGTGATTATTAAGCAGTCCAACCCCAGCACTACTCAGATAGTGAACATTTCATTTGCTAAATTTGCAATAGTAAATTTTAATCCAGAAAGAAACTGCCTAACTGCCTCTCCTGCCTTCCTGCTGAAGACCTCTTTCTAGCCCCAAATGGAACCTAAGGGCACCAGGCTCTTCCATGGGGGTGCCCCGCCCACCAATGCCTGCTGTTTGTGTGATGTTCAATGTGTGTTCTCTCAGCTCACATCTTTCTTTTTCATGGTAAACATCAAAGAAAAATTCTCCACATTCCTCTCCTCTGAGTTCCTGCACTGTATCTATATTCAACATGGAAAAAAGAAGAGAGACAGTTATATTATCAGTCAAAAGATTTAAGCAGTATAACAGTCACAAAGAAATTATAAGCAGCCTTTTCTATAAACAATTTATCTCCTTTAACAATAAGGAAAATGCCTATGAAATCTTTACACATGAAGCACATAGACTTATTTAATTGGAGTGAGATAAATCTTAATGTATCTTCATATGCATATTTAAATATAAAAAATATTTAACTAGAGAAACTATAATTGAATCCCATATTAAGTAACAGAATACTTGTATACTACAGTTAATGGGCAGATCACATGCCACATTTTAATTAAAAGTCTTACTATTTTTCACAGTGGTTTATAATATAAAGGAAGCTTGGAAACAAGAATATTTATCATTTTATGTAGCAGAGGTTAGGAATGAATATAGCATTATTATCCTATCAGGCCCCTTGTAGTCTCACAGTTTGGAAAGATTTATTTCATTGTGTACATAGTCTTGCAAATAGCCTGGACAATGTCATGCTGTCTCTTCTTTATAAAAAGAGAATTAGTATCAGTTAATATAGTTTTTGCATCAATACTAAATAACCATTGCCAGAGCATGCTGATTAGTAGATTGGTTCTAAAAGTCCTAAGTGTAGGGCAAACTAGCAATACTGAGGATATTTCAGGCTAAAAGTAATATGCAAACTAAAAATAATTTTGTAATTTTCAGTACTTTTGATAATTTTTTTGACAGGAATGAATTTTGCTTCCTTTTAGATATACAGCCTTAAATACAGTCTTTCAATGTGGCCTTATAAACAATTAACTTTTTTAAGGAAAAAATTCGAAAATACCCAACATGATACTCATTCTTGCTTTTTTTCTGAGCTTTGTGATATGTATTCAATACTAGTTCTTGATAATTTGTTAACAAGGCGTTTTTAACACTTTGGACAGATGCACATACTGTTTTCAATCTTCACGGTTAATTATTCGATTTTGTATTTGATGCCAGAACACCCTGACTCCTAATCACTGCTCATTGTTGCAAGTCCATTATATTCTAACTGTGTGAGTGCTCCCATTGACCTTGAACTGACATTATAAGCTGTGTCTAATCTTTTCAGTCTATATTTCTAATGCTTCTTTTCTTTTTTTTCCTTTTTTCTGATCCCTGTTTAGCATCACAATGGGGCTGCCTCTGAGCCCGGCAGCTGACTCCGCCCGCTCCGCGAGGCATGCCCTCTCGCTCATTGCCACTGCCAGACCACCCGCCTTCATCACCACCATAGCCAAAGAAGTGAGCGGAACTTCTCAGTGTACTCTGTCTTCTAATTTAGAGGAATTATTTGATACTTTAAGCTGTGGGTTTGTATCCACAAATTATCTTTCCAGTTTCTTCTAGAACCATGCAAGCTAATAATTTAGTGCTGAAATGAATGCATAAGTGTCTGTGTGCGTACACACTGAATTTCACCGTGGTGCATTCATTACTTGTGCTCTGTATTCATTTCTGAGCTCAAAGTTAATTCACTTGTAAATATTTGACAGTAATTTTTCACCCTGAAACCTAGAAGGCTTATGCAAATTCAAATGTGTTAAGAGTGTTCACATTTTTCAAGAATAAGTACCTACTTGTAATCAAAACTGAACTTCTTATTTAGCACTGACTCTCCAACTGTAAACAAAAAATGTAAGTCATAAACTTGCTAATTGTTTTTCCTATTACATGTCACAGATAAAGACTTGAATGCCAATTGATTCCTACATTCGTAGTGTTCTAACTAATTGCCCACATCTAACTGAAAAACTAGTAAAGAACAATGAACCAATTATAGGATCTTTCCTATAGGTCTTAGTAGTGGGAGAAAAAGGAAAGGATGATAAGCTCCTAAATTTTTTTTTAAAGATTTGTTCCATTTCAGCTTGAATAATGTGCAGACTCAGTGTCCGTAGGGTATGGGCTCTGTCTGAGCTGTTTTTCCTGTAGCTATGATGAATTTTTAAAATACTAAATAAATACCTCTGAGCCCACTCTGATAACCTGAAACCTATTGGGCCCATGTCTGCCCCAGAGCCATCCTTAATAGGCATGCTGTAAATATTTGTGACCTGAAGGTAGCTAGAAGGAGAGGAAGGAAGGTCCTCTTGTAGCAGCTTGTATAGGATTATGTGAGGCAGTGGGGCTTTGAATTCATATCTAAAATGAATTTGTAGACTAAGGGTGTGTATATTTCTAATAGTGCATAGTGTTATAAGAAGGTTTCACTATATTTAACATATGTTTATATTTGTTTATATATTTTATAGGTATTATATATTTATATGTAATGTGTATATATGTGTGTATGTAAAATGAACAGTTTTATTAGCTATAGAAATTTTTACCAGTTTTTCCCAACAGTAGAATATGCACAGGTAGTAATATTAAATATACTGAATAAGCCTTACATTAGTCTGACAGTTCCTTATATTAATTGTGTTTTCAAACTTAATTTGTGCCATTTACATATGAGTATTTTTTAATGAATTGTTAGAATACCCATGCTTTGGATTCATTCCATTCCAGCTTTTGGTTGGAAAGATAATCTTAAAATATTTTAATGTGACACTCCACATTTATTACCTTTTAACACCTTTTGTACCACATGGAAATCTCTAAGACATACGCCAGGGACCGCACGTTTTTGGGCAAACTGCATGTTATTTAAATCATCATAACTACAGTGAAAAATAAGAAAACTCGTAAGCGGTCCTTAACAGATGACACGCGAAACACAAGAAAACTCGTGAACAGTACGAAAGGTATTAAAGACAAGCTTTCAGCCAGGTGTGGTGGCACACACCTTTACTCCCAGCTATTCCAGAGGCTGAGACAGAAGGATCACCTGAGCCCAGGAATCTGAGTCTGGCCTAGGCAACATAGCAAGACCCTGTCCCTAAATATTTAAACAAACAAACAAAAAAACATGTTTTCCACTTCACTTTTTAATCTTACAGTGTTAGAGTAAAACACTAAAGTGTTTTTTATTATTATTACTGTTCCCCACCCCATCCCTGTGCCAACTACTCCACGGCTATTCAAGGGCCAGTCCAGGGCCTGTTAATGTCCTTTCTCTTCTGAGATGTGAAGATTGCAATTGTATGGGAAAAATCACACTGAATTTATATTATTTACCATGCTCATTATTTTTGGAGGCATGTTCATTTGTATTTCCCAACTTGATTACAAAGCACTTAGAAAATAATATGTGGGACACAGTAAGTGCTGTATAAATATTATTTACAGCTGATCCTTGAACAATGAGCGGGACAGGGGCACCTACCCACATGCAGTTGAAAACCCGTGTGTGATGTTTGACTCCTCCAGAACTTAACTACAAATAGCCTAGTGTTGACTGGAAGCCCTACTAATAACATACACAGCTGAATATATATATATACATATATATATATATATATATATATATATAATGTACTGTATAAACTAGAGAAAAGAAAATGTTAAGGAAATCATAAGGAAGAAAAAGATGTATTTACTGTTCATTAAGTGGAAATGGATCATCATAAAGATCCTTGTCATCTTCACATCGAACAGGCTGAGGAGGAGGAAGAAGAGGAGTGGTCGGTGTTGCCGTCTTAGGGGTGCAACTATTATCTACCTCAGTACCAAATGTACCAAATTCACAAATCTTCAATCTGTTTCTTTTTTAAAATGTTATGGTAATAATGTATTAAGCTCTCGTATACTATTGAGGAACTTAACAGAATTTTATTGGACAGTACCAGTTGAGTTTTTATGATATTAAATACTTTCTTTGCAATCAAAAGTATTTCCTGACCCACCCCAAGAGGTTTGTTTTCATTAATTTTTTTTTCTATTAGTAAGTGAAAAATAAACCAGTGGCTGCAAACGTAAAACTGTATCAAGTGTCAGTCATATCTACAACATGAAATGTTTTTATAGGTACACAGACATACGGCTCTTGCAGCAAATACCCAGTCACAGCAGAATATGCACACTACCGCTCTTGCACGAGCTAAAGGGGAAATTCTGAGAGTCATTGAAATTCTTATTGAAAAGATGCCCACAGATGTTGTGGATCTTCTTGTGGAGGTAAGAATATCCCCTTTTAAATAACCTAAATTAAATATTGCAATGCAGTAATATAGATCAGCATCTTTGTTTCCAATATCTCTAAGAGAGAAGGATAGAAAGAGAGAGACTGAGAGAGAAAGAGAGAAAGAGATAACTAAAGTCAATTAACTTTTGTGCCATTTCTGGAGACCTTATATGAATTTTCTTAAAGTCAAAATGATTTCTGTGTCCACTCACCATTCACATGAAATTGGTCTGTACTAGAGTAATTTTTAAATGTTATGTTCTCTTTGACATGTTACATTATATAATAACGCAAAATGGATAGTGTGCTTGAATAAAATCTGCCTATGCTATACATAAATATGAATTGACTTTAAAGAAAACAAGTCTATTCTCTTTATTTTACTACACCATCCCTAAAATTTTTTTCATAGATAAGAGAAAGGATAGCCTGTAGTATGCACATATTTAAAATTGCTTTTCCTTTGTTTTAAATACTAAATCCTCTTGGGCAAATGAGGCCTAAGTTAATCATTTAAATTTTGGAAAATTGAGTATTTGAAATTAATTTTAGATATGTGTCTTTTCCGTCAAAGGTTATGGACATCATTATGTACTGCCTTGAAGGATCTTTAGTTAAAAAGAAAGGTCTTCAAGAATGTTTCCCGGCCATCTGCAGGTAAAGAATCCTTTAATAGCATGCAAAATAAGTAATTTTCAATAACAAATAATTTTTTAAAATTTTTTGGTATTAGTATTATAGTATTGCTCAGTTGGAAATCTAATCATGAATTAATTCCATACTTTCTAAAGTGATTTAGGCAGTGTATAGGCAAAAACACAAATAGAGTAGAATCAGCTATTTGTAATTGAGTCATGAAGATATTTTGCTCAAAACTTAAAAAATGAATAAGAGATAGAATATATATTAAATACATCTTTATTCTTGTGTTCATTACTCAAATTATTATTTACATTACAAAAGGGAGTTAGGAAGCTCCTGACTTAGGGAAGAAGATGTACTTCTCTGCCAACAGAAATCGTTGTGCCACATTTTTACTGGTAAATTGTATTTTTAATCTAAACACTAATATTTGCATTATGTCTTATTAAGGATAGGTGTTTTCCCTATGAGAAAACAGGAAAAGAAGCCAAGAAAAGTTAAAACTTTTATTAAAAAAATGTTGCATATGTTATATCTAACTCTAAGAATTATATATATTTTGTATAGCATATAATTAAGAAATGAAGTTTTTTAATATTAAATGTAGTATCACTTATTTTTCTTATTTGTATTCTTGTATTGATGTATCAATACACTTTTGAAATACCAGGAAATACAGAAGACAGAAAGATACATAATATAGTATCACTGCTCTCAGGAAACTTATAATCTTATTATTATACAGTTTTACAAAGTATTCATTCAGCAAGTATTTCATTGATATTTTTGATACATGTATATACTGTGTAATGATTAAATCTTGGTAATTGGGATATCATCACTTCAAACATTTATATATTTTTAAAAAACTAATTTTAAATTTGGTTTTCAAAATATTTATAGCTTGAGGCACATTTTGTTAAAAAAAGTTTTACCTTTATGTAGTCAATAGAAGTAGTACTTAGGGGGCATGGGCAATATACATAACCATAATATTTGTACCCCCATCATATGCTGAAATAAAAAAATAAATTAAAAAAAAAATAGAAGTAGTATTTAAATCTGTTGAAGAGAATGGTTTTTGTAGTAAACATTACAGTCAGTTACTCATAGTTATGTAACATTTTTCTTATAAAGAAAGTTCGTTGATATCCTTACTTACTTTTGCTCATTTCTGTTAATACATTGCAGTGTAAAGCTTTATTTTAGACTATAAGTTTCCTGCGACCAGTGACATTACATTATGTATCTTTCTGTCTTCCATATTTCCTGGATTTCAGCAAGTATTTTCTGAATTGATCGTACTCTGTAAACCTTCCCATATCTCTCTTTATATTTACAATAAGTCTTTATATCCTAGTCTCTTTATTTTGCAGTTTTTGACTTATGCAACACAGAAGTTAAAACATGAACACAGATTTTTAAAGGATTGTGCTATAGTATACATGAATACAGATGCATATTTCCTAGTGAGATAAATTAGACAAATTAGAATATAGTAGGGTTTTTTTTGACATTGTGTGCCACACTAATTCTGGTTTATGTTCTTCTTATTAAAAATTATATGTATTAAATCTTTCATGCAGTTAATTGATTTTAAGAATATGTATAGCTAAATTATTTTTTCCAGTTGATTGTTCTCTATGGAAATATCTACGTAAAAATGTACATTTGTCTGTCACTTCCTGGAGGTGATGTGGAAGCAGTTTTATTAGGGCTTATTTTACTGAATATTAACAGAATGTCCTTGTAACACCAGCCACTGCTATATACGTAAGCTTCCTGGAGTTAATGTGAGTGGACTGCTCAGTGTTTTAAGGGCACTCTGTTTTCCCCTTTGCTAGAAGGAAGTCTGCCTCCTCCATAAGCAGCATCCTCGGTTCCTTAAGTCACCTTAGCCTAATGCATGTCCACTCTTGTTTGCTATTGTGGATCCCTGAAGAGCAAGGATTCTCTTCATTGAATCCATTCAGTTAAGACACATGCTAAGGAGACATGTGTCCTAACAGAATACTCAGTATAAATTTTTTCTGATTTAGCAGAAAGCAATTGTATTTTGTTTATTAATTTAGTAACATTTATCGAACACCTCCTCTGTATCAAGTAGTGGCTAGGCCCTGGGAAAATGGTGAATAAGATGATATCCTCAAGGAGCACAGAGTCTAACAGAGGAGGTGATTATGCAGACAAATGATTGTGGGTTCTGTGTTATGTGCTGGAGTAGAATTACATACCAGGGACAGAGGTGGGCAATAAATGGAGTGCTTAACTCGGGGTGTGGAAGTCTGAGAAAGTTTCACAAAGGAGCAGGCAGACTAATAACAATATCTGTGAGAAATGCTTTAATAAAAATGGCTGCCAAGTGGAGAGAGAGGTTTGGCCTCTGAGGGAGTAGGGGTGTGTGGTGGTAGGAATGGTGGTGGGTTCTGGGAAGCTTCACAGAAGAAAGAACTGGTGGGGTGGACTTTGCAGAATAATTAGGTGGGTGCCATCTTGAACTGCAGAGGGAACCAGACCAGCAAACGTTTGAAGGCATGAAAGTATACAGTGAATTTGGTAAATACTGTGTAGTGGCTAGAATGTAGGTTAAGGATGGAAGTCTAGTACACTACCAGAGTATAAGGCTATGAATTTCATGAGGGAGTTTATTAGAGCAGCTCCTCAAACAAATAATGTGGTTTTGTTTAATGTTATTTTATTATGACCTTGATGAAAAAAAAATAATTGATTCCTTCTGAGGCCACTGTCTGTGTGGAGTTTGTTCCATGGAAGATTTTAAGCAGTTTTGAAAGTTAATATAAGATGTAAAATAGTGAAGAATTTGAGGCAAAGGGAAAATAAGAGTAGGAAAGCAAGACAAGATCAAGGCGAGGCTAGAGTCCTACATATTTGCCAGCGGCGGGCCATAAATTTGTCTCTACGCTTCCTAGGAGCCCAGTGTGCAAAGAGAGGCAGATCTGAGTCACTGTTCAAAGAAAAGAAATAGAAAAGTTGAGTAAGAGAAACAGAACAACCTATAGAACTGAGTATGACATTACAGGTTTTCACATATAAGACATAAAATATGTGTGTAGTTTATAAACCAGGTAGTTTTAGAGATTCTATAACTCTCATGAACATGCTGAAGGGACTCACAGAATTAAGTATTAAACAAAGTACCTTCAGTGCCTGTTAGTGGAGAGAACTGAAGGCAGAGATAGGAAAGTGAAATTGAAAAATATCTATTGCATACTTGCTCCCTGTTAGGCGCTATGTTGAGTGATGACGCCCAAGTGTTGTCCCTGGAATTACCTGATTTCCAGGTTTCACCTGAGAGCCACTACCTCAGACTATCGTGAAGTCTGGGTCTCTGCATTTAATAGCTTCCCCTCATGATTCTTATGAACACTAAATTTAGAAAACAAGTACTTTATTAATCCAAAACTGAGAAAAACAAAACCTGAATCATTGTTCTTTATGCCCGCGTTCTGTTATGTAAAACCTTGGGTCCTTGAGTGCTTATTCATTTACATATTGAATAAACTCAGAATTTCTAAGGAAACACCTAAATACACTCCTTCAGCCCACACATTCCAGCGATGCACCATTGGTTTTTAAAGACTTGCCTTTAGACAGTACCACGGAATGCCTGCCAAAGACTTTAACTGCAAACTGTTCATCAGATTTTATCTAAAACTCAGTTGAGAAACACAGAGCACTTAGTTTAAAAAACATGTGGTCCATCTATTCCTCTAAATATTCTAGCTTATATGCTTATATTGAGTTTAAACCATCCAAGAGGAGCACGTTTGGACCAGGCTCTCTGGTCACCTTCAGCATCATGCCTGCAGTTTTCATTGAGGAATGCTTCAGGAAGAGTGTGTAAGACACTTGCCAGTGCCTTTACTGCAGGGCTGTCGCATTGATGTCATTCGGTACATTGTTTAGTGTCCCTTCTGTGAAGATTTAATCAAGATATTTCTTTTAAATCTGGATGACAATCGCTTTTTTGCTTGTTTTGTCCTAAGGAACCTAGAAGGTGCTTTGGTTTTATTTTTTGGTGTTTTTTTTTTCCCTATATAACCGGTGTTAATTTTAAAATTTGCCTTAGCCATTAGACAACTGAAAAGCCAAGTTCCCTGCTTAACTTTAGTAAGTCATGGCTTATGCCTTTCATAATCCATACCTAATCCATAATCATCATACCCTCAGTCCTGTTTTCCTTATCTATCTTTTTACCATATTGTATTCTATAAGCTTCCCTAAGTCCTTTATATGGTATGTGTATATACGTGTATATGTATAGATATGTATATGAAAGACACGGTTTTAGTTTTCAAATGCCATGAAAGCAAAAATAATCATTGTAAGCATTATATCAGCTATTATTATTTTCTAAAAATAAAAAAAACTTTTTTTGTATTAACTGAAATACCCTACATCTTCTGGAATAGTTTATGTACCTGTAGATATTTTTCTATAATGTATCTAGTAAAAGATATAAAAATCACATAATATTAACTACTGTATAAACTTTATAGTCATAGATTTAAATATTTCCTAATAATTCACAGTGTATTTTCAGGGATGATATTAATAATATAGTGGCATCCACTAATAATACAAGAAAATTACTTAGATTTCAATGCTCTTGAGAGAATATAGCACACTTATCCTCCAAAAACAGTTATATAAAATAGTTCTGTCAGATTTTTCATCACTGTAACAAATAAGGCCATATTGTTATAAAGGAATTAAACTGCATCCTTTTTAGAACACAGATATATTAGCAACAAGATCATAACAACCCTGAATTAGTTTTATGGTTATGAATAAGCCAAGTAAAAAGCACAATAAGGTAACATTTAAAATATGAATTCCTAGAGATTGTCTCCCAACTCATTGGCCTTTGCATTGCTTTCCTCGATCTCCTAGGTGATCTTCAAAAAGCCATCATCCAGCACTCTAGATAATTATTGTCAGAGGCAGAAGTACAGTGGCTTCTGAGTAATTTACATTTAATTGCTTGGAATGTAAATAAGACAACATCCTCAGTTAAAAATACCCTAGGCACTTAGAAAGTAGAACTGCCTCCTTTCAAGGCTTGGGAGGATAAACATCCCTGAAGTTTCTCCAGAATTCCATGATAAAATTTGGTTAACAAGTTGTTGCATTGCTGAACTTGAAACCATTTATGAAGTCCCTCACACAGAAGACCAGTCAACACAGAATGTGCCATACTTTATTCAGTTTGATTATTTATTCCTCTTTTGGTCACCATATCAATGCTGACTCACTTTATACTGCCCCATTTGATACAATAGCATAAAACATGAAGTGTAGAGCCTTACTGTTGGTGTATTCTGCACAGATGTTACTGAACTGAGAGCAAAGCACTTTATAACCTACATGTGTGATATGTACGTGTTCCAAAAGTAATACTTGTTATTCATTTGGCAAAAGTTTTTTTCTTTCCTTTGAGACAGGGTCTCGCTCTGTCACCCAGGCTGGTGTGCAGTAGCACAATAATAGCTCACTGTAGCCTCCAATGCCTGGGCTCAAGTGATCCTCCCTCCTTAGCCTCCCAAGTAGCTGGGACTACAGAAGTGTGCCACCACACCTGCCTAATTTTTTTTTAGTTTTTATGCAGACAGGGCCTCACTATGTTGGCCAGACTGTCATTTGGCAAATGTATTCTGTTCCTAATGTCAGAATAGAGAGATCTAAGCTTTTATAAACTACTATCAAAGCTCAATTAGAAATGAAGATAAACCACTTCTGCAAATATAATGTAATTTTAAAGCTTTAGTCTTTTTATTATGTTCTTGAGTACTGTAGTGGCATAATGCACAAGAAATAAAGGATTAGGGATTTTTTTTCAATGAAATTGTAAGTTGATGGGAAAATATGATTACATTTGGAGATTTAAAAGGTTTCAGCATTTTTTCATAGCAAAAATTAGATATGCCTCCAGATGTGATTTTTGTCACTTACAACTGCACAATGATGCACATTATAAGTAGCTTGAGGAAAGAGGCTTTTGCCTTTATTATTTTACAGTGCTTTATAGCAGCTAGTTGAGGGCTCCATCTGGCCAAAGACCATACCCCCAGAGTTCCCAGATAGGTCCTTATTTCATGCACTTTTACTGTTTTAAGTTGAAGCAATTTATTTGATGTATAACTAAAAGTATTTAAATTTTTCTGCTTTTTAAAGACTTGTCAAATAAGTAAATTCATAGAGTCAAAAGAAATCCTTTGTTGGGCTCTGTCCCAATTCTTAGTTTCGAAAATGTGAGCACTCAATACAGGCACTCAGGAACTATGGTTGAATAATGATACCAGCTATGCCGCTTCATGTGTTTAGTCCTTAATTTCGTCAAAATAAATGGCACCAGTTATTTCACTTAAGCAATGACCTTGCTGCATTATTTTTATAGAATTACAAATTGTAAAGTTTTGAATCTGAAAAGGACCTTCTGTTTTAATTACCTACTCCTGTCCTTTGTTTTACGAATGAGTAAACTGAAGAGCTTTTTTTGTGCTTACATTCAGATCAAAGTGAAACCCAGCTTTGCTGAACAGACCTCACACCCGCCATGTGTTCCGTAGGGTGCAGTGTGCACCACTGTGCAGGCACACACGTCAGGGACACGCACAGAGTTGTGGCATCTCATCAGTGGACAAGATGGCTAAGGATGGGTTCCAGGCCCAGGCTTCTTCCTCTTTGCATCCTTCATCCCATCCTCTCTCCTCCTCCTCTTGAATCTTGCTCTTCTCTCGCATTTATCCTCCACTTCTCCTTCTCTATAGCTCTCCTTTCTTAGCCAGGAAGCATGCTTTATTCTCTCTCATTAAAAAACCCTTCCTTCCCTCTGCATCTGCTGGAGCTACTGTCCAGTCTCTCATCTCCCCTTATCCAGGAAAAGCAGTCAGCATTCTCTCCGCTTTGTCACCTCTCCTGCCCTCTTAATCTACTGGAGTCTGATTTTTTTTTTTT